>CM073608.1:35690500-36290500 GCA_037074985.1 Solanum bulbocastanum
ATGGAGATTTTGAATGCCTTATAAGGCCTTCCTACAGAAGCGATTAAATTTCTTTTTAACATAATTCCAAATATTCGAAATTCATTTGGTATGGCCTTGCTTTAGTAGGAATATTATCTTCATTAAAATCATCCTCATAAGGGAGACTAACAACATGCTTTTTCCTGTTTCAAAAAACATTTGGATGGTCTCCACAAATATCAAGAGAAAATTTATTTTGCAAAATAGTTTGAACTTGAATGCTATTAATTTCTCCTTTTAGAAATCTCATTTGATTTTGCTTCAACATCATATTTGTAGTCAATTCATTAAGCATTCTAGTAAAAGGTTTAGTAATAAATTCTAAAATAAGAGGTTTGTTATTCCAAGTACCTATAATTTTTTCATTGTCCCAATGAGTAAGAGGGAAAATATCATTTATAAAGGGGACTCCCAAAATGATTTGGTTAGTAATACCTTTAACTAAAACAAAGCTTTGAGGAACACAATCTTTTCCTTTACAAATAAAAGCTTTCAGTAGTTTAAACTCAATATTAATTTTACTACCATTTGCAGATCTTATACTATGAGTAGTTTTATGAAAATATCTCAAAGGAATAAGTCCTTCTTGAGCACAATTTAAATCAGCTGCACTATCAATAAGAACAATAAATTCTTTTTTATAATTATAATCAATCAAAAGAGTAATTTTTGTATAAAACTTTTGGGAAGTAAAAGCCTTTAAATTTTGTAAAAAAACGGCTTTGTTATTACCAAAGTTTAAATTTTTAAGAAAATCTAAATTATTAGTTTCTCCTTCATCCGAAGAAGAAGATGTTGAGCTATTATTCAAATTCCTTCAAATTTCCGAGCTATCAAGACAACTTTCTATAATAACATTCTTTTCTTTAAGATATCGGATATCATCCTTGAGATTATTAACCTCTTCTTTCAAATCATTTATAGTAGTAGGAGTGTTTACAAGTTTCCTCCTTTCTAATAGAAGTTTATTTACTTCTGCCATGGTATATGAACCTTCCTTAGTCGGTATCTCTTCTGGAATACGATCCTTAGAAGTAGATGCTGTATTACTAATCCTATCAATGATTTGAGCCCTTATCTCAGGATCCTTAATTGTCTGTGGAAGCTCTATAACTTTGTCATTATCAATGACATTTAAACTCAATTCTTTAAATTGAGAATAGATCTTATAAAGATCACCTTCTTCCTCGCCACCTTTGATATATTCTAACCCTTGTTGGCAAGGTAGACAATCATCTTCTGAGATGATATAATCCTCTTGATGGAGAGCTTTAAGATCTTCACTTGTTGAAGAAGATTTATCATAACTGCTACAATCCGAATCTGATTTTCCTGAATCAGAGTTAAGCATAATCTTATATAAGGAATCTTTAATATTATCATCAATGTCAAGATTTCTTATTTTTTCCCTGACTTTGCAATCTTTTGCATAATGGCCATACCTTCCACATTTGTGGCAAGTATCTGACTTATCATATTGATGTCTAGATTTATAAAATCTATTGTCACTTCTTCTATCGTTCTTCCTTCTTTCTTTCCTCTCTATTCTTTTTCTCTTCCATTCTTTATAATCTTTCTTGGAAGATCTATTTTTGGAAAAATGCTTCTCTTTTCTATCCTTAGAAGCAGATTTGGGTATATCCAACGCAAATTGTTCACAAAATTCTCCTAATTGTTGTCTTTCATTAAGATGATGTCTCTTAATTTGTTGGTTTAGCTTAATTTCATTACATAAAGTCAAACCTTCCTGCACACAAGCACTTATCAATTTTCCATAAGTATAATTCTCATAATTAATACTAGGACTATCTCCTCTAAGGACCTTTCTTACTCTTTCAGCAAAAAAAGTTGGAAATCCATCAATGAATTTGGATTTTCAATGAGTGCTATTACACTCTAGCAACTCCATAACCCTACAAAGAAAAACATCTTTATAAAACCTAAAAGATGTCAAAGTTTTACACCTTAGATTTTGGAGCAAAGTCCTGATGCTTTCACTATTATCTGATCATCTTCCTAAGAAATGTTCTATAATATTCAAAACTAGTGTATAAACTAAATTTTGAACTTCTCCTTGACCTTCTTGTTTTACAGCCTGAAGGATCTTATCTCTTTGTTCTTGATTGAGATAATTATCCCACCATCCTTTCAACTGGCCTGTAAATCCTGCTGTTATCATTTCTGCAATAGTCTTATCACTATTTTTATTAGTTTTACAGATAGTTCTGTACATCAACATCCTGTGCATGGTTGTATAAATTTGTCTATCTGTATAACCATCTATGTTTCATTCATAAATCTCTTTTCCATTATAACTATTCGTTACAATATATTCATGTTCTTCCATTAGAACATCCTGAGGAGTTGGCCTAGGATAGTAGAACATCCTCTGAACCGGTTTTCTCGCATATTTTTTTGATATTTTATTTTTTTAATCATAAAATTCCTTATTACCTACACCACTACTTTCCCCTTCTGAAAAATTATTAATCTTCAAAGGTTTAAGGTTATTACCTTTGAAAGTCTTTTCTAGGAAATTTTCTAAATCTAAAAAATCCTTTAATTTGAAATCTTCAATTTCTTAGGGCGGGGGGGGGGGGGGGGGGGGTTGAATGCTAGGTTGAGCAACCTTACCCCTATCCTTCTTATCAATACTCATTTGAGATAAAAGTTTATCAACTTTATTATGCAAAGATACAATATGATCACCTAGCATACTCATATAAATATTTGTATAATTATGCTGCTTTATCATCAAATTAATATGTTGACTAGTGACTAAAGCAGTATCATTTTCAAATAATTTTGAAAAAGCATTAAAATGAACAATCTTATCATCTTTATTAATATGAAAGGATTGTAATGGCGGAAATATTGATTTTGTAATTTCTCCATTACTTAAGGTAAAATCTTTTTCTAACATAGAAATGTAGTTATAAACATATTTACACATAAACCATGGAACAAATGCAATTAAAATATTTTTTTCCTGATTCAATAAGATCTTTATAAAATTCTTCTTGAAATTGAAACTGTTCTTCTTTATTAAAGTTTTTGAAAAACTATTTTCAAAAAGGTTTTCATCTGGATTTTTGAAATTCTTTAGCAATCTTTGCTCTTGCCTGAGAACCAGGACTAAAATCAATAGGCTTGTCAGTCATCATAAAACAAATCTATGTAGTTAACCCATCTAGGAAATTCATTTCAGATTCAGTTATGTCTAAATCTGAGTTAGGTCTAGCAATGTTATCTTTATCAATTTTTATATTATCGCATCTATAATTTTCTCTAATTTGAGAAGTAGAAGCTCTAGATGGTACCTGCACAATGTAATCCAGTGGAGAAATATATGAAGAATTAGATCTAGTAATTTTAGAAGACATGCTACAACTTTCAATTCTATTATTTAACATATAATTCGAAAACTTTATTTTAACGGTTCCATCATTCAACTGTTTAATTTCTGAAATTTTTTCATTAATATTATTTTTAGGAGGAGTAGCTCCCTTAATAACTCATTCTTGTGGAAAATCAATTTCTTCCCACTTAATTGGTCTTCGAGTAAGTACTCTGGAGTTTCCAAAATTAGTTTCTATAAAAATAGTCTCATTTTTAAAATCAATGACTTTACATATAGGATTCAAAGCATGCAGTAGTTTATAATAAATTCTATAACAAATACACATCACTTCAGTGCCAGGAATATAATCATAACCATGAAGTTTAACATTTAGCATAAGAGAGCTTAATGAATTTTCATCTTGCAAAGAAATCTGCTAATTAGGATAAGAATTAAAATAAACTGGTCCATAGGCTAGATAGTTTGAATAGTCCCTATAAGGGATTTTTTCCAATTATGATTTCTACCATCATGTAAAGCTGCTATAAAGCTTTCAGGTAGACCACGTAAAGTCAGGGGATTAAATTCCAACTGAACCAAGTCAATATGCATAAATCTATAAACATCCCTATAAGGGGCTAGATCAGTCTCATATATCAATCTAAAAGTCTGATGATCATTATCAATAGTAATAGTTTCTTCAGTGGTTTTAACCACTTGTTCGAGACCAAGTCTCTCAAAAGTTCCCATTTGATATATAATTCTGGGAGAAATCATAGGAATAGTCCACTTATTAAGTAAATCCAATTGTTGAGGTACATCATACTCTTCTTTTCTACTGTTTTTAATAGTAGACTTCTTCTTTATAATATTCATGAATAAAGGAGTGTTGAATTATATCACCTATAATTACTATAATTCCATGGCTCTAATACCATAATAAAAGGATCCCACATTCTACTATATGGATCATTTACAAATTCAAGTAAATTTTTCAGCATAGTAACCCAAAGACTTTCACCGTATCCGGGTCCGCCCCAGGGTAATCCAACGGTCTTCTACTGGGTCCGCCCACAACACAGGGTAATCCAACGGATACATCTGGGTCATTCCGTTTTATAGGGTAATCCAATGGATCAACGTAATAGTCTTTTAGTAATATGCTTAAAATTCCTCTAATTAGACCTTAATTTCAGCTGTTTAAACCATCTTTTATAGTTACAACTCCATTTAATTATAATAATTTAGTATGATATAGCTCAACACAAAAATCTAGCCTGCCATTAGGCTAAATCTAAGAAGAAATAAAGGAAAATGAAAAACAGTACCTTTAAATGAACTTGAGAATCAGCAATATCCAAACCAAATTGCAAACTTTTATTTCCACACTAGAAACTTTACCAAAAAAAAATATTACAAGAAAGCTTATCGACGGAGCTTATAGGATCATTTACAAATTCAAGTAAATTTTTCAGTATAGTAACCCAAAGAGTCCGCCCCAGGGTAATCCAACGGTCTTTTACTGGGTCCGCCCACAACACAGGGTAATCCAACGGATACATTTGGGTCCTCCTCTTTTACAGGATAATCGAACGGATCAACGTAATAGTATTTTAGTAATATGCTTAAAATTCCTCTAATTAGACCTTAATTTTAGCTGTTTAAACCATCTTTTATAGTTACAACTCCATTTAATTATAATAATTTAGTATGATATAGCTCAATACAAAAATCTAGTCTGTCATTAGGCTAAATCTAAGAAGAAATAAAGGAAAATGAAAAAAAGTACCTTTAAATGAACTTGAGAATCAGCAATATCCAAACCAAATTGCAAACTTTTATTTCCACACTAAAAATTTTACCAGAAAGAAATATTACAAGAAAGCTTATAGAGAGAGCTTATAGAGAGAGAGGGGGGTTTCTAAAAACCTGCCTCTTTACTACAACTTCTGTCTCTTTATATAGAGGTCTAAAAGGATAAAAATGTAAAATTACAATGGCCTACACTTTTTACATTGGCCAATAACAAAATGATAAGACCAACAAAATAATGTTGTCTTCACATTTATTTCACGTGGCCTACTTAACTTTTGATGGTCACTATCTTTCTTTATGAAAGATAAAATATACCCACTCTATCTTTCTTTATGAAAGATAAAATATACACACTTTCACTATCTTTCTTTATTAAAGATACCCACTATATTAAAGTTTTTTGTCTCTTATTGTTTTTGTCTCTTATCAACTTGCCTACACCTTCACATCTTTTCTTTCCCCTTGCATGTGCTCTTGTCGGAGGACTCCTCCACTTGCTCTTGGAATTTCATGAAAAGAATATCAATATCAATTTTTTCTATGTTGTTGTCACTTTGAGCTTCACCTGCTAACCATGCTTCATCATCTTGATTTGTATGATTGGCAAATGTCATGGAAATATCATCTCCAATTTCGATATCAAGATTTTTCATTAAATCTTTCTTTGCTTCTTCCATATATAAAGCTATGATTTCTAAGTTGGATACTGCACCCTTCTTCATTTGAATTTTTTGAGCAATTTGCTTGAAAGGATTAAGACTATTATTTTGTGGTTGTGAAATTTCCTGCATATGATATTTATCAATTGTTTGGTTTATTAAATCCAAAATCTCTTGGCCATGGATTTTACCTTCAAGATCTTTAGTTTTTAACTTACTCCAAAACTTTGTATAAAAAGTTCTTTGTAAACAGGGAAATCTCTCAGAGGTAGTATTAACCTCTACATTCCACCTCATTATCCATGGAATAGAGAATTCCAAAAAAAAAAAAAACATTATGGACATTCCTTCGAAAAATATATTATCTTTTTTCATGCTCATGAGCTTAGGGGATATGTCCAACCATTCTAAATATAATTTTTTATATTGTTCTGGCAAAATCTTTATTGATGGTCCATATGTTATCCACCATTTGCAGAACCAGTTAGGGATATTTTGTGTATAAACACACTACAACAAAAAGGCTTATTAGGGACCAACAATTAGAGACGGGTGGTAAATCTTGTCCTTATATGTGTGTGTGTATATATAGACAAGATTATTTAATGGTCCCTAAATCTTGTAAATTAGGGAAAAAAATAAATCTAGCCTCTAAAACTATAAGCATCTGGTCCTAAGAGCTTATAATAAGCGGGAAGTGTGTGGGCCCTACTCTAAATATTATGTATAAGAATATTTCAATATACAATTACCACTACACTCACCCACCCCCTTCTCTCTCTCTCTCTCTCTCTCTCTGTCCAAATAAACTTGTGCTCATGTAAACCCTTATTTTTCAGAAATCATATCTGTGAAAACTGTAAATCCAACTTGATTTGTTCACTCACGGATCATTTGGGCCATAAAATTACAAAAGAGAGGTAAGTCCTTATCTATAAATGTTTTTCTTCTTATTTTTCGTCATTTAATTTGGTCTTCTATGTGATTTTTTTAATGGAGTATATATATCGTATTATTGTCATTTAAATGTGAAGGAGAGGTGAGGGTTTCTCAATTTACATTTCAAAACTCATTCAGATTTACGTTTTTATTTTGGGAGGTGGATGGCTCATTCTTTAGGGCATTTAGGTTGGTTTTGTATCTTTTTAGCAGTTACACTTTTCATTTCTTGGTGAAAGAGTTTGCAACCTTTCGTATCCAAGAGTACATGCCCAATTTCGATATTATGGATCTGGAGTTTTTTTCAAGCTTTGGGGAAGTGTGATGATTTCATTTCCCTGTTGGAGGGTCTTATAATCAGGTAAATATGTCCATCCTTTCCTTAATATAGTTGAAAACTAGAGTAGAGGAGGAGAGGGGAGGAAGAAGGTGTTTGTAGTAGAAGTGTGGAGTTTTAAATTTTTTCTAGATCTAATTAATATTTCTTTTACAGTGGATGGAATAACTAATGCTTTGATTCCTGTTACTAACTATTAAAATATTAGCAGAACAATTCTATCATTGTTGTATGTCTAAGTCTTCTTGATATTCTTATGTCTTCATCGCATGCATAGCTATATATGAGAAAGGAATTTGTATACATAACAAATGTGTAGCCACGAAAGTTATTTGTTGCCACAGAGGAAATTTCAGGAAGCTTAGTTTAGTTGTATAAATTTATAGTCATGAAAGAGGAACCATCTTCATAAGTTCAGGTTCGTATCCTTGATTGATGTTAACTTGAAATTCATTTTCTGGAATATAGGTTAATTCAATGAGCAGGGACTAAACTTCATCCTTGAATGCTGGAATTGTTGACTATGTATATATTGTGTACTGCTTCACCTTTCTAGTTTTGTGTTTGTTATCCTGCGTTTTCTTAGCAACTGCTGCTCACGATGGTGTTAAACTTTGGGATTTATGCAAATTGAAGAACTTTAGAACTTTCACTCCTTATGATGAGAACACACCAACTCAATCAGGTATAAATTAACTGCATTCTACTGAAGCAAGACACTTAATCTGTACTATGAATCAAAAAGAATTGAAACTTATATTTGTTCTTTCGGTTCTGAATCAAATTCAATTTGAAGGCTGAATACCATTTTGAATACTTATAATTAAATCTGAAGTTAAGTTAAATGTCCATTGTTGACGATACTAGAGCTTCATTTTGAGTTGGGAAAACTAAACTAGGAGTTGAATTGAATAGCTTCACTAATTTCTATCAAATTTCTAATTTATTTGTTTCTTCTTTAGAATGGATTGATGAATTTTAATAAAAGAGTCTGAAAAAAAAGAGCGTCAATATTGTTTCTTGCTAGTAACATTACTTTAGGACGTCGGTATTATATTTGTTGTTGAAAATAATTTATCTTCCTTGTGTCACTTCATTATTTTTTATTAATATTGTTCTACTACACAGTTTCTACGACTATAACTTATATTTGTTTTTGTAAGAGTGCTACCCTATTGTTGGATCTAAAACAATAAAATGACTTGCACACAAGATTAGCACTATTCAGGTGACCAACTACCCTATTCTACTATATTTGTATGGGTTGGCTTCTATTACCATGTTCTTTGTTCCTTATTCCAGCTACTATTAATGGTTATGGTTGTACATCATATTCGTTCTTACGCCCTTTTAGCTACCCTCTCTTTTGAAGTTTCTAATAATGAAAACATTTTTAGAAAACTAGTTTTCTATCTCAGTTGCTTTTTTTACTTGTATGGTACACATATAAGACTCCATCTACGTCACATCTCTATATTCTCTTATTAAGGGTCTACACATCTTACAGCAACAAACTTAAAATGTGTCGTAGGTAGACAATATTTGATTGACAAGTTAGTAATCATGACTCGAGAGAAATTCTCCTGCAATTTGTTTACACAACTCTATTTAGATCTAAAGAAATTAATAATGTAGTCTGGACTACTTTGGATTCAACTGGAATGTTAGGAACTGAACAGAGCAAAGAAACCTTAAAATTGCAGTTTCAGCTTTCTTACAAAATTTCTATTTCTTATGACTAATCTGCCCAATTTATGAACCTCATTTTTGTGTTGCTGAATCCAATAGCTAGCATAAATATAACAAAAACAATATCTTAGCAAACTATTTTCTTTCCAGAATTTCTAGTTTTCGATGAAGTTTCTTGATTCTTGCAAGCTAGTTAATGAAAATCAACATATTTGTTGTTGAATATGTATTAAGTTTGGCTTTGGAGTTTAGTCGTGCATCTTAGAAAATTATTATATTTTACGGTTGTATTTTGAGATTTAGTCCAGTATTATAAGAAACTTTTTCATATAGTACACATTTGATACAGTTTGTAACTAAAGTGTAAGTGCTTGATCAGATAGACCTAAATTTGGGTTTATTTTGACAAAACCATGTTAAATTTAAGTTTATGTTTTTTAATGTTTAAGGAATAGTTTATTAAATTTTTTCTCAATTTCTATAATGTGTCTAGTTTGTATAGAATGTTAAATGTTAACTTCTACTTAACATTATTTGGTTGACATTCTAATTTATTATTGAATATACTTTTGCAGCCTCATTTCCGTTGTTGTTTCAAACTTTGAAGATGCATATAATTAAACTGGATATATTAGACACTCCAATGCTTGAGTTACTATTAGACATAATTCATTGTTTAACTAATTTTCTAGTAGTTCATCTTTATAGTTTTTTTATTGTTTAAATTGTGTCTATTGCAGGTTATGGAGACATGAGTTTAGAAGTCAAGCAATAGCTTTTGAAGTCATAAAGCAAGCTGATAAGTTCGTGATCATTTTTCAACTACTAAAAATTTGTATTTTTTTGTTATGGATGTACACACTTTTGCTAAGAGGTTGTGTAAACAATATAGTGACTTTTATCTTAGTCATCTAGTGACACCCATAAGATGTTATCCATATTTTAAACATAATTATATGTATGAAACCATGATATTGTTGAGTATATTATTTTTGGAATCCAATCGATTTGAATACATGTATTAAACTCTTGAACTACTTATACACCATTTTAGGCCTACAGCCACCTCTGTAAAGTGTAGTTTAAACTAGCAAAAAGTGTGACCTTTGATAAAAGGCTACACTTTTGGACTTTAAGCAACGCTTTTTAGGGGGTGGCCTAAAGAAGCGTAACCTTTGACATTAGGCAACACTTTTTAAATGTCGCCATCACAACTACACTTATAAAGCGTAGCCAAATAGGTATAAGGGCACGCTTTGTAGTGATGTATTAGCGACACCTTTTTTTTTTTTTTTATACTACACTTAAAAGCGTTGCCTTTGCTTTGCTATTGGTCACACTTAAAAAGTGTTGCCTTTTATATCTCATCTAGAGCAACACTTATAAATTGTAACTTTTCTTATGTACAAATTATATAACAATAGACGTCCTTCAGCAACACTTTTGAAGTGTGGCAATGTCGTGTAGAATTTTGTAGCCACAATTTTTTATTTTTAAGAACAATAATTTTTATTTGCATATATTAAATAATCACATAATTAAATATACAAGTGACCTAAAGCACAAAATTAACTAATAATTAAATCGAAGCTATATATTTCAAATAAACTTCGAGAAACTTGTCTTGCATGTATTACAACCAATATTTAGAAATTAAAGTGATTGCTTAAAGAGCAATAAATTCCACAAAACCAAATGCATTCAAACATATATGACAATATATATAGTACAAAAACTCTTCATCGTTCGCTACAATAGATCGAGTTTACTTCTCGCCACAATTCAAATTCAATTACCGTCATTTTCCTGCACATTCAAAATAAAATTATAAGTTAGTGAAATAAATCATGTATTTAATATGCTTAAATTCACGGTAATCAAACCAATTCATAACAATAAAGATATGGAAGTGCATAATTGGAGAGTATTCACTGTAAGCCAACCAATTCAAAACTGGACTCCTACTTTTAGGCCTGAGGAGGAAACACCTATAGTCTGGCAAAGTTTTGTAGTACTTGGACACTGCTTCTATCCAAAAAACTAGAGGAAGTGTTGCTAGGGTCAAAGTCCAAATCAAAGAGGACACCAATGACACTTGCTAATTACATGTCTGTACTATTAATTAAGCAAAGAGATGAGGCTCAAATTTTAAAAAAGAAGAGAGTTGGAGGTTGATAGGAAGAACAAAAACAATCAAGAAGGAACAAGGCAATTTGCAGCAGCATCCTCATCACACAGGACAATTATTGCTAGTGTTGTATTACAGCAGCAGCAGACTCATCACGTACAGGTATGCCTACTAATTCTGCACTCCCTACTTCTAATAATTTCATTAAGAACAAGGCAATTTTGTAGCAACAGCCTCATCACACAGGACAGTTGTTGCTAGTGTTGAGATTAGCCATGGTGTATTTCTCTTATGTAAAAAACTATGAACATGAAACATGAACTATCACTAATCTCAAGAAGATCTACTTAATGTGAGTGAGGGTATGTAACTTCACTCATACATGGCACAAGTAGACTTTGAGAGTAGCCATGGTGTGGTTCCATTACATTATGATGATTTATGAATTAATGCATGCTTCATTTGTATTGTTATTATGACTGACTTTCCTTGACATGAACTAATGAATATGAATGCTTCCTTGTCTATGAGTATTAATTAAGGATGAGACTAATGAATGAAAAGTATGAGCATGGTGACCTAAAAGTGGTACTTAGTAGGGTTATGGGATCCTATCTATGCATGTCACATGTATAACTTAGGGTTACTTTAGTAATGATTCTATTATGATAAGATGAACTTGGTATTTGACTATGTATGTGCATTATGTCTTATGATGATTGATATTTGCGCTATGTCTATGGTTGTGCTTATGTTTATGTTGTTACCCTTTATGCTGTGATGAACTATATGTGAGTTGTTTTATGAGTACATTCTCCAACTATTTCAAAGATGATGTTCAAATTAGCATATTGCATGGTTTCAACTAAAATGTCCCTTTTATCAGGTTTTAAAGGTTTTTATGCATGGCTACCATACTTAGTACATTCTTTTGCTAACCCATATTTCTACATTTTCCATAAGGCTGGCAAGGGGACGGGGACGGGGACTGAGGGACGGGACGGGGGACGGCGTTGGGGGGATTTTGGGGGGACCAGGATTGGGGGGACCGGGATTGGGGGGACGAAAATACGTCCCGTCCCGTCCCACTATATATACAGGATGGGACGGGGTTTTGCGGGACGGGACGGGGGATTTTTTTATTTTTTATATACTTATTTTTTTGTGTTGAAAATTTGAAATTACATGTTAATAAATAACATTTTTATTTTGTTTGGTTTTCTATACATTTTTAGTTATTAAATAATGCTTAAGTTTTCAAATTTCAAATTTCAAATTTGAGAAGTTCAAATTTGTTTTTAAAATATTTTAAAGTAATTTAAATTTGAAATTTCAAATGTCAAATTTCTATTTTTAAATTAAGTATTTTAAAGTTAGTTTAGTATACATGTAAATATGTATCTATATATTAAAATTAAAATGCAAGACCATAGTTGTATAAAAAAGACTTGAATAAAGCTTTCAAATTTATTTAGAAGTTAGAACTTACAATTTACAAATATTAGCGGAGTAACTAATCTACGCAGCCACCTTCTAGGAAGGGTTCTGTTTCAATAAGTTCTCAAATGTAAAACTAATATTTGTTACAAATATTATATGAGCAACTAATTTACGCAACCACCTTCTAGGAAGGGTTCTGTTTCAATTAGTTCTCTGATGTAATCTAATATCTGTGTTCTCCTTTAAAACTCAATTCTAATTGTCGAATCATATCGATGGTGACATCCTCCGGTGTAGGCAAACTTGCTAGAAACTCTTGTGACTCTAATTCATCGTCAGTAGATTCAATGATCGTTTTAATCTAAGATTCTTGTTTGAAACTTATCTTTGGCAAATTATAATTCCTTCTCTCGGCGTTGATCCAGTCTCTAAATAAAACTGATGTTTCCAAACTTTCTTCCGCCAATGAATATCTATGATCGCCATTTTGAAACCTTGCCGCACTAAAAGCAGCCTCCGATGCAACTGATGAAGCTTGAATAGCTAGAACATCACGAACCATTTTGCTCAAAATTGGAAATGCAACGCTCCGCCTCCTCCACCATGCTAATAAATCTTCATTGCCATCTTCGTCTTCCACTGTTTCTAAAGATTGATTAAGATATTCTTCAAAATCATCACGGTTAGTAGAATTAAGACCAAGAAAACCTCGCATATATCTTGAAATTCGAGCTTTACTCTGAGGATTAGAAGTTTGACCAACTTCTCCTTGAGTATTTCCTGTAGTTCTATATTTTTCATACAAAAATTTTGCTTCTACTTTTATACTAGACTTACACATTTCACAAGTTGGACTTTTTTCCGGTAAAATTTCTAAAGTATCATAAAAAGTATCAACAAGTGCGTGCACACCTCGTAATTTATATTCAGGATGAAGTAAAGTAGCAGTTAAATAAATTTGAGGAATAGGAAAAAAATATTTTTTAAATTTTACAATCATACCTTCAATTGCAACTCTAAATTTTTCAATTTTTTTGTATTTAGAAAATTGAATTGAAATAGCACAAATATTTATTAATATTGATGAAATAGTAGGATAATAAATTCCAGAAAACATGGTTGTAGCATCATAAAAAAGTCTTAAAAATTCTATTAGTTCATTAGTTTGTTCCTAATCTTCTTCACAAATCCTATCTAATGAGTCAGCATTATGAGCATTAAACACCATTTGTACGGGGTTTTTATATTCGTAAGCAACTGAAAGCATTTCGTAAAAAGAATTTCACCTTGTTTTAATATGTCTTGGAATTTTTCTTGGTGGCAAATCACAAATACACAACGCTCATTAAATTCCCTAATTCTAGCAACTCTATGAGCATAAAAAATCCACGCAACAGCATATTCAATCTTCATACAACCACAATCAAATAATTCAACACCATCTTGTGCAATTAAATTTAATACATATGCAATACATCTAATATGAAAAGCATTAACATCAATTGGACATAATCTAACTTTTAACATACTAGCAGCGTTTGTATTATTAGATGCATTATCTAATGTGACAGACATTACTTTATCTATAAGCATATAATAATCTAAAACACTCAAAATATTTGAAGCTAAATATGAACCAGTTTTTTTCTCTACACATTCTTTATAACTTAAGATTCGTTTTTGCAAACTCCAGTTATTATCAATCTAATGTGCTGTAATAGTTAAATAATCATGTCCATTAATACTACGACCCATGTCCGAAGTTATGGACACTCTACAATCTAATATGCTAAACATACAACGAAGATATTGACAATATTTACCTTGATGTTCAAAAACATCAGATTTAACAGTATTTCTTGAAAAACTTCTATAAGAAGGATTATAAGTTTGTTGAATATATTCAATAAAACCGGGATGTGAAGGAAAACTATAAGGCAAACCACAAACATAAACCATTTCAGCTAAATTTTCATGATCTCTTTCCTTATTATATTTACGTTGTGTTAGTGGACCACCGGGGTTAGAAAGATCTAATGTTCCTAGAACCATGTTAGAAGCCCCTACCGATTCATTAACATTAATATCAAAATCATTAACTGGAATTCCTTTTTTCCTATCGGCTAATGCTTTAGCTTGTTTATATTCAATTGGTACACAAGATAACAAATGTCTATTTAAGCCCCCCGTCCCACCTTGACCCCCACCTTGTCTATGTTTAAAAGGTTGTTTACACTTATTAAAAATTGCAATAGAGTTTTCTTTATCTAAAGTCATAAATTGCCACACAACAGAAGTTTTAGGGCGTTGATACTTCACCTTCTCCCTTGTAGGAGGTATAAGGGGTGAGCGTCGACAATTTTGCTCCGTTGAATTTGTAGTTTCAGTTGAAACTTCTGTCACCGGACTAGTGGGTGTATCTTCTAAATCTTCTTCTCCTGGATCAACTTCTACTTCTTCACCTGAATATTCATCAAGATTAGGATTAATATTACCATAACGTCGTTCTAAACTTTCATGATCGAGTTGAACATTTGAATAAATATCATAAGAAGTATCATCAACATAAGTAGAATCATTTGTATTAAATCTAACTCTAGACATTGATTTAGAAGAAGTACCACCATAATTACTCTTATTTTTTTCCTTACTACTTTTTTTATTAAAATTAAATAATTTACTAATGACACTTGATTCTTTCTCTTTTCCTTTACCGGTATCTTTTTTGCTAGAACTCATATTTAATTATATGTAAAGTGTAATATAAAAATAATAATAACACAAAAATTAATGACGAAAAATAAAATATAAATATTATGAAACGAATGTACCAAACGTCTGCGTTAATAGCAGACGTTATAACCGATTCTTGAAACTTGTAGTTTGTTGTAACTTGTAATTTGGTACTCCAATACTTGATAGCAAATATGAGAATTATATATATTATAATATAATATGAAAATTTAGAATTGAAATATATGTATTATGATATAATATGAGACTTAAATGGAATACAAAACTAAGATTTGAGATTGAGACTTGAGAGGATATAGAAAATAGATGAGAGAATAGATGATTTTGTAAGAAATAAAAAGGGATATAGGGGTATTTATAATATTAAAAATGGGTTAAAGTGTATTTATGATAACTTGAGGGTTTAAATTAAAATATTAAAAGTAGGGGGAGGGTAGGGGGTGTTGGGGAGGTGGAAAAGTGGGATAAATCCGTTGGGGGAGCCCACTAGCCATTGCCCCCAACTGATATAATTTAAAAAGTAAAAAAAAAAAAAAAAAAAAGAAGAAGAAGATCCCGTGAACCGGCCGGTTCAACCGGGCTGGGACCGGTCCAGTTCGACCGGGACCAAAGGGGTGAACCGGCCCCTAACCGGTCCCCTATCCCGAAAGTCCCCCCAACCCGCGAGTTAAACGGGATCGGGTCCAGCGGGCTGATTCTCAAACCGGTCTCGGGCCGATCCGGGCCGACCCGGTCCCCTTGCCACCCTTAATTTTCCACAAGTGTAGGGTTTGGCTCTTGAAGGCGGCCTGCTATTGATTCAAGCCTAGGATAGGTAATTCCCCCTTGCTATGTGGTGAGTTTTCAAGATTCGAGGACGAGTATCTTTACTTAGTAGTTTCTTTTAGTATGTCATTTGAGAACTATTGTAAGGGTTGTGTTCCTATTTGTTAATAGATAGTATTTATATGGCTAAATGAGACAAATGTCTAGATTCCCATTCTCTTTTATGAAAGACATCGATTGTAAATAATTTTTTTAATTTTGCATTTTTCTATGAGTTTTAGCCTTAATGATATGCTAAGGGCCTGTATGCGACCCTTCGGGGTCAAATATGCCATGTTACATTAGGGGGTACCCCTGGGTCGTGACAAAACTTGGTATCAGAGCATAAAATTTTGGGATGATTTTAGGTTGATGTCTCATAAGCCACGCTTAGTAGAGTCTTTTTCATAGTGTGAACCGCGCCACATTTATGAATGAGTGGCTACAAGACGATAGGAAATCTCACTTCTTCATTCTCTAGTTGTGCCAAAGAGTTTAACTCCTTAAGGTCTTTCTCTCTAACTGGTGGTCTTCAAGATGTGACTACTCGAAGGGCTCATGCTACAAGGAGCGAGGGAGTTTATTGTTATGCCAATTATGGATATGTGACTAGAAGATAGGACTTGGTATGCTAGATTTATATGTCACCCTTAGGGTGGATTGGTAGTGTTATTGTCATGCTCCTATGTGATGATAAAACACATATAGTCAAATTGTTAGTTCCCGAATGAGCCTATTCGAGAGTGGAAAGGGGAAAATTTTATGCGATAAGTTTGGATTATGTTGTGTCTTAAGGTTGACTTTGAGGGTTGCATGTACCACCTAGTTAAGGTAAGGAAGAAAGAGTGTAAGTGTTGACCAACTTCAAGGAGTTAGTTATATTTTAAGATTGATCTTAAGTATGGTCATTTTTAGTAGGGTGCTTAGATAATACCTAGTTATGATTGGTTGGTAGACCCCACCAAAGGTGATGATAAGGGTTGAAATAATCTAGAATTATCTTGATCCAACCTTAGTAGAATCGAAAGAGTCAAAGGTTTCATGGACAAAGATCTTCTAAGTTTCCACTAAGGTTTACCCAAGAGAGGGTGTCTACCCCTCAGTCTCAAAAAGTGAGTGGTAGTGGATCTTAATGGTTTCAGTATATGTTTTATGCTTTATTAGATTATGGTATTTCTTGTCTTTGGTGACTTAATATGCTAGACCTTGATGTTGCCCTTTGTATGAATGGGCTTCATTGTTGTTTTATGATAAATATGGTTGAACCTTCTTAGACATAATGAATTTTAGGATGTGATGGAGGATTTGATGAATAGTGGTGTTTAAGTGATGCCTAGAGATGTTAAGTGAGTAGACTCCTTTAAAAGAAGATAGAAGTGAAATTCTCCATGGTTAGAATCACCCTGTGTGATAGATAAGAAAGTGGAGACATAACTTTCTCCGACCTTAGAAGTTGAAAGAAATGTGCTTAGATAGCAAGGTCATTAAGTGCTCTAGATGTTCATGATTTAAATTGGCTTGAAATTCTCACCTTAAAGGGGTGTAGTGAGTTTGAGAAGTTTAGTCTCAGTTTGGTAGGCTCATGTGAGACCTTGAGAGGTGTTGCTAAGGTTGCTTGTGAGCTAGAGTTGCTTAATGAGGACATCTCTAATTTAGAAGTACCGATTGAGATCTTTGACCGACAAGGTAAGAAATAAAGGAGTAAGAAAGTGCTTCCATGAGAATGATGAGGAGGGGTATTTTAGTGAAGGTTTTAGTTGAAAATGCTACATGAAAGGCAAAGAGCCAATGAGATGTCCCGATATCCTTATGTTCCCTTCTATTTCTCCTCTATCTTAAGATGATAAGTCCTTCTTAACTCATTTCATGATTGTGGAGTCTTGGAAGTTATATGTGTCAAAAATTTTCCTTGTCCCATAGAGTTACTCATCTTAACCTTGATAGGTTTTGGATGCATGGCTATTAGACCTCTATTGTTTTTAAAACCCGGCAAGGTTATTACGAGTTTTGGCTATATCTTTGGGATTGTTTGAAAGGTGTAGTATTTGAGGTTTCAGAAAAGGGTCTTACTCCCAAGGGGGAGATAATGTGCTTAGATAGCGAAAATTGATTGAGAGTCCCAATATCCTCCTCATTTTCTTCTATTTCTATTCTAGATAGAGACCAAGAATACCTTTTTGGGCTTGTTTATGTGTAGGAGTCATCAGTGTTTTAGAAATCTCCATGATCTCCTTATGTTATGCACGCTTTTGAAAAATTCTTATTTTGCATGAAATGGGTTTTTCATGATTTACATGTTCCTCATGTTGTTGTGTATTTTAGTATAGGGATGGCATATTTGACTTCATAAGATGATGTGATGAGCATGCTTTATTACGCTTTTTATGAAATGGCACATTGGCTCTATATTGTTGTGTTGAGCTTGGTTTTAGTGGGAAAGTTTAATTCCTTCTATGATTATGTGATTGAAGATGTTTAAAAGAGTTGGTATAGGCTCACTCCTAAGTGGGGGGGGGGGGGGGGATGGTGTGCCTAGCTAACATATTTGTTATGTGCTTACATGTTGCCATGACTTCCTTATATGATGCATGTGCAAGAAAAACATGTGTTTTGAAAGGAAATGAGTTTATGTGAATTGTTTTCCTCATGTTGTAGTGCCTTGAGTAAGAGGTGTATATTGTACTTCAGGAGAAGAATATATGAACATGATTTAGTTTGGAGTTGAGAAATTCCTCCTTGAATGGAATGCTTTTTGAAAGTAAATTGCATATGAACTCCATGAGAGTATGTTGAGCATATTATGACTAGGAGATAGTAGTTCCTCCTTGAACATAATTAGTTATGAAAATCCCATGCATAAATGGGTTGTTAGATGTAATTCATAATTCCTTGTGTTGAATTGAGTATATTGAGATGGAGTGATGTTTCCTCCTTGTTTATGTGCATTTTGATGTTTCATGCATGATGGGCTGCTAGTCTTGAGTCTTTAGTTCCATAAAGGTGTTTAAAGTGTCATTCGAGGAAGAATGTTCCTAAGGGGGAGATAATGTAACAACCCATAAAACTAGTAAGACTAAGCTAAGAGCCTAACATAAACCTAGTAGGTGAAACTAGAGCCTAACGAGTTTGTTTTGAGTTTGATGTGGGGTTTTAGGTTGTATATTGACTTCCTGAGCTTAGGTTGAGGTGTTTAGGGATTAGTTGTCAAGGTATGACCCCTCAAGGACCAACCAAGGGTCCAAGAGGAGGACCCTAACAAGTTCACCCAGAATTGCCCAAAAGCGGCCACCCACAAATGGGCATCTACGAATAGTAATGGACCACACCCTGTGGAAAGGGGTCGTGGGTCAAGACTCCATTTTAGGAGTTTCAGACCTGACCTACGAACAAGAAGCACAACCCATAGGTCCACTCACAATCAGTGTGTTGTGGGCATGAGTCGTGGCCTGTAATTCTGTTAAGTCTTGGCCAACAGGTGGGTTAGTTTAGGTAATTCATTTTTAAGTTGTTTTGAGTAGGGGTTGTTTAATATGGTATGTATACATATATATAAACTACTTTAAGTCATTAAAAACCTCATTAATTCATTATAACCCAAGACCCTAAGTCAAATCCCAATTACTCTTCCCTCCAAAATATCTTCTCTCTAGAACTCCATTGAAGACCAAGAAAGCGATACAACTAGGGCCTGAAGAAGGGAGCTTTTTGCTCCAAAATTGGTTGGATTCTACACCTACAGTGTGGTAGTTTTCATCCTTGGGTAGCTATCACCCAAAGCGCCCTTTCAAAAGCTTTTATCTTAAATCTAGAAATCCCCAAAAGCTTGGATTTCAACTCAACCCCATGGATTCCTTTCAAAGTTGCTTTTAAAGGTTAAACCAAGTTTGTTTATGGATGAATTACTAATTTTATATGATTTCAACTTGAAGTCCTCAATAATCCATGAGTTCCCCAATCCTAGCTATAGTTCTTCTTTACATTATAAATGTTGTCGCAAGTTGGTCCAATTGATTGGATGTGAGTTAATTATGATATAATTGCATGATTTAAGGATGATTCTACATGTATATTTGATTAACCTAAGATTTCTAAGGTGAATTGATGTGATTAGGGTTGTGTCATGAAAAGAGGCTAATTGAGGGCTTATATATGACCTTCTAATATTGATGAACTTCATAATATTGATGAACTTCATAATTAATTACTTACATTAGATCACCTAGACATGAATTGCTTATAAGTAAAGCTTGTTGATATGAACAAACTTGATTAGGTCTTACATGATGAATCATGGTTGAAATAGTATTGATATTTAGTTTACTTGATGCTATATGACTATAGTTGAGTAAGAATGAAGCATGTGGTTAGTCTACCTTGAGAGTTAGGTTTACATGATGACCATGTGAGGTGTTGCTTAAAAGTAATGCTCATAATATGAAGATGACTCCTAAGGCTTTAAAGGTAAAAGCTAAAAGGAATGAACTATGAATATTGAAGCTTTAAGAAGAAAGCTATTATGCATGTTGAATTGTATATGGTGCTATTGTGGAAGTACTTCACCCACATGACCTACAATGTGAGTAAATGAGTTTATACATGCAATGAATGAACTACTTAAATGAATATGATATCCACGTCTATTATAATGAATGTTAGATGTGTTGATTTATATAGTCTATGATCCTTGAATGCAATATACGTGATATATGTATGATTGTGATATTATGTACATGCTTATGAACACTTTGAGAAAGAAGTGTCTGTGATGATAATATTGGTTGTTGTGTCATTGCAAGGACAATTACACACACACACACCCCATGTATAAACATGGTTTTGATGTAACTATGGTATAAATTGAAAGTCAAGTTCTCATATGCACATTTACACATTATGCTTGACATGTACATGACCATGATAATCCTATTGTGTTGATTGAAAGTCCATTACCATGAGAACACATGATCTTGGTGTGAAATTGAAATCTCACATACTAATGATGATTCTAAGGTTGAAAGTTAGTTATCACCTACTTGAATCTATGAACTATTTTATGAGTTGGGTTGAACGAAGGGTAAAGTACTCCTTCAAAAATGTAAATCCAATTCAAGACTAAACAAGTAATTTTGGGAAATAATGCTTAGCACCGAGTGGATCTGGAAAATGAAGTCGAAGCCTTCCCGTCAATACAATAGGCCAGGTTTCTACAAATGATATCATGAGATGGAAACTCTCCCGTCAATACAATAGACAGGGTTTCTAGAAGCAACCTCCCTATTCCATAACTATGTGCCCACATAGGTCTTTAGCTAGTGGATTCACCTAAAAGCTAATACATTTAGTTCTACCTTAGGCAAGTAGAACACCTTCTTTTGGTGTGGGGTTACACGACACCGGATTCCATGTAGCTCACATGGTCTATGTCGGTTAAGGCTATATTCCCTCCAATGAGCAAGGACATGAATTATGAACACGAAAGTGAGCTATGTGCTATGGTTCCTCAAAAGGATCTACTTAGTATGGGTGATATTATGGGATGCCATTCATACATGGCACAAGTAGACTTTGAGAGTAGACATGGTGTATTTCTCTTATGTAAATAAACTATGAACATGAAATATGAACTATGACTAATGACTCCTCAAGAAGATATACTTAGTGTGAGTGAGGGTGTGGGACTTCACTCATACATAGCACAAGTAGACTTTGAGAGTAGCCATGGTGTGGTTCCATTACATTATGATGATTTATGAATTAATGCGTACTCTATTTGGATTGTTGTTATGATTGACTTTCCTTGACATGAATTAATGAACATGAATGTTTCCTTGTCTATGTGTATTAACTAAGGATGAGACTAATGAATTACAAATATGAGCATGGTGACCTAAAAGTGGTACTTAGTAGGGTTATGGTATCCTATCTATGCATGTCACAAGTATAACTTAGGGTTACTTAGGTAATGATTCTATTATGATGAGATGAACTTGGTATTTGACTATGTATGTGCATTATGTCTTATGATGATTGATATTTGCACTATGTCTATGATTGGAGACTATGCTTAAGTTTATGTTGTTACCCTTTATGCTTTGACGAACTATATGTGAGTTGTTTTATGAGTACATTCTCCAACTATTTAAAAGATGATGTTTAAATTAGCATATTGCATGGTGTCAACTAAAATGTCCCTTTTATCATATTTTAAAGGTTTTTATGCATGGCTACCATACTTAGTACATTCTTATGCTAACCCATATTTCTACATTTTCTATAAGTGTAGGGTGTGGCTATTGAAGGTGGTCTCCTATTGATTCAAGCTTAGGATAGGTTATCCCCCTTGCTAGTTGGTAAGTCCTCAAGATTCGAGGATGAGTATCTTTACTTAGTAGTTTCTTTTAGTATGTCATTTGAGAACTATTGTAAGGGTTGTGTCACTATTCGTTAATCGATTATATTTAGATGGCTAAATGAGACAAATGTCTAACTTCCCATTCTCTTTTATGAAAGACTTTGATCTTAATTTTTTTTTTTTAATTTCGCATTATTTTATGAGTTTTACGCTTAATGATATGCTAAGGGCTTGTATGCGACCCTTTGGGGTCAAGTGCGCCGTGTTACCTCTAGGGGGCTTGGGTTGTGAAAATTACTTATAATGCAAAAATAAAAATATTGCCAAAATATTGATAGATTTTTTATAAAATAATAGTGCATGATCTTTTATCTTTTATTTTACAAGTCATGACAACTTCAAGCAATCAAGGGATCCTAATTCTATATTACAATACTAAAGAGATGTTGAATTTTGATAACAAATCGTAATATCCTACTGTAGACGTTGAAATTTTGTGGGACTCTACAAGACACGTTCAATTTGAGTTGGGACTCTACAAGGTGTGTTCGATATTAACTAGTATTCTAGGAGGCTACTCAACCCTAAACCCTAATTCATGCCTATAAAAAGGGTACTAAATTTGCTTACAAGGCATCTCGAATATCTCAAATATTCCACAAAATTCATGGAATATTCATAAACAGGTCAAATATATATCATCCTAGTTCGAGAAATAAGCCACTAACGGCCCTCGAATCATGGATAAATCTTAGGAGGATGGAATAAAGGAAGGAGCATACTTGTACCCGCACTATTATCAATAAAATATTCATGTTTCTTCAGATTTTATTTGTGTGGTTTATTTATTTTCCATGTGTAAAATTTGTTCCAACAAAATTGGCACACCCAGTGGGACCAAATCTGCCCTTCATCTTTTCTCTCATAGATCAAATCTGCAAATCTAATGTCACAAAACCGCAAAGATTTAAGTATGAGTACTTCAAGCCTCGTCTTAGAGTTTCAACAAGTCTACACTCTGACAAGCCTTGAAGCAAGGGGCATTTGTAGACATGAAAATTTTATGGGACTCTACAAGACCTGTTCAATTTGAGTTGGGACTCTACAAGTTGTGTTCGATTCTAACTAGGATTCTTGGAGGCTACCCAACCCTAAACCCTAGTTCATGCTTATATAAAGGGTACTAAATTCCCTTAAATTGCATCTTAAATATTCCACAAAAGTCATGGAATATTCATGTAGATGTCAAATCTAAATCATCCTTGTCATGACCCAGGGGTACACCCAAGATGTAACATGGCGTACTTAACCCCGAAGGGGTCTCATATAAGCCACTTAACATATCATAACATAAGATAATAGAAAAGTGTAGAAACTTAAAACATTTTTCCATACAATCAAAGTCTTTCATAAAAGTAAGCGGAAGTCAATAACTCTTTGTCTTAAACCATCTAATACAGCTTTGAATAACTCTTGGGACTTAGCCCATACAATAGTCTTAAAACACAAAATAAAGACATAAAGGAAAATGGTGGCTTTATCCTTGATGCTATGAGGACTCACCAAGTCTTCAACTCCTCGCACTTCTAGAAACCTATCTTCAAGAATGGAACTCAAAATCTCCGAACCCTACATTTAATGAGAATGTAGGCAAGCGTATGCATTAGTACAAAAGTACTAAATATGATAGCTAGCATAACATCATAAGAGCATAACATAATGGTTAGTCAACATAAGCCATATGCCATAATCATAAGATATGATAACATACTCATATGCCTAATTTCCAACATAGACATAATGTAAACATTAGTCATCATAAATTATGTCCATATACATAGTCAATACTTAGACCTTCATATCATAAGAAAACCACTTCATAAGTAACCTCCAAGTATACTTGTGCAATGCATGTATTGGATCCCATAATCCCATACATGCTAAGTATCCCCTTTGTTCATCATAATCATACTTACCATCTTATGGTATCATCCCTAGCTTAATTCTTCATAGACAAGGGAATATTCACCTTTAGTCAACATATCAAGGAAGGCAACTATAGCAACAATCCAAACTAAGGATACATCATAAGCATATTCAACATACATATCATCATAACATAAAAGGAACATACCATGAATACCCTCAAAGCATACTTGTGCAATGCATGAATAAGATCTCATACTCTCACTCACACTATGTAAGCTTCTTAAGTAACCACAGTTCATAATTCATATTTTTGTTTTGGGAATTAGCCTTAACCTACATAGACCATGTGAGCTAACATGGAATCCGGTGTCTACCCCACACCGCAAAGGGGTTGCTCTACTTGCCTAAGGTAGAACCATACTCTTAACTTAGGAGGATCCAAAAGCTAATAGCCTATGAGGGCACATAGTTTATGGGATAAGGAGACTGTTACTAAACACCTGCCCTCTACTAGCAGAGGAGCTTCTATCTCATGAGACCTCTTCTAGAAACCCACCCTCTACTAACGAGCTTCCATCTCAATGGCAATATCCACTCGGTGCTTAGCATAATTCTCATTGATTTCATATTAAGTCTTGACTTAAATTCATATTTATGGAAGAATGTCTTGACACTCAATCCAAAATAACTCATACTAAAGTTCATAGATTCAATAGGTGAGACTAGTCATCCAACCTTAGAATCACTACATGTGACAAACCTTTCAAATCATATCATATTCATGCATAACTGTGTATATGAGAGTCACCTTTCAGCAACACAACAATTAGATCATGAGCATATTCACTTTACTCTCAAAGTGTTCTTAAACCATGTACTAAACTTCATAATTCATGCGTAATATCATATAATTGGCCTTTCAAGGGTCAAGACTCATATCAAATCAACACATCGAGAATGAATACATTAGAAATAGATGATAACATGATTCAAATAGTTCAATTACTTGAAGAATAATCTCATAATTCACCTCTTTGAGGTTTAAGACTTACTTTCAATCATAGCACTTAGGGTTCAAGCACTAGACATAGATATCATCCTAACTCATGCGATTCTATCTCTTTATGCATTCAAACTTCCATGAGGTAGATTAGGTGGGTAAAGTCCTACCACAACCATTCTATCTAATAATCTACCATTATAATATAAGCTTCACTCTTAGGGCCTTGACATACATAGTTCATCCTATTGACTTTACTCTCAAAATCCTTGTAATCAACATTCAGGACTACAAGCCTTACTCTCAAAGCTCTACTTCTTACAATCATCATTCTTACCTAGATTTCAAGGCATTCTCACATACTTCATTTTTAAGCACTTCTAGTCATCATAAAGGTTCAACTTCAAGATTTAGTAGTCGTGATCTATCATATATACTAAAATCTAATTCAATTCATGTCTACTTACTTTTATTCTTGAACAATTACTATAGACTTCATCAATTCTAGGAGATCATCTCTAAGTCTTCAATTTCCCTCTTTAAGGCACAAACTCACATTACTTCAATTTCATCAATTACAGTAGGGTTAGCCTTGAAAAACATCTAAATTCATCATAATAACATAATTCAATACTAAATCAATCATAAACAAGCATTATCCACTCAATTGGATTTAACTCACAATATAACAAGACACCCTAGCTAGAATTGGGGTTCATCTTCACAAATGGGGGAAATCTAGGGGGCTCCATGGATTGAAGAGTCCATGGATGAATAAGCTCTCATACCTTGATCATAAAGCCCTCACAGTTCTTGCAAAAATGGAGGAATTTGTCCTAACTTGTTTCTCTTATTCTTCTTCCTCTTTTTCTTTGCTTCTTAGAGAGAGAATTTCTTAAAGGGAATTGGGTCTGTTTAGTGAATAGAAATAATGACTAGGATCAATGTATTTAGGGGTTTATTAGCTTTATATAGGTGGTCTAATTAGTAATAAAATGACCCCAGTTAATAACTAATTAATTCTAGAAAGTTCCCTGACCTTCCAAATTAATCGACTTAAGGGACCTTACTGCCTCACCTACGAGACCCCAACCCACGGGCCGTTGGTGAATCCACGGGCTGTGCTGGTCCTCCGTGGGTGGTGGTATGCAGCTTCACTTTTGGGGTCTTGACCTACGACCCCATCCACGAGGCGTGGATCCCCCTACGGGGTGTGGGTCCCCAATCTGTTGGTAGTCTGCCCAAGGAGCAAATTTTAGGTAGTTTCTAGGTTCTTCCTTTAGGACCCTTGGTGGGTCTTTGGGGAGTTGTACCTTAATGTTTAACCCCTAAACCCTTCATTCTAAGTACGGGATGTCATATATACAAATCTAACCCCCACGTCAAGCTCTAGAACCCTTAGGTAAAGCTCTAGTTTGACTTACTAGTTTCTAGGTGTTACAATATCTCCCCTTTGGGAACATTCATCCTTGAATGACAGTCTAGGCACTTCTGAAGGTCACAAATCTAGACTAGCAACCCATCATGCATGCAACTCATCTAAATGCACATAAACAAAGGAGGAAAACTTCAACCTCAAGCTTAACATATTCAATGCAACACAAGGGAGTAGGAACTACATCTGGCAACCCAAAATGCATGAAATCCTATATTTACTCATATTCAAGGAGGAACTACCATATCGTAGCTAAAACATGCTCAACACACATTCATGGAGCCTATATGAAATTTTACTCTAGAAAAACATTCATTCAAGGAGTCTTTCAACTCCAAACTAAGGCATGCTCATCTATTCATCTCATGAATTTAAATCGGATACTCATACTAAATGTACAACAACATGAGGAGCATACATTAAGAAAACTCATTTTCTTACTAAATATGAATTTCTCAGAAACATGCATATCATAAGGAAATCATGGAAACAACTTCCTTGCTCCTTTATCTCTTAACTTGTCGGTCTAAGATCCCTACCGGTGTTTCTAAATTCGAGAGATTCTCCTTAACTCCAAACTCTTCTTAAGGAATTTATGAATGTTTCATATACAACACACTTCTTTAATTTAGAGACATGGAAAATTGGATACACCGATACCCCTCATTAATCAAATCTAGTTCACAAGCAACATTACCAACCCCACTCAAGATCTCATGTGAACCTACAAACTTGAGACTAAACTTCCCAAACTCAATACATCTCTCAAGGTGAGAATTTCAAGCCACCCCAAATCATGAACATCAAGAAGACTCAATGACCTTATTATCTAAGCACATCATCTCCCCCTTGGGAGTTAGCCTATACGGACTCTTCTAAGCCTAGTTTCTTTCAATTCTAAGGTCGGAACAAGTCATCACTAAGTTTACACATCCATCACCCAAGATGATTCTATACAATGGTGAATTACACTTCTACCCTTTTTAGAGGAGTCTATTCACTCACCACATCTAAGCATTTTTAAAACACCCTATTTATCACATCTATCAACATACCCAAAACTCAAAATGACCAAGTAGGGTTATATAATCAATTACACATGACAATAATGTAGCCCACTTATACTCAAGACAACATCAAAGTATAACATATCAAGTCACAAAACACAAGAAATACCGGGATCTACTAAAGCATAAAACACATACCGGAACCATTAGGAGGAGCTTGCTTATCCTCTATTTTCATATCCTTTTCCTTTAGACAATCTCTCATCTTGTGGCCACTCTCACCACAACTAATGCAACCCTCTCTACAGGCAAAACGTCTACCTCATGTCTCTTTCAATTCTGCTAAGGTTAGATTAAAACAATTCTAAACCATTTCAACCTATATCATCACCTTTGGTGGGATATACCAACCAATCGTATCTAGGTATTCTCTAAACACCCTAATCAAACTGACCATACTTAAGATCAATCTTAAAGGATAACTAACTTTTTGAAGTTGGTCAACACTTAAACATATCTCCCTCACCTTAGCTAGGTGGTACATGCAACCCTCAAGTCAACTTTAAGACAAAATATAATCCAACTTATGGCATAGACTTTCACCCCTTCCACTCTCAGATAGGCTTATTCGAGAACTAAAAATTTGACTATATGGATTCTACAATCACATAGAAGCATAATAATAATACTACCAATCCATCTTAAGGATGACCTATGTAATCTTAATAAATCAAGTTCTATCTACTCACATAGCCATAATTAGCATCACAACCAATATTTTCTCCCTCGATCCTTGTCGTAAGACCCCTTTGAGTAGTCATATCCCGAAGACCATCGAATAAGGAGAAAGACCTTATAGAGTTAAACTCTATAGCACGACTTAGAGAATGAAGAAGTAAAGTTTCCTAAGCATCCAATAGCCTCCTATTCACAAATGTGGCGCGCTTCACATTTACAAACAAGACTCTACTAGACGTGGTTTGAGACGTCCTAGAACTATTCTAAACCTTATGCTCAAATTACCAACTTTGTCACGACTCAGGGGTACACCCTAGACTTAACATGGAATACTTGACCCCAAATGGGTCTCAAACAAGCCACTTAGCATATCATAACATAAGTTAATAGAAAAGTGAAGAAATTTAAAACATTTTTCCATACAATCGAAGTCTTTCATAAAAGCAAGCAGAAGTCTATAACTCTTTGTCTCAATCCATCTAATACAAATTTGAATAACTCTTGGGACATATCCTATAAAATAGTCTTAAAACATAAAAGAAAGACTTACTTTCAATCATCACACTTAGGGTTCAAGCACTAGACATGGATATCATCCTAACTCATGTGATTCTGTCCCTTTAAACATCCATGAGGTAGATTAGGTGGGTAAAGTCCTACCACAACCATTCTATCTAATAGTCTACCATTATCATATAAGCTTCACTATTAGGGCCTTGACATACACAGTTCATCATATTGGCTTTACTCTCAAAATCCTAGTAATCTTCATGACTACAAGCCTTACTCTCAAAGCTCTACTTCTTACAATCATCATTCATACCTAGATTTCAAGGCATTCTAATCACATACGTTATTTTTAAGCAATTCTAGTCATAAATCATCATAAAGGTTCAACTTCAAGCTTTACTAGTCGTGATCCATCATATATACTATAATCTAATTCAATTCATGTCTACTTGCTTTTATTCTTGAACAATTACAATAGACATCATCAATTCTTGAAGATCATGTCTAAGTCTTCAATTTCCCTCTTTAAGGCACAAACTCACATTACCACAATTTCATCAATTACACTAGGGTTAGCCATGGAAAACATATAAATTCATCTTAGTAAAATAATTCAATACTAAATCAATCATAAACAAGTACTATCCACTCAATTGGAATCATATCTCAACTTAACCCACAATATAGGAAGAAATCCTAGCTAGAATTGGGGTTCATCTTCACAAATAAGCGAAATCTAGGGGGATCCATGGATGAATAAGCTATCATACCTTGATCATAAAGCCCTCACAATTCTTGCAACAATGGAGGAATTTTCTCTAACTTGCTTCTCTTCTTCTTCTTGTTCTTCTTTTCTTCCTAGAGAGAGAATTTCTTGGAGGGAATTGGGTCGCTTTATTGAATTCAAATAATGACTAGGATCAATGTATTTAGGGGTCTATTAGCTTTATATATGTGGTCTAATTACCAATAAAATGACCCTGCTTAATAACTAATTAATTCTAGAAAGTTCCCTAACCCTCCAACTTAACAGACTTAAGGGACCTTACTACCTCACCCACAAGACTCCGACCCACGAGCCATTGGTGGACCCACGAGTTGTGCTGTTCCTCCGTGGGTGGTGGTCTACAGCTCCACTTTTGGGGTCTTGACCTACGACCCCATCCACGAGGCGTGGATCTCCCTACGGGGCGTGGGTCCCCAATCGTGGGTAGTCTGTCCAAGGGGCAAATTTTGGGTAGTTTCTAGGGTCCTTGAAGTCGAACCTTGACGTTTAACCCCTAAACCCTTCATTCTAAGTACAGGAGGTCATATCTAAGACTTTAACCCCCACGTCAAGCTCTAAAACCTTACGTAAAGCTCTAGTTTGACTTACTAGTTCTGGGTGTTACAATCCTAGTTCGAGAGATACGCCACTAACAGCCCTCGAATCATGGATACATTCTCTCTCTATTTGTATGGAATTTTATTTTATATAGTGATTGAAGTTATATTTTTTGAATTTATATAATAAAAAAAATTAATAATGAAATAAAAATACAGTAAGAAATAAATTTTTAAAAGTGAAAAAAACTGTATCATTATTAACATAAAATTTAAAGATGTGTAATAAAAAGGACATGAGTGAAAAAAATATACTTCTAAGAAAACACATGGCAAAAGGTTAACAAAGTAATGATAGTTACCGAAAAAAACAAACAAATAAATAATTTCACGGTGAAAACATGTTTAAATCCGAAATGAGAAAGAATTTTGAATTATGAATGATGTGTATTTATAATAATACAATAATTATGCATGCTATAAGTTATATCATATTTCCTTTTTTACCAAATGCTATAAGGTATATCATTTTTTTTTATGCAGAAGGAAGATGCATTAAAGTAACATTTAATTGTATATATTTTCGGCACTTTATGTATATTACAGTAAACACATAAATAGTTTATTAGGGAGGTTCAAATATAAAAGTAAACAGCAAACACGTAAAAACATCGAGGAGATTTAACTCATACTACATACATAGAGAATAATTTTAAATATATATACAATATACTTTTCTAGCTAAGAGATTAATTTTCTTAACTCTACAACTGTATTAGAGTAAGAACTTAGAAGTATCAAGAGTTCATACCAAATTATTAAAAAAAAATGTATATAGAGAAATTAAATTGAAAGTTACACAAATTTAAATAAAAATGACGAGACTTATAATCCCAAAAAATCTATTTCGGTATTTTATTTAATTAACATAAAGATTATGTTTTAAATATTTATATTTCATACTTGAATCTTAATCAACTTACAACTTTAGTTTGAAAATATATTTGCATTTGAATTTGGGTTTTTCAACAAAAATATTTTATTGAAATGATTTTAGAAATTTAATTAAGAAATTTATATTTATCTTTAGAGTTGTTCAAGTTTCACTTACAAAATCAGACTATAATTTGCTACTTGAAAATCTTAGCATGAAACTAATGAGTAGTTTACGAAATCAATTCTTGAAAATATCATACAAATTCATTAATACAGTTTGAATATTATAACATATAACATAGGATTTGACATAATTTTAGATAGAGAAAATATTTTCAACTATTATTGATATACCATTCAGTTAATATGATCATATAAATAGTATTAATGTAATAATATAGCATTATTTTTTAATTTAAAAATTATGACATTTTAAAATATCTACGCAATGTGTGGGTACGAATACCAGTTAAATGTAATATAAAACATTGATATGTTTATGTTACCTCATGAGATTATATTTATAAATGAGTTTAAATTTTATGTCTATTTAGTGTACTTGTTCGCTGTCCATGCGACATTAAAAATTGAATATACAAGGTAATCTCTTCTTATATTTGAATATTAATATAAAACTTGTGCAATGAAAGTCTTGCAGATGCTAACCTTAATTTGGACAAATAATTTTACAAAACAAGATAACATTAGCTAAATAATTATAGTGTGTAGATGTAATTACTGAAGACTTGCAGTAATTATATATATATAAAATTAATGTGTGTATATATATTTTTGTTCATAAATATATAATAATAGTATTTATTTTGATTAATGTGTATTTATATTTTTGTCCATAAATGTTATGACTTTATAAGGATATTTTAGTAATCTAACTTTTAACTTTTATCCGTGTGCATTTTCCTCCTATTTTTGGCCTTCTCTTATCTAAATTAATTCTTTTTTTAAAAAAAATAAAACTAAAGGGCTTAATTTCTTATAAACAAATATTTGATTAACAAAAAAACATTTACAATAAACACTTATCAGATACTAATTTATATCCTCACCTTTTCCTATTTTCCCTTTTTAAGAATCTAAAATTATAAAAACTTAATTCTCCCTCATCCATCTTATACAAAACTTAATTAATTCTCTACTTTCAGTTTATACCAAAATTTTTAGTTGCAATTGTGACGATCCGAGCTTACACCCTGGACGTAACTGGCACTCGAGAACCATTGCTAGCCTAAGCGATCCCTTTGCCTGACTCAAAACTCAGTGGAAGACTTACTCAACAATATATGAACTCAATTTCAAACATTTAACTCAACTGTCTCAAATAAATAACTCAAAATATATAAGAATATTCAACTAGCCAGAAATAGGCAACTCAAGTCTTTAAATTATTTAACAAAGAAATGGAAAATACTCCTCAAAAACACTACTATCTATGAAGCCTCTAATGAAAATGATGAAAATCAAGAAAAGACCCATGACATCCTAACAAAAAGTAATCGGGAATCCTCCGGAAGCAAGGAGGCTCACCTAAGCTAACCTAAGCTAACTCGAACTGCAAGTGGTATCAACGAAGCGCCTGTTCATGACCCTGCTACCTGTATATGTATTAGGAAGGATGCATGCCAAATGATGTCAGTACATGGAATGTACGAGCATGCAAGGGGAACTCTAAAGCATAGACATAATAAAAAGGAAGAACATATTCACCTTATCTCAACTTAACTCAACTCAAGTCAAGGATACTCAAACTCAGAAATACTCGACTTAGTTCAATATAAAGGCAACAATAGAGATGCATTACAAAGAAAGCTTTTAAAATAGTAGATATTAACTCAATGTATTTAAAAATACAATACTAACTCTTTACTCTTATATGAGAGATTCTCAAGCCGACAACCATCACTATGAGCTATATGATGATACAACGTCTCCCCCACCCTGACAGAACTGTCCTATACATTGTCGGAGTAAAAGACACCCTTATCTAAGTGGATCCACTAAGCTATGCTTTAAAAACAATAAGCAATCATCTAAAAAGTATGATCCTTTACCCATGTTGGCATACATGGTTTATGAGGACTCTGAGTTGTCTGAACTCGTCCCCATATCGGTGCTCAATACTACTCCCAATAATATAACTCATGCTCATATGTTTAAAAAAATTTCCCCATCCTCAAACTTTGAGATTATTACTCAAAAGGGTTCTCTTAAAAGAGATAATGCTCAAAACTCCTCATAAACTCATTTGGAAGTCAAAGTTTCCTCTCATTTAAAATGTAAAACTTTTACTCTTGGAAATGCTTAGTTCCTATATATTCATTTTCAAAAATGAAACTCAACTCTCCTCATCCTCATACTCAAGTAATCAAGTCTTAAAACAAGTTTTAAAAGATTGTAAAAGACTTCTAAAAATGACTCAAAGAACTTCCTCAAACTTTTCTCTCAACTCTATCTTGAATTTGAATTATGAATTCAAGAGTTATGACTTGGATATACACGATCTCTCAAGGATTGATGAAGATTTTAAATATGGATATCAAGTAGAAAATGTAGGTACGATTCGAGGGAACTCACACGGAAAGAAGGTCGGAAGGGTAGGGGACGTGGTGACGTAGGCACAATGGGTGGCGCAGGGCGCCAGCCCAAGCTTACTGACCAGTGTTTTGGGCACAGTAAGTTGTGCGCCGGGCCAGGCCATTAACTACTGTGGGCTGTAGTTCTGGCGCTATGGTGGCGCGCCGCCCTAAGCCCCTGCCCAAAATTTGACATATTTTCTTGTTCAATCTCGTGCCCTAACTCATCTAATATCGAACAATTTCCCTTAAACTCTTTTGGATTGTTAAACACAACATAAATACAACAAAATACAAACCAAAACCCACCAAGAACAACATTCATTCTCAATTCTCACCTCAAGAACTCAACGAGAATTTCATTATCAAAGAACGAAGCACAAAACCTCAAGATCTCCTAAAGAACTCAAATCATTCAACGTCAAGAACAAAATTACGGATAAAATCACATGATTGGCATGTGGGTGAATGAACCCAACACTATGAGAACTTACATACCTCGTTAGGGTCGAATCTTGGTGAAATTCGTCGACGAAAATATTGAACGCTTGAATCTTTTCCTTTCTTTCTCCTCTTGAATTTCTCTCTAAAACCCTAAGTGTATTTTAGAATTGTGAAAAATGATCTATGTCAGTTTAGACCCCTAAAATATTACTAAAAATGAGTTAGGTTAGTGGGGTAAGGAAAAGATCAAAATATCCCTCCTTAATTCAAATGAATTTCCTTTATCGGACAGGCTGAACTCAAACATACATATCTCCCTCATCCAAAATCAAAATTTAGAAAACTCGATGGCGCTGGAAAGAGGACTCAGATATATTTCATTTGGTACTTTGTAGGCCACCTAACTCATGTTGTGCTTAAATTTGTGGTTGTTTAAATTTGACACAAAACTCACAACTTAAGGCTAATTTGCAAAATTTTCAATTTAGCTCTTCCCAAATTGGTTATTGCTAAAATTAATTCTTTCTAAGACCAAGGTGTTACAATATCTCTGCCTTGGGAATATTCGTCCTCGAATGAGATCACTCTAAATAGATTAAGGGTGGCAATATCTAACACCCTACCTTGGTTTGGAATTTCTCCAAAAAAAAAAGAGATGTGGGTATCTCTTCTTCATATCCTCCTCAGCTTCCCATGTAGCTTCCTCAACAAACTGATTTCTCGAGAAGACCTTGACTGATGCTACCTCATTGGTCCTAAACTTACGAACTTGACGATCAAGTATTTCAATGAGTATTTCCTCATATGATAGGTTGTCCTTAATACCAATATTTTTAGTAGGTATAGTAAGTGAAGGATCACCCATACACTTCTTCAACATTGAAATGTGGAATACCATATGAATTTCTACTAACTCTTACGGTAGTTCCAATTCACAGGATACATTGCCAATCCTTTTGGATATCCTGTAAGGACCAATATACCGGGACTAAGCTTCCCCTTCTTTCCAAACCTGATACCACCCTTAATAGGTGAAACCTTCAAATAAACCCAACAGTCCACCTCAAACTCCAAGTCTCTTCTCTTAACATCGATATAGGATTTTTGACGACTTTGTGTTTTTCTCAACCTTTCATGAATGATCTTTGTTTTCTCAATAGCTTGATGAACTAAGTGTAGTCCAATCAACCCAACTTCACCAACTTCAAACCATCCAATAGGAGAGCTACATCTTCTCCCATAAAGAACCTCAAAAGGAGTCATTTGGATACTAGAGTGATAGCTGTTGTTGTAAGAAAACTCAATGAAAGGTAAGAGATAATCCCAATTACCCTTGAAATCGACCACACACACCCTCAACATATCCTCTAAAGTCTGAATTGTACGCTCTACTTGATACACCATCTCCCCCTTTTTCAAAACCCATCACTTTCTACCTATGAACATTTGCCTTCAATTAAAGCAAAATAGGGTATTAGTCTTGCTTCTGTTTCACTTCGAACACTAGTGATGATTCAGCCCCATTCATCACCACTACTCCTCCTTTATTGGATTCCATTAACCGAACTCCCAATCGTGCAAGTCTATGCACATATTTGGCTAACTCTTTCGTGCCTTCCTCAACATAGGAAGTACTCTAGCCATATAAAACCTACTCAAGGAATCAACAACAACATTGGCCTTACCTGGGTGATAGAGAATACTCACGTCGTAATCCTTGAGTAACTCCAACCACCTCCTTTGTGTGAGATTACATTTTTCTGACTAAATACATATTGGAGACTCTTGTGATTGGTGAAGACATCTGCATGAACACCATAGAGATAGTGACGACATTTTTTCAAAGCAAACACTATGTTTGCCAACTCTAGATGATTGGTTAGGTAATTCTTTTTGTGAATCTTACGCTGCCTGGAGGCATAAGCTATAACTTTGCCATTCTACATTAATACACAACCCAGTCCTACTCTGGACACATCACAATCCACAACGAAGCCTTGCGTATCCTCCGGTAAGGTCAACACTAGGGCAATAGTCAACCCCGCTTTTAATTCCTAAAATCTTTTCTCACAAGCTTTAGAGCATTGAAACTTTGTTGTCTTCTGAGTCAAATTTGTCAACGAGGACAAAATAGATGAGAACCCCTCGACAAACCTTTTATAATAACCAATCAATGCTAAGAAACTCCTAATATCAGTTAGAGATGTGGATTTAGGCCAGTTCTACACTGCTTTAATTTATAGAGTGTCAACTGGAATCCCATCACCTGAAACAATGTGGCCTATGAACGCCACTAACTCAAGCCAAAACTCACACTTGGTAATTTTGCTTACAACTCCCTATCTCTGAGAGTTTGGTGAACTACTTTAAGATGACTAGCATAATCCTCCTCATTCCTTGAATATATCAGAATGTCATAATTGAATACAATAACAAGAATATCAAGATAAGGCTTAAATACTCAGTTCATAAGGTTCATGAACACTACAGGAGCATTAGTCAAACAAAAAGACATGACTAGAAACTCATAATGACCATAATGAGTCTCGAAAGTTGTCTTCGGAATATCACTCTTACTTAATCTCAACTGATGATAGCCAGATCTGGTTTCTATCTTAGAAAAATATGTGGCACTGTGAAGTTGATCAAAAAGATCATCAATTCTCGAAAGGGGATACTTATTCTTCATAGTAACTTTGTTCAATTGGCGGTAATCGATACACATCCTAAGAGAACCATCTTTCTTCCTTACAAATAAGACTAGAGCTCCCCAAGGTGAGACACTTGTTCAAATGAGACCTTTATCAAGATGGTATTTTAACTGCTCTTTTAACTCTTTTAACTTAGCTGGAACCATTCTATATGGCGGAATAGAGATAGATTGAGTATCAAGAAGAATATGTATACCAAAGTCTATTTCTCTCTAAGGAGGGACATTGAGAAGATCATCTAGAAAGACCTCTGGAAACTCACTTCCAACTGGAACTGACTGAATAGGTGGTGTCTCAACATTAGAGTCATTAACTCAGACTAAGTGATAGGTTCACCCCTTGGAAACTAACTTTATGGCCTTAAGGTATAAAATCAAACGACCCTTAGGCACTGCTGAACTACTCCTCCACTCTATAATTGGCTCATTAGGAAACTAGAACTTAACTACTCGAGTTCTATAATCAACTGAGGAATAACAAGCATGAAGCTAGTCCACACCTAGAATAACATCAAAGTCCACCATGTTACTAAGTTAGCCATGGTGTCCTTCTGATTGATAGAAATGGTACAATCATGATAAACTCTCTCATCTAGAATAAACTCACCAATAGGTGTGGAAATACTAAACGGATCAAGAAGTTGTTTGGGAATAATATCGAACCTCACAGCAATATATGAAGTCACAAAAGATAGACTTGCACTAGGATTAAGTAAATCATCAACATCAAAAGTAAAGACTTTGATCATACAACTGACAACATCTGATGAATTCTCTTATTCTTGACGACTGGTGATAACATACAAACTATTTGCTCTTTTGCCTTTCCTTGAAGTAGCCCCTCTAGGATTTAGCCCTCTATTGCCCCCATTACTATTACCTTGACTGTTCTTAGGGCATTCTTTAAAGAAGTGACCTGCTTGACCACACATGAAGCAACCAGTTGAGTTATCACGACACGCTCCTGGGTGGTTTCTACCACAGTAAGCACATGCATGAGTCCAATTGCCTCCTTGTGCCACACTACCTTGAGATTGTACAGGTCTAGCATTCTGAGAATTCTAATTCTTAAATGCATCTCTATTCGTTAGTACTGGTGCACTAGGGGGTGATGGAATAGGTCCATTTGGCTTTTGCTGAGAAAATGATCATTTTGCATTAATCTTATGCTGCCCAGACTCATTTCCTGTTGTCTTAGCCTTCTTGTTCTGTAACTTTTATCTATCTCTTAGCTTGTCCTCCTCAACCTGCTACACATGGATCATAAGCCTTGTATGTCCATGTCCCCTATAAACATAGCAGCCTTACCCTTTTTTCTTGATAGATGAGACAATTTAGACACAGACAAGCTTATCTTCCTACTTATATCACAAACTATCTCTAGAGCATAACAGGACAATTGAGTGAGCTTGAGGCTGTACTCATGCACACACATGGATTCCTTCTTAAGAGTGAGGAATTCTCTTACCCTTGCCTCTCTCATCTCACGGGGAAAGAAACACTCCATGAAGGAACTTTCAAACACAATCCAACTCACAATTGATGCCCCTTAATATCTACTCTTTTTCCATTGGTCGTACCAGATCCTAGAGACACTCTTGAGTTGGTATGCAGCCACTTCCATACGCTCAGCATCTGCAATATGCATTACCTCAAACACTTTTAGCAACTCTTCCACAAAGTTTTTTGGATCCTCAGTGATACTTGAACCAGTCCTCAAACACTTTTAGCAACTCTTCCATAAAGTTTTTTGAATCCTCAGTGATACTTGAACAAGTGAATTCTGGAGGATTCATCCTTAAGAACTCACGGATCCTGGATGTATCATCCACATCTTGTCAATTCCCTCTCTGTTGTCCTGCTTGGTTGGTCACAACTTGACTGAACATCCGGATAGCATCCCGAAACTTAACATTAGTGACCTCTCTTTGGGGTTACACTTCTGGTGCATTGGGAACCCCTTGATCGTGGGGATCAACATTCCTCCTAGCAGGATGACCTCAGGCAACTTTTCAGGAATAGATGATCTGAAAGATATGCGCAAGCACAAATTAGAAAGAAACTTTATAGAGTTGAACTATATCATACAAAAAGAGTATGAAAGAAGTGAGATAGTGCCTAAATGGCGCAACCTCCAAATTATAGATGTTGCGCGCTTCCCAGCGATAACTAGGACTCTATAGAAAAGGCTTCATAGACACTGATGAGTTCGAGATTTGGAATCATTTGGGGATTTGTTTATATAGATTTAGTGTCCTCAAATGCTTAACTTGTGCAATAAACTAATGTTAAATCCTTGATTTTCAGATATATGGATTGAGGAACAAAGCAAGGACACCAACAGCCAAAAAGGAACAAAACAAACTGAAGAAATATACAAAGTCAAGCCTAGTGATTGACAAGAGCACTTGGCAAATCACCGAGTGGCTAGATGGATCGCCTCAAGTTCCTGTGTGCCAGCCCTGAGGGAATAAACCAAGTCGACAACAAAAAGGAGAAGTCGGCGAATTGCTGAGCAGTTTCAAGAAATAGAGTTACATCGCCCAAAGTTACAGAACTCGAGGATACTGAATGTCAAGGCAAAAAGGTGATGGAAGAGGTCAAGGGGCGGCTGGTCGAGTGGTTCGGTGAGCCTGACTTACTTCACCAAATGGCCCTTCGTGGCGACTATAACTTAGATTTTGAACATTTTATTGAAATAGTTTTTAATTGAGATACATTATGGACAATACGAAATTAGCTTAGAACAATTTTCTCTGGAGTTTTTCTTAGTTTTTGAAGAACCCTAGAGATTAAATTTGGAGATTTTCAAAGTGGGTTTATCTCGCTTGCCCAATTGATGGATAATCAATTTGGTAATCATTTTTACCCTTTTATGATGTTTGGCAAAAACTCCAATTCTTGGGGTGTGATCATGCGCTTATGGGTTGAATTAGTTTATGGGTATTGTTAATTACTAGTTTAAATTCTATTTTGTTTAATACTTAATTGTGGGTTAATTTATGAGTTGTAGTTGCCAATGCAACTCTACCTTTGTGTTCTTGGCTTGCTGGAGAGAGAGGTTTTAGAACTAAGATTATTGATTGATGATTTGTGGGTATTGGGTTGAGTTGGGTTTAGCTTGAGAGAGTGAATCCTAAACCCAATCCCACATATTCAACTCGAAGGATTGAAGGTGTGTGTTGTTCTTCATTGTCATGCTTATTGATGTTCGAAAGAAATCACCTGATTGGGGGTAGTTGTTTGAGAGAAAACTATCTCCCTTATAGTCTAGCCTACTCACTGATATTTAGCTATTTACTAGTAGTTGCAATTACTGATATGCCTATATTTTCCTATAATTGATCACATCCCTAGAATCCTTATCCCTATTGTTATTTTGATGTTTTTGGTGACTGTTTGTAGTTGTTATATTTTCCTATAATCGATCACATCCCTAGAATCCTTATCCCTATTGTTATTTTGATGTTTTTGGTGACTGTTTGTAGTTGTTAATTAAAACCAAAATCCAATCTGACATTTGTGTTACCCCTTTAATTTGAGAAATGTCTTTTTCAACAATTTCTATTCATATGGCTAATTAGACCATGTTTGCACTTCCTATTTGAATTTGAAACACGTACCGCTCCCTATTTGATTCGACCCCAACTCATTTAGTTGAATTTTATATTGATTTATGATCCTTGATATCTAGAATTGGATGAGGTGTGCTTGAAATATTAAAAATCAAAATGGCGCTGCTACCGGGGAGTGGTGTTGTTTGAAATTCTTTTGGTGAAGTTGAATTGTGTTCATTTTAGTTATAGTTGAATCTACTAACTTTTAGTTTTGGTTTTGTGTTGCTTGTGTTAAAATAGAGGAGAAGATGAGTGCTAATAAAAGTAATGGTAGCCAAGTGGGCTACCAAGATGATGTCGGAAACCTCAACGATGTAAACAACCTAAATATCAAAGACCCAATCCAAATGGGTGGTGTTAGGGCCATTCGTTTACCTCCAGTTGAATGAAACACTATTTTTCACATCACAAGTACCATGCTTCAGCTCCTACAACTGAAGGGTTTGTTTGGGGGGTTAGCTCATTAGGATCCCCATACGCATATCAAAAAAATTGTTGATGTTTGTGGACCGTTCTCATTGAAGAATATATCGCAATAATAGGTCCGGCTGAGGTTGTTCCCATTTTCTCTTATAGGCAAGACAAGCAATTAGTTAGATGAACTGCCAATAGACTTCATCACTTCGTGGGATGAACTTACAACAGCATTCTAAGTGCGATTCTTAACCCCTTATAAGATGATGACTCTTAGGGATAACATCTAAAGTTTCAAACGCTTTGAAGGTGAGCCAATCCATGGGACCTTGCTAAGGTTTCAAAAGATAGTGTTGCAATGCCCAACTCATGGACTTCCAGATAAGGTGATGTTGGAATGTTTGTATAGAGGTCTTGATTAGGTAAACAGAGGAGTGGCTGACCAACTTTCTCCGAGTGGTATAATGTGACATCCCTACGCAATAACATCCCACCTCCTCGTTGCATGACCAAGATAAATAAGGCATGGTATACTTGTGAAGACCAAGTTTATCCTCTCACTTATAAAATGACAAAAGAACAAATAATAAAGGATCAAGAGAGAGACCAGAACTTGGCCAAAATGATGACCCAATTGGATATCTTGGCCAAAAATGTCGTGGAATTTAAAGTGTTGTACCATAAGAAAGTAAAATTCGTAGCCAATTAAGGAGAAATTTATCATGCAAAATACTCAAGGTCGGGAGGCAACCAAGGATGGAATAGAGAGGGGGAGAAGGATATGTATGTTCCTCCCCATGAGCATCGAAAGCCCAAAGACTGTGAGATCGGCCAGACAGAAGATATGCTCTCACGCATTCTCAACAAAGTCGAAGAGTTCAACAAAGTTTTGACAGAAATGAAGGAGGATGCATCGACTCTCAACCAGATGATGGCCTCTCACTCTGTCTCGATTAAGCATATGGAGACCCAAATGGGTTAGATTTCGTCGTATCTGAACCCAAGATAACAAAGGGGGTTGCCTAGTGATACTATGACAAACCCCAAGAATGAAGCTTGAATAGGTACTTGCGTCATGCAACGACGTTAACTAAGGAGCTTCTTGGGAGGCAACCCAAGTTTTTAATGCTTTAAGTTTGATTTTGAATAATTAGTGTTGATTGTGCAGGTTGAAAAGTAGAATGTGTTTGAGAATTTGCAGTTTGGCGAGCCAAGAGTCCAATCGGTGACTCACCGAACAAGTCGGCGACTTACCGAACAAGTCGGCGACTCACCGAACAAGTCGGCGAGCCTGATTGTGTCCACCGTTTGGACCCCTTAATTGACTGGAGGTCCTGTAAACTCATAGAGGTAAGTCCCCAGTTGGCCATCGCCGAGTTGTTCAGCGTGGTCGACTAATACCGCCGAAAGGGCCACGAACTGAAATGCTTTAAAAGACCAAACGAAAATTTCAAAATCTTTCGCATTCTCTCATTTCTAACCCCATCACTCTCTCCCACACTCTAGATCTTCATTACTTTCTTGTATTTTGTTATTTTCCTTTGTTTGTGTGTGTGATCTCATGCTTGAATTTGTATTTCTTTGCCGCCTAGCGTATTAAACTCTCAATTTGGCATTCAGGTTGGTTTTTCGAACCCCGAACTCTCAATTAGTAGTTGAACTCGAAGACTCTTGGTAATTATATGTTGTTTTGTGTTGGGTCTGTATTGAAATTGTGTTTGATGTGTTGTATTGCCCATTTTGTGTTTCGAAATTGTGCTTAATTGCTTAAAATGATGAATCCTCGTGTTTAATACGTAAAAATTGATTCCAAATTGTTGGGTTACAGTTATTTTATGTTAGGTCTAGTTTGGTGAAGTCTAAGTAACCCTTAATTGAGCCAAATGACGTAATTTTCCCAATGATAGAGTGGTTGACATCATTCTTAAGGGCAAAAGTTGTCAAATAGCCAATTTTAGCCAAACCGGGGGAAGTCTGAATACCCGGAGGCATGGGTCTTGCATGAATTGTATAGTGTGTGAGTTTGATTTTGAGTTCAGGGGATGCAGACTTGATTTTGGGAATTAGGGTTGAAATTTGGATGTTGGGAAGTTCGGCGAGTTGGGTTGAGCTCAGCGAACGGTTTGGTGGTTCGCCAACGTCCCCCTTGATTGCCCTTAATTTCACAATTTAGCTTAGTTTGAGTCTGTAACTTTCGGTGGGAAGCCTAAGCTCGCCGAAAGGTTCCTTTGATAGCCTTTTCTAAGCCCCTAACCCCTAAAACACACTATAATATTCATCGGGCTTGTTTGAGTTCCCCAAGTGATGTCAGTGATTCGCTGTAAGGCCTTGAATATCGCCGACCTGCCATTTTTCTAGAAATTTTTCAGGCTGGTCCTTTCGGCGAGCCCGATCTAGCTCACCAAAGTGATTCGGTGACTCACTGATTGGTTCGGCAAGTTTTTCTGCAACTTGAATTCTGCAAATTTTGTTGAATTATTTCTAACTCTTTTTGATGTGTTTTGTAGATATGGCTAGATCCAAAGTACTGGGACGAGACATGCCGTCCCGCAAATGGGCAAAGGGAATTATCATCAATAAGGATGCAGTGACATCCAAGTAAAAGGCGACTAAACTTCCTACCACTGGCGGGAAAGGCAAAGGCAAGGGCAAGGCGCCCACAACTACATCACCAGAGGTCAGCTCCGACAATAAGGGAGTTTACACGACTCATCTCACCACTTCTGAAAGTGAGGGGGAACACCAAGTAACTCAGGCTCTCATCTCTAAGCCTGAGGATAATTAGATGAAATGAGCTCCAACAGGATGCATGATTCATCTAGGATCCGGGTGACTCAGACCTCTCCTCCTCACCCAATTCAAGGTCAGGCTATGGTCCCAAAACCACCTGAATAGGGTCCTCCTCCTCAGTCCCTTAACATATTAAAGGTTGAGGGGCTAAGGACTATCATTGAGGAGAAGAGGTTGTCTATAGATGGTGTGATAGACTGATACCTTAAAATATGGCGTACCCTAAAGTCCCACAAGTTTGAGATCTTTACCGAACCCCGGGGCCCCTACATTCTTAATTGGCTCTGAGAGTTTTACACTGCCTATAGAGCCTTAGAGCCATAGGGAAAGAGGAAGGTTACTGCCCCTAAGACAGTAGACTATGTAATTGTTAGGGGAAGAAAAGTAAAGTGTGATAGTGATGACATAAATGCGGTATTGGAGTGCACTAAGAACATTGCGGATGATTACTAGAGAACGACATTGGAGGACATGAAACATTGGTTGAATCCTCTTCTTATTGATGGTAATCCTAGGTGGATTGAGGTCGGGGTGCCCATAGAGAAGAAAGATCTAAATATGGCAGCGATTTACTGGTTTGGGTTTATTAGCAGCACAATCATGCCGTCCTAGAATGATTCTATCCTCCGCCACACGAAGGCGGCCTATCTTGGCTCTATCATTGATAGAAGAGTCTTAATTTGGGTATGATCATTGGATGGGAAATCGTCATGAGGGGCACGCAGCACCTTACATCTCTCTCATTCCCATTGTTGATCACCCAATTATGCAGACGAGCTTGGGTGCCATGCGATGAGATGAAGGATGTGAAAGTGATTCCCACCTCCTATACTGACATTCGGTGCCCTGGTGGATGCATCCCTGGCTATTGCTATTGAGACACTACCTGCAGAGGCGGTATTGCCTACTCCTGCCCCTGAGCCTTCAGGTATTTCTAGCTCAGTCCCTTCTATGACTCCGAGTTCTTCTACTGCTGCCCTGCCTCCTAGTTCTGCCTCTAGTACTACTTCCAGACCTCCACTCACCCATGCCATGCTGCTACAAATAGGGCACGTAGCCCATTCTACTAATGAATGTGCCTCTAGGCTAGAGGCAATAGTACCAGGATGATTGAGAGAGCTCTCACCACTATTGTGACACCTCTTAGAGAGTCTATTGATGCCGTCACGACAATGATAGAGGTGTGTGAGAGTGGTTAGGAAGCCACTCCTGAGGTGACGACCTTAAAGGCTTCAATTGCAGAGTTGATAAAGTATGTGGACAAGCTAAAGTCCAATGATATGTCGATGATTTTAGTGACCGTGGATATCCCAGATGACCTGGACACAGATATTCCAACCTATTCTGATATGCCTCCAGATACCACCGGAGATGAGGTTAGAACTGATGATGTGGCTTCAGAGGCTGAGGCTGATGAGGAGCAACTTAGTGTTCATGAGGAGACAACATATAAGGGCCTGACTGAAGTTGAGGAGGCTATGGTGCATTAAGCCATTCAGACCTCATTGAGAGAGACTTCCATGGCAGGCTCCAGTGTTGATGTTATCCCGGGCACTTATGCCTAATACCAGAGTGTGACTCCGGGCACTGATGCCCCGACAGATGGAGCGACTTAGTAAACATGATCATCTTTACCTCCCTTTCTATTGTTTTTATTGATTCTTGTGTTTTTAGTTGCATTTGAGGACAACTGCTTTTCTTTTATATGTGGGGTGAGGTATTTCCATACCTACCTTTTACGATTACAATTTAGTTTGTGACTAGTGGGTTTTGTGATTTATATGTGTTTTTATTTTGTTTTTGTCTTATGTTGTGGATATTTGAACTGCTGTCTCCTTCTTTTGAATGGAAATGTATTTTTGACCTATTTTTAAAAATTTTGTGCCACCTCTTTTGTGTGTGATTGTGGTTATTCTTGTGTAAATTTGAGTATCAGTTATGATCAATATCGATGACTTGAATAGTGCTCTTAATTGAACGAAAGCAATGTGCGACTATGATGAGGCCAAATGAAGTTGCATAGACAATGTGTAGACTTTTTGCATCTCGTTGTGACTAGTTGGTTATCAAATGAAGAATCTAGTGATGAACATTGAACACTAGCTAGAAAGTGTGGAGTCTTATTTGATATTAGTGCCAATGCCTTGTGTGATGATGAGCTTACCTTGAATATTGTGTGTGATAACACCTAGAATATGCCCTATTGGTTCAGTTGAATAAGTGATGCAAGCACTTGAAATGATCTTAGGTAACAATTTTAAAGAGTGAAACAATTTGACAATATACCTCTTTTGTGGCCAACCTTTTGAGATGTGTGAACCTTGTTTGAACCCCTTTGAGCCTTACTCTTTTCTTGGAAGAAACTTGAAGAATTGTGATCCCTCTTTATCCATCCAGCCATAACTCTCATGAACTGGGGTTTGTTTGAATAGCCAACTTAGGCCAAAAACCTAAGTTGGGGGTGTAGTGAAAAGAGAAGGTAAATAGAGAAGTATGAAAAAATTCCCCTTTGAGAAATGGTTTTGAAAAAGATTTTGATCGAGATACATTGTGGACAATATGAAATTAGCTTAAAACAGTTTTCTCTGGAGTTTTTCTTAGTTTTCGAAGAACCTTAGAGATTCAATTTGGAGATTTTTGAAGTGGGTTTCGAATATTCTCCAAATTGAACATTGTAAAGACTAAATCTCGCTTACCCAATTGATGGATAATCAATTTGGTAATCGTGTTTACCCTTTTATGATATTAGGCTAAAACCCCAATTTTTGGGGTGTGATCATGTGATTATGAGTTGAATTAGTTTATGGATATTGTTAATTACTAGTTTAAATGCTATTTTGAAGTGAGTTTAATCATTAATTGTGGGTTAATTTATGAGTTGCAGCTGCAAATGCAACTATACCTTTGTGTTCTTGCCTTACTCGAGAGAGAGGTTTTAGAACTAAGATTATTGATTGATGATTTGTGGGTATTGGGTTCAGCTGGATTTAGCTCGAGAGAGTGAATCCTAAACCTAATCCCACATATTCAACTCGAAGGAGTGAATGAACTAAGGTATGGGTTGTTCTTCATTTTCATGCTTGTTAATGTTCGAAAGAAATCACCTTATTCAGGGTACTTGTTCGAGAGAAAACTATCTCCCTTATAGTCTAGCCTACTCACTGATATTTAGGTATTTACTAGTAGTTACAATTATCCATATTCCTATATTTTCCTATAATCGATCACATCTCGAAAGTCCTTATCCCTATTATTATGTTGAAGTTTTTGGTGACTGTTTGTAGTTGTTAATTAAAACCAAAACCCCAATCTAACATTCGTGTCACCCCTTTAATTTGAGAAATGACTTTTTTGAAAATTTCTATTCCTATGGATGATTAGCCCACGTTTGCACTTCATATATGAATTTGAAACGCCTACTGCTCCCTGTGGAATTTGACCCGAACTCATTTAGTTGGGTTTTATACTTATTTATGATCGTTGACACCTTGAATTGGATGAGGTGTTCTTGAAACGTTAAAAATTAGACACCCTAGGATTCTTGAACTCTGTGCTCTAATACCAAGTTTTTCACGCCCCAAGCCTACACCCTGGACCTAACTGGCACTCGAGAACCATTGCTAGCCCTAAGCGAACCCTTGGCATGAGTCAAAACTCAAAGGAAGACTTAATCAACAATATATGAACTTAATTTCAAAGATTTAACTCAACTATCTCATATAAATAACTCAGAATATATAAGAATACTCAACTAGCCAAAAATAGGCAACTCAAGTCTTTAAATAATTTAACAAAGAAATGGAAAGGACTTCTCAAAACACTAATATTTGCAAAGACTCTAATGACAATGATGGAAGTCAAGACAAGACCCACGACATCCTCACAAAGCTGAAAGGAAATGGGAATTCTTCAAAAGCGAGGAGTCTCACCAAAGCTAACTCAAATTGCAAATAGTATCAATGAAGCGCCTGTTGATGACCCTGGTTACCTGTATGTGCTTCATGAAAGATGCAGCCCAAATGCCGTCACTACATGAAATGTACGAACATGCAAGGGAAACTCTAAAGCACAGACATAAGTTGGAACTGATAAAAAGGAAGAACATACTCACCTTATCTTAACTCAACTGATCTACTCAACTTAACTCAAGGATACTCAAAATTACTAAAAGATACTCAAACTCAAAAATACTCAACTTAGTTTAATATAAAGGCAACAATAGAGCAATAGAGATGCATTTTAAAGAAAGATTTTAAAATAGTAGATAATAACTTAATGTATTTAAAAATACAACATTAACTCTTTACTCTTATGTGGGAGATTCTTTAAACCACAACCATCACTATGAGCTATGTGATGATACAACGTCTTGCCTACGCTGCCAGAATAACCCAATACATTGCCGGAGTACAAGACATCCTCAACTAAGTGAATCCACTAAGCTATGATTTAATAGCAATAACGAATCATCTAAGAAGTATGATCCTTTACCCATGTAAGCATACATGGTTTATGAGGACTCTGACTTGTATGAACTCATCCCCATATTGGTGCTCATTACGACTCCCAATAATATAACTCGTGCTCATATGTTTAAAAATATTTCCTCATCCTTAAACTTTTAGATTATTTCTCAAAAGGGTCTCTTAAAAGAGAATGTGCTCAAAACTTCTCATAAACTTATTGGAAATCACTGTTTCCTCCCATTTTAAATGTAAAACCTTTAATCTTGGGAATACATAGTTCCTATATATTCATTTTGAAAAATGAAACTCAACTCTCCTCATTCTCATACTCAAGTATTCAAGTCATATAACAAGTTTTAAAAGATTGTAAAAGACTTCTGAAAAATAACTCAAAGAACTTCCTCAAACTTTACTCTTAACTCTATATTGAATTTGAATTATGAGTTCAAGAGTTATGACTTGGATATGCACAATCTCAGAAGGATTGATGAATATTTTAAGTGTGGATATCAAGTAGAAAACATAGGTATGATTTGAGGGAACTCACACGAAAAGAGGGTTGGAAGGGTAGGGAACTTGGCGACCCGGGGACCTGGGTGCACTGAGTGGTGCAGGGCGGCTACCCTAAAACTAGTGACCAATGTTTGGGGCACACTTAGTGGGATGCCACCCAAAGCCCCAAACTATCGGGCAGTAGTTGTGGTGCTATGGTGGCGCGCCACTCCAAGCCCCTGCCCAGAATTTGACGATTTTCTTGTTCAATCTCATGCCCTAACTCATCTAAAATCGAACAATTTCCCTCAAGATCTTTTGGAATATTAAACCCAACATAATTACAACAAAATCCACACCAAAACCCACGAAGAACAATACTCATTCGCAACTCTCACCTCAAGAACTCAACAAGAATTTCATTATCAAACAATGAAGCACAAAACCTCAAGAACTCCTCAAGAACTCAAATCATTAAACCTCAAGAAATAAATTACGAATAAAATCATATGATTGGTGTGTTAGTGAGCAAATTCAAGACTATGAGAACTTACATACCTCGTTAGGATCGAATCCTTGGCAAAATCCCTCGATGATTTAGGGAAAATCTTGAACAATTGAAACCTTTATTTTCTTACTCCTCTTGAGCTTCTCTCTATAACCCTAAGAACATTTTAGAATTGTGAAAATTGATACAGGTCAGTCCCCTAAAATGTTACTAAAAAGGAGTTAGGATAGTGCGGTAAGGAAAATACCACTCCTTAATTCGGATGAATTTTCTTAATCAGATAGACTGAACTCAAATGGATATATCTCCCTCATCCAAACTCAAAATTTTTCAAACTCGGTGATGTTGGAAACAAGACTCATAGATCTTTCAATTGGAACCTCATAAGCCACTTAATTTATCCTTGCTGAAAGTTATGATCATTTAAAATTGACCAAAACTCACAACTTAAGGCTAACTTGCAAAATTTTAAATTTAGCTCTTTCCAAATTGATTCATACTAAAATTAGTTATTTCAAAGACCGAGGTGTTACAATAATTTTATCTATTTATTTGTTCTTTTAATGTTTCAAACTTTTCTCCTCCCTTTAATTTATTTATTAGATATCTTAACATATAATTTTTTTGTGCTAATATTATTTGATTTGTATGTTGAGGTACTCATTTCCAGCGTCCTACTAAAATTTTAAAAATAGAGGTCATACAGAATAGCCAAGTAACTATATGTAAGTACATTATTTACACAATTTAGGGATGTTTATCTGCTTTAAAGTTGTTAGATTTTATGTTACATACTTGAATTTTGAATATATCTACATAATTCTTATTATTATGAGCAGTACACAATGAAGAGAAAAGCTATGGGAATTCAGATAAATAAAGATTGCGCCAAAGACAGTTCTTATAGATAGAAGCAATACTTTATCTATATTTGTTTTAAATTTATTTTTTGTATTTCAAGAATTAGTTTTTTTGTCTTAGCAATACTACAAGTGTTCATAAAACTTTAGGAGTTCAAGTCTCGAAGTTCATTTCAAGAATACACGAGAGACAACCCATATGCTCTTAGGAATATGTCGTTGGAGATGGCAAAGAGATATCTAAAGGATATTCCTTCCCATAAAAAAATTGGCATACTGCTCAGGCAAAGAATCTTCATTCAAATGTTAAAGGACGTAGGTTAGTCAAATCTGCAGGGTTCATTCTAGATTTACTCAAAAACAGAGGCGCAACATGCACCAAGCACATGGAAAAATAAACTCCAACATATGTTTCACCCCTGCCATATTGAGTTGGTATTGTCTTAGATGGAAGAGTGTCAAGAATTTCTAAGGTTTCAATTATTATCTTTTATGAAACAACTTCGACAGTTGTTGAGGGTCGTTTCCCTTATTTTATATCTTACAACATTGGAATTTATTCTCCGGATAATAAAAATAAATTCACATCATTTTATGAAATGTCTACAGAATCTTGAGAATAATTAGTTAATTAACACACACAAAAAAAAGATATAGATCCATCGGCCCAAATATCAATTCCATCAAATCGATAGTTTGATGACTCTGCATCATTTGCTTATAGATGGTAAACATATTTTTTGTTTAAAGAGGTATAGCGATTTTCCTGACAGCTATATGTGGCCTTAACGTTGAATACATGTTATATTTGAATATAAACGGAACTCTTTGTTGGTAATTTAACCCTGTTTTGTTCGGTAAGTTGTTGATTTGTTATTTTTGGCGAATTGATATTATCATTTTATATTTATGCTACTCTCTTCCTGTTGTTCCTATTTTGATTCCTTATGTGTATGGAATTTCTTGAAGAAACCTATTTTTTCAAGTACTAAAGAGTTTGTGTGTTTTAAATTTTCTATCATGTATTTTTATTGTGTAATGACCTATTAAGGCCGTTTTGAGCACTAGGACTATTTTGACTCTTCCCATATAATTTTTAAATATTAAATTTTGAACTATTCGGTAATTACAAATATTTAATTGATGGATAATTATTAAATAATTAATATAGTTAAATAGTTAATGGGCCAAGTTCATAAATTTGTAATATCCTTTACAACTTGGTCCATGTAACACCTCAGATTCAGAGAAGGGAAAAATATTAATTCGCAGCGAATTCGGTGAAGTAACTCGAGAACGCTGAACGACTCGACGATCCGCCGAGTAGAACTTCGCACCTTTGTGGCTTGATTTCTGCATGTAGTTGCCCTGGAACTTTAGGCGAGTTGGATTGAGCTCGTCGTTCCATTCAACGAGTCGCAAAAATGCATTCCCAATCGCCTAGTTGGCTTAGTCCATGAGCAGAATCACTGGACTTTCGGTGAGCTAAAGGCTCACTTGGTGAGCGTTTCTTATTTTTAGTTTTTAAGTCAGGGTCGTTTGGGTCGGCAGTTATTAGTTCATTGGCTTTGGGGTATTTTCCATATTAATCTATCCTAATACTATGTCATTTTACCCTTCATCAAAAGACCTATATAAGTGTCGTCCCCAAATTTCCTGAATTTAAAGGATATTCTCAAATTCCTAAAAGAAGAACAAGCCCCCCTCTCAAATATTTCTCTCTCTAGAAGATGAAGAAGAAAGCTAGTGTTTTCAAGGCAATTCTCCAATTCCACCATTGAAGTCAAGCTTTTGGAATTTATGTATGATAGTTTCCATCCATGGATTCCTTCCATTCATGGAGTTCACAAATTCTCCTATTTTCAATGTTAGAATTCCCCAATTGAGTTATGATTTTCTTCTATGTTATGGGTTCTTCTAATTGTTGATATAATTGATTGATTTATGATCTATGATGCATGAATTGAGTTAATCTCATGATTTTATGATGATTCCACATGAATTCGTGTATTTCCCATATTTTCCAAGTTATGAGCATATAATATGGGTCTAAGATTATGAAATAAGAGTTTTATGAAATCACACATGAATTGATAGAATTACATGAATTTATGATGAATTTCCTATGAATCCATGTCTAACCCATGTTTTCAAGATATTGATACATGAAAGTGGTGTTTGAGCTATGAAAGGTGAATTATGGAATTATGCATGTTCTTATGAAATTGATGTAAATGTTTTAAGGATACTTGGAGAGTGAAGTATCAGTAATGTTGTTGTTGTTGTGTTACTGAAAGGATTTCTCATACAAACATGAAAGAATGATTGTGAAATGATTTCTCTTCTTAGGGTTGAAAGGTCTTCTAACCTAAAATGAATCAATAAGTAAGAAGTTATGCTAATGTTGAGGCAAGAGGCGATTAGCCATGCTCTCTAATTAAAAGACAATAGGCGATTATCCATGTCATACGATATAAAGAAAAGAGGCGATTACCCATGTCACATGATGTAAGGACAAGAGGTGATTAACCATATTCGTTCATGAGTTAAACTTAATAGGATTAAGAACTATTCCAAGGAAGTTAAGCTTAAAACCGAGTGGACAAGTGGCGATTACCCGTGTACCATAAACTATGTGCCAACATAGGATTTTCTATAGAGACATTAGCTTGTCGATCCACAATAGCTAGAAGTTCATGGTCCTTACCCTGGCAAGTAGGAAACCTCTTTTCGGTGTGGGGTAGACACCAGACACCATGTTGCTAGCTCACATGGTCTTATATGTCGGTTAAGGCTACTTTCCACAAACAAGTAAAGTTATGATGAACCAAGGTTACTTCAAGAACTATCGTAAGCATGTTTCAAGATGATGTTCACTTGCATTAATTAAGGTCTATGACTTATGTTTTTTAACCCTTTTTATACCATGTTTTATCTTGGTCATTACATGTCCTATTTTATCATGATTCAAATCTTTATATGCATGATTATCATACTTGGTACATATTTTGTACTAACACATATTCTTGCCTACTTTTCCCAAAATGTTGGGTCCGATAGTTAGGGTTCTCATTTTCATGGCTAGAGGTTGATTAGAGAGATTCCGAGCTTTTGTGAGTCCTCATGATTCGAGGATGAATTTTTATCGTTTTCAGTTTTCTTTCTCACTTTCAATTTTGGACATGATGTATGGGTTAGACCCAATTTCATTCTTATGTACTAGATGGCTAATGAGATAAGTCTTTGGACTTCTGCTTTACTTCTATAAAAATAAACTTTTGGGACTTGAAATATTGTTCTTTATCTATTTTGTTCTATTTCTTATGTAAGGAAAGCTAAGTTTCTTATATGGGGCCTCTCGTGGTCTTATACACCATGTTACGCCTAGAGGGTACCTTGGGTCATGACAGTCCATTTATATTAAAATAAGGTAGTAAAATTTGTAACCTTTAGTACAAAATTTTTTTTAAGAAAAAAATAATGAAGAGGAGGGCAGAAACTTACCTTTGTGGTCGATGGTGAGAGGAAATCACCGCACTAAAATTTGATCATGTAAACAAACAAATAGTTCCTAATCTTAAAATTTTATAACTAATATATTTACACACACTTATATACTACCTTAAAAGCATGAACTCCCAAACTTGAATGTTGAACTACTATAATATCCCCAATTCAAAGTACTTAATTTATTTAATTTATTAATTTAATTAATTTTATTATATTGAAAGTAGATACCTTTTAAAATTAAAGGATTGTATTTTTTCAATGAGTTGTGACTTTTCCAAAGGGTTGTGACTTTTTTGACGGGTTGTGACTTTTTTGATGAGTTATGACTTTTCAAAAGGGTTGTGACTTTTTCGATAAGCAGTGGCTTTTTGGAAAGGTTGTGACTTTTCGGACAAGGCACAATTAACACCTATTCATACTACTATTTTTTCACCAACTCTTTCCTCTCACTTTTAAGCTACAATTTCTTTAAGTTCTCTACTCTTCTTCTTCTTAAAAAATCTCACGTGTTATTTGCGAAAATTGATTAAGTTTGAAATTGAACAAAATTTGAGGTACCTCATAAGAAAGAGTTGGTGAAAAAATTGTAGCAAATCATTCATCAATTCACACTCGTATTTTTACTTACCATTTTCATGAGTTAACCGTGACGAAAAGTTGTGGGAGAGATTAATTTTAAACAGATATGAAAAAAGACATATGATTTAGGTAAGATATTTCTTCTTTGTGTTTTTATTTTCTATTCTTTTCCCTCCAATGAAGGAGTTTCTTCCTAATTTTGCTAAAACAATGAGTATCAACGTAGTCAATTGAATTATTATTTTTGATGTTAAATTCACTATTTCAAAAATAGATTTTCACTTTTACTTATAATATGATAACATAGCCATGATAATAATTATTTTTAATAGATATGCATGTAAAAATTAACGGAGAAAGTAAAGTATTGGTGGCAAGAAATTTAAATCAAATGGAACACTATAGTGAATTTAGCAATAACATATATTTTCGTCTTCCTTCTTCATTGGCTATGTGTTGTTCCATATATTTTTTCTTTATATCGTAAGATACACTCCTTACTAGCTATATAAAAATAGATAAGAAAATAGTGATTGATCATAAAATGATCTTAAATTAAATTAATGATTCTACAAATAATACTTTAAATTTTATTCATCTATTAATTTTTATTATTGAAAAATTTAAATATTTTATATCATGATACAACATCTATAAAATAGTAGTTACTTTCATTAGACAACAACTATATGATATGTATGCGGCAGAAAAAAAAGGAAAAGACTACAATTTCACAAAGATAAGGTAGAAACTTAAATGAAATATTTTTCACCACAGGTGATGTTATTTATAGATTAAAATAAATTATTCTAGTGAAGTATATATAACCATCACTCATGATAACAACCAAGTACACGTTTTGGTGAAATTACCTCTCTATGATTGTCTTACTCAAATGTTAATTGAGTAATAATATTTTGTAAAAGATATGTTGCATATAAAGATAAAATATTGAAATACTTATGGTAATACTAAATTTTACGTATGAATATTTAGGAAAAAATTTCTACTTGTATGGTGTACTTCATTTATGTTCATAACCTCAAGAGGAAAGGCTGTTGGTGACATTTTTTGAATGCTTTTTTTTTTTTTTTTTCAATTTTATTTGCTAGATTTGTTTACAAAATTGAGTGAAGTAAGAAATAATATTATTAAAGAAATATCACTTCCACCCTTATTTAAACTTTGTATATATTTTGAAATGTTTTAATGATATCTGGTCATTTTGATTTGAAAGTACAAGTAATTCTATGACAATATGTATTAATAATTTAAAAACACTTGTCCTATGTTCGTTCAATTATAATTATTTACTAAAATGGTATAGTTTAGAAATATTAATTTTGTTTTAGAACATCATATACAATATATACGATACACACGTGCCGTAAAACTAGTATATATATGTATATGTATATAGGTATAGTGTATTAGATTAATCCTATTGTAATTAGCTAATTTGGATTGAATAATAAATTGAGTTTTGTTTTCAATGTTAAGTCATCAATTGCTGCTCGATTTTGAGGAATTAATTAAAGGCTAATGATTGTGGAGTTAATGAGTAATCATTGGATAAAGAATAAGAAAATGGTTGGGGGTTGTAATTTCTAAGTTGCTGGGTTAGGATCTTTCTTTTGTTTCCGTGGTAGGTAGTTGGCGTTCAGTTTAGTTATAAATTTTATTTTTTTCTCCTATAATTATGTAACACTCCGGAAACTAATTGGCTAACCTAGAGCTAAGCGTAAGGATTAAAAATCATGAAATGACCCTGGTATATTAGTAGACCATCTAGAGTTGAAATGAGGGCTACAAGAGTCAAGGCCAAAGGGCAAGTGCCAAGGCAAAGGGGCCAAGCCAAGGCCAACGGCCAAGGCTGCCCAAACCTTGGAGCGCACTGCCCCAACTTCACGGCCATCACCACGGCCAGTGCTCTTGACCACGGCTCGTGGGAGGCCTCGCAGAATTTCCTTTGGCCAAAGAGGAGTAGCCACCAAGTGGCCTAGCTACTGCCTCAATGTCCACGAGAGGGACCACAACTAGTGGTCTTAACCACGGCTCATGGAGTCCCTCATGAAGATGCATTAGGCATTTGATCTAGGGGCCCCAAGTAGCATAGCTACTGCCTCAAGGACCACGAGAGGAACCACGGCTAGTGGAGCCTCAAGTGGGAATGCCTTGGGCTTGTAAGCTTAAGGCACCAAGTGCCTAGCTACTGCCCCAACTTCATGAGTGCGACCACGGCTCGTGAGGGCCCCTCATGGTACCTGGGTAAGGCACTTTAATGAAGGCTAAATAAGTCTTTTCCTGTTTTAGTCCAATTAAAGTGAGGTCATTTTGGGTGAGTTTGGGGTCAATATATAAGTTGTTTTTAAGTCAAAATTTCCAAAACTACGTCATTATTAATAAACATCCAAATCAAACAAAATTTCATCTTCCTCACAATATTTCTCTCTCTAAAACTCAAAGAACAAGAAGAAGAGTAGAATTGGATCTATAGTTCGGTGATTTCAAGGATTCTTCCTCAAATTCCTTGAAGATTCTTCATCAAGGTATGGTGGCTTTTCATCTATGGATAACTTTCACCCATAGAGTCCCTTCAAAACTTGATTTCAAAGCTTTCAATTTCCCCAAAATCTAGGGTTCAATCCAAGTCATGGGTTCTCTTTCAAAACGTTTTCAATGGTTGACTTATGATGGATTATGATTGAATTGATAATTTATTATTGATTTATGATGAAATCCACCCAAGAACACATGAATCCCCCATATTACTAAATTGTGAATTCATGATGTGGGTTGATTGATTATGGAAGCATGTCAATTGATTATGTCTATATTGATTGAGTTTATTTAATCATGATATTCTCCATATCTAATGTAGTAATTCTAGATGTTTGGGTTGAATGTGATTCATGGTCCTTGAAGGGCAAATTATGAGGGTTTGTACATGTTTATGAGAATTGTGTATGAACTTATGATTCAATTGGAGAGCGAAGATCCTATGACTATGGTGTAATTGTGCTATTGTTGAAAGACCATTCTCCCCATACCCTTACGCATAACTATGCATGAAATGTCTATGAGTATGATAATGTTGTTGTGTTTATCGAAAGGCTATTCTCATGAATACACTATGAACATGAAATGAAAGGTTTATTCACATACTAATTATTCTAAAGGTTGAAACGCTATTCTTACCTATCGAATCTATGAGCAATCATGATACCATGTTGGTTTGAGTGCTAGGGCATTCTTTCATAAACATGAACCTAAGTTAAGACTTAACATGAATATTAAATGGAATTATGCTTAGCACCAAGTGGATATGAATATGAGATGGAGGCTTTTAGGCATGTTAGTTTGGGTTCCCAATGGGTTCCTTTTACGCCAGTCAATCCGGGTTCCCAAAACTGTTATCTCATGAGATGGAAACCTTTCACCTCAGTTAGTCTGAGTTTCTAGTAGCAATCTCCTTATCTTGTAACTATGTGCCCACATAGGTCTTTAGCTTGTGGATCCACCTAAGCTAACAAACTAGTTCTACCTTAGGCAAGTAGGACACCTCTTTTTGGTGTGGGGAAGTACACCAGATTCCATGTAGCTCACATGGTCTATGTCAGTTGAGGCTATTTCCCTACATGACAAGAATATGAACTATGAACATAAACATGAACTATACTTATGACTACTCAATGAGCTCTACTTAGTGTGAGTGGGGGTATGGGACTTCACTTATGCATTGCATAAGTACACTTTTCAAGGGGTTATGGTGTGGTTTTCTTATGCTATGAAGATATATGAATTTATGCATGTACGATATGGATTGTTGCTATGAGTAGATTTCCTTGCTACAAGTTAATGAACATGAATGCTTCATTGTCTATGAGTATTGGTAATAAATGAGTTCAAGGTATGATATGCATGATTATGGTAACCTAAAAGTGGTACTTAGTATTAGATAGGATTATGGGATCTTATCTATGCATTGCAGAAGTATATCTTAGGGCTACTTATGAAATGGTTTGACTTGTGTATTTCCACTAATGTGCATGATGACTCTTCAATTTGATAAAATGCATGGTTTCAACTAAAATGTCCCTTTTTGCATGTTTTAATGATTTTTATGCATGGCTTCCATACTTAGTGCAATTTTGTACTAACCCATATTTTCTATATTTTTCTATAAGTGTAGGGCCCGGTTGTTGAGGTGTGCTTCTTTCTTAATCAAAGCTTGGATCGACTATTCTTAAAGCTTTTGGTGACTCCTCATGGTTCGAGGACGAGATTTATTCATTTCTAGCTTCATTCTTACATTCTCTTTTGAGACTATGTTGTAAAGGGTTGTGACCCTTATTTATTCTCGACTGTATTAGATGGTTATTCAGACACTTTCTAGACTTCCATTTGAGTTTTATGAAAGACTTTGATTGTAAAAAGTTTTAATTCTGCATTATATCTATTACTAATGTTTATGATATGCTAAGGGCTTGTATAAGGCCCCTTTGGATCGAGTACGTCGTGTTACATCTAGGGGGTACCCATAGGTTGTGAAAAATTATTAATTTATAATTTGACTTTGACACGATAGTATATGAAATCAAATATAGGGATACTGTATTATATGATTACCATTAGAGTTATATTATTTCGAGGAATTAAAACTTAACCCTAGGCTAGAATTTTTAGAAATATAAGATGTGACATATTAGTTGACACCAAAATCAGGATGTCGGTTATAGATTTTGATGAGTTTTTGGTCTAGGTTAGACATGTTTTCATATGAGTGTCTATGGACTCATTTGTTTATGAATATTGTATATTTTATAGATTTGGATCATTATGAAGCTTTACGAAAGGTAAAGGAAAAATCTTGAGGATTTGTGACATGTGTTCGACATTCAAGGTATGTTAAGACTTTCAGATTTCATTGAAGAATGTTTTTCTAATTAATAATTAAAAATAAAATAGACCATGGGTAAGGGCAAAGGATGAGGTATTGTACCAATGGTGTGACGAGCATTAGTACGAGTACTAGCGTTATAAAGGGAAAGTTTATTAATATAAAATATGGATTCTAATTTGAGAATGCCAAAGCATATGGGCATTAGCTGATGTATTATTGACTTGAATTCCTTCGTATAATAGTGTTTATTTATTAAACTCGTATATTGGTGATGTTTGAGGTAATTATATATTATACTGATAATTAATTTATTGAAATGCATCATCATCCCCTTTTATTGTAATCATATTGTGCACATTCATTGATATGAAATTGAGTAGAAGTTGGGCACGTAGAGATCATCCGTGCTGGGGATTGTGAGATGTTAAGATTATAATTTGGGCACGTGGAGATCGTCCATGTGGAAATCATTTAATTTTATGATAGTACATTGAGATCATCCACATAGACACGTGGAGATCGTCTGTATCGGTATATGAACCTCGAAAGTCCCTTATGAGTAATGAACTCTTGATGTATTTACGAGGAGTATCATGTATATATGATTGAGAGAGTACTTGGCATATGAGGCATATCATTTCATGGTGTCACATTGCATTGCATCTTATTACATCCTTAATTCTAGTTGACTATGTGTTTTATTGGTTGTTGGATAATACATGAAATTTGATTAGCACTATTCGATGAAACTTGATTGTAAGTATAGTATAGACTTGTATAAGTAAAGGAATGATTTTCTTATAAGAACTCATGTCACTACTTCTTCGTTGTCGGTCTATGAGATATATTGGGTACACATGGTTTCATACTCATAGTAGACTTATTGCACTCTTTGTGGTGCAAATTTGATTTCGAATAAGAGCACATCTCGTGGATCCTTTTGAGTCCGAGCTTGGAGTATCTTGGAGTTGTGGTGAGCTGCTTGGCTATTCTGTGGCCCCCAAGCAAGATATGGTAGGTGACAACAACTTTCACTTGTTAGGAGTAAGGGCTGAAAAAAGCTTTTTATATAGGTTGGGTTTTTTGGACTTTGATGGATATCTCTAATGTTTAGACTTGTCACTTGAGTTTCAGATTTGCACCCTTAAAGAGCATAATTTTCCCCTTCCCATGATATGATAGGTTTGTTCAGAACCTTGAATGTGACTAATCAGGTCATACAATCTATCGAAGCATAACATGCATGAAGCCAATCCATCCCAAGAATAACATTAAAGTCTAACATATCAAGCTCTAACAGATTAACATGAGTGACTATATGAGAAACAGAGATAGGATAATTTCTATAAACTTTTCTACCAACACTAGAATCACCAAAGGGAGTAGAGACATGAAAGGGGTTAGAAAGGGTTTCGGGACCAACATCAAATATCATGGCCATATGAAGAGTAACAAATGATAACATGACACCTGGATAAAGACAGGAATACAAATCAAAATGAAAGTCATTCAACATACCGGTAACAACATATGGGGAACCCTCATGATCATGTCAAGTCAGAAAAGCATATAATCTATTTTCTTTGGGGCACCCAAATTGTAATCATTAGGAGTGAAATTGGGCACAGTAATGGAAGGGAACAAGAACAAGCAAGCCTTTAAACGAAACTTTAAAGAAAAGAGAGAAAGTAAAGAACGAGTAAACAAACTTAAGCTTTAAAACATAAAAACATATAATTAAAATAATTTTAGAGAATGTACACTTGCAATAAACCTTTTATTGATTAAGGAATAGAGAGAGAAAATGGATGGGAATGGAAAAGATCGGAGAAATGAAGGAAAGTGTAGATAGGTTTCCAAAATTGTATGGTTTTAAATGTGAAGTACTTTTGATTTATGGTACTTATATTGCTTTAAAATTTGAGTTTTGTGTGTGTCCTAGGCATTTGTAAGTAGATTTGATGGTATTTTGATTATATTTTGCAAGAAAAGAGGTTTTTGATCAGCTGGGATAAAATGTGATGAAGCAGCTGAGTTTTAGTGTTTGACGACTCAAACTCGAGTTGTAGAATATTCTGTGAGCTGTAGGAATGAGTCATGATTTAGAGCAATAATTTCTGGAGCTATGTGTAAAATGAAGGAAGGTAATGACGAGTTGTATTAGCTTCTACGAGTCGTATAATTGAGCCATGGAAAAGTTTATATAAGTTGAGCTTGAGTACTCAATGACGTTAGCCATGATGGGTCGTATAATGATCTACGGACCATAGAACATACCCATAGAAATTGCTTAGAGGTGAAGCACTAACTGATGATTCACAGAAGCTACCTATGAAGTACGGCCAATCCATACCAAGAATAACATCAAAATCTAGCATTTCAAGTTCTATAAGATAAACATAAGTGACTCTGTGGGATAAGGAGATGGGACAATTTATATAGACTCTCTTAGCCATGATAGATTCATTAGTAGGCGTAGAGACAGAATAAAGGGTCCATCAACAAAAAGGGTCCATAAACACATTCGGAAGAACATCAAACCTCAAAGATACATATGACGTCACAAAGGATAAAGTAGAATGGAGATCAAGAAAAACATAAATATCAAGATGAAAGGCTTTAAACATACCGGTTACCACTTCGGGAGAACCCTCTTGCTCAAGACAAGTTTAAAGTCCATAGATACAACCTTACATTGGAGCACTTGAACCTTAACCACTAGGCAGAGCTTGCCTACCATCCTTTTCCTTGGTAATTCTAGACGAACAATCTCTCAAGCGGTGACTACTCTTACCACAACCAAAGTAATTATTTGTACCCATCATGTATTTTCCCGGATGATTCTTGCCACACTTTTTCCATGCAGGAGCTGAAGATCCATTTCAACCACCATTTTCTCCTTGAGGCTTAGGGTAAGATACCCTATCTTTGTTCAACTTAGAATCCATAGAACTGGAGGAACGTTGAATAGAAAACATTTGTTGAAACCTAGAATGACCATATCCATCAGACCTTCAATGTGAGATGTCACCATCATAGGTATTTGCTATCTTTTCCTCCCTAGACTTTTCCATAAGTTTCTTCTCTTCAATTTATTGATCATGAATCATTAGATGAGAAATGTCCATTTCCTTAAAAAGATGGCGGTTTTACATTACTAAACCAACATTTTACACACACTCGAAAAATACTTACTCATCCTTGCCCTAGAGTCGGCAACTATAGTAGGAGCATACCTAGACAATTATGTAAATTTCAAGGCATACTTCTTCACACTCATATTCCCTTGATGAAGGTTAATGAATTCAAGTATCTTTGCCTCCCTTATCTAAAGAGGAAAGAACCTATTGAGGAAAGCACCCTTAAAATTTTCCCAATCAAGAGGATCCACATCAACTGCCCTATCTTCCTTCCATTGGTTGAACCAAACTTGAGCAACACCCTTAAGTTAATAAGCAACTTATCCCGCCTTTTCCAATGGTGGCCCTCCTATCAATTATCAAAATATTGTACACATTATCAACTTGAGGATCTTTCTTAACTTTGGAACCATGAAACTTCTAAGGATTCGTCCAAGAATAGTCTATTACTCTAGTTGCCTCCGTAGCCACATTTGGGTTCACGGAGACCACAACCTCCATATTGGCTTATGCCAACACTTGAAAAGTAACTTGAGACACCATATTTGTTAGTTGTTAGTTGTTCAACCAAAGGGTCTGCCGAAACTTATGGAGCTTCTTGAGGAGCTTCTCATTCCACATTCTCATTTACATTTCTTCTCATGTACGCTCTTCGAGGGGCCATGTCCTGAAAAGCACTAGATACAAATTAAGAGAGACATATAGAGTTAGATTCTATCGCACAACTTTAGAGTGATTAAAGAAGTGGAATTTCCTAAACATCTTATAGCCTCTCATTCATAGTGTGGTGAGCTTCAAACTCATGAATAAAAGATCTACTCGACGAGGCTGATGAGACATCTTAGGATCTTTCTGAACCTTATTCTTTGAATACTATATTTGTTACGACCAAAAGTATATCCTAAAGGATGGCGTATAGAACCTCGAAAGACCCTAAACAAGCCACTTAGTTTACATCATACAAGATAATATAATGAAAGAGTTCAAAAGATAACATTTCTTATATCAAACAACTTTGAAAAAAACAAAAGTCTCAAAGCCATCTAATACATCATAAGAAAGGTGATTGGGATGTAACCCATACATCACATACAAAGTCTGAAATGAAATGACATAAAGCAATAAAGTGTCTCAGTCATTGGAACATGAGGACTCACCAATCAGTTGAAGCACCCAATAGATGTCTAGCCACAAATGTGTGAGATAGCAAGGTTGGACCCTACATCCATGAGATAATAGAGACACAAGTATGCATTAGTACACGTAATGTACTAATTATGAGGCAATTTGCATAAACATGAAGATGATAGTATAAATGGTTTAAGGCATGTAGACATGATCAATATTTGTACATTTTAAACATGAGGAAGTAAAACATCAAAATCATAGGCCATAGTCAACGCATTTGAAATAAAGGATATAAGAAAAGCTTGAAGAAAATATAAACATTTTGTGGGATGTTAGCTTTAATCTATAATAAGACCATGAGAGTTATATCATGGAATACGGTACATCCCTCATGCCGAAAGAAGAGGAATCTACTTGCCAAGGTAGAATTCTTACATATCATCATTTCCTAAAGTGCATCAACTAGCTGGGTCATTTGAGACATCCTACGGGGGCACATAGATTGGGACTAGAGGTTTCTACTAGAGACTACCCTATTTGAGCCTCCACCTCGAAGCCCTCCCTATGCTAAGTTTAAATCGCAACGGATAAGATAAATGCCAATTATCAATTTAACATAGGAAAGGCAATGGTCAATACCAATACACATATTTTTATATCAATACATATAATAGCTCCTTAAACATAATTCAACATCGATGAGCAAAACTTTCACCAATATGGATTCATTTTATGAGAAATACCTTTCACTATATTGATCATCATAGTAAGTGAGAAATCCTGTCACAATAGCATCAACACTTTCCTTTCAAAGAATCATCAATTCATTTACAACAACTTTATGAAATCATCCATATTATCATAAATTCATAATTTGTAGGTTCATGAGTTCATCAGTTTATAGTTGAAAATCATAATTTAGGCATCTTTTAACATAATTACAACATAATATCATGTATTAAAATTTATTTACTCATTAGGAGACATAATCAACAACAATCAATAATATTTGAATGAAACCCATAAAAAATTTTGGACTGAAACCACAATTGAACGAATTGAAATTCAAGGGAGAACTTGGAAACCTTGGGTACCCCATGGAGGGAAGGAATCCAGGGCGAATACACACATAACTTGATCCTTTAAACCCAAAATGATGGATATTTTAAGTCTTGAATGGAACCCTAACTCATTCTTCTTCCTTAGCTTTGAGAGAATTTAGGGAGTGTATTTCGGGAAATTAGGAAAATGAATAAAAAATGGTAAAATTAGCAAATTGTAATGTTATGAAGGGCTTAGGGTAGAAACTAAAATGACATAGTTTTGATTTAAAACAATTAGGGAAAAGACCCAAAAACCCTTAAAAAATTGCTGATTCGACCTACGGACCATAGAAAGATCTATGGTCCATACTGGGCAATTGTAGACAGAGTATTGGGACTATGATTTCACCTCTCTTTTGACAGAACATTTCTACAGTTCGTAGGTCTTTCTACGGTTCGTGTAAACCAACCATAGAAACAAATTTTGACCCTTAAAATTTCTCTAAGTTTGGGAATCACCTACGAGACCTTTCTAAGACTCATACAAGGATAGACATACTTTCTTGGTGAACCGTACAAAGGGTACTGGGAGTTTTTTACAAAATTTCATTTTCCTCCTTCCTAAGGTTGTCATCTACGATCGGTAAAAGCTTATACGGTAGGTAGATGGGTCTTGTAACACCAGAATTCAATCCAAAAAAATATTTTTTTCCTTTTAAATAATCCAAGGTGTTAGAAATGACATTAGTACATTTGAATGTATGAGTAGGTAATATAGCCGAGGTGAAATAACTGAATGAAAGGACTGCAATAGATAACAATATACTCAAGTTAGATGCAAAGAAATAAAGGAGTTAAATCATTTAAAGCTTTAAAAAATACTTACTTATCTCTAAACTAAACATAATATGTGATATATTAAAATACATTTTAGCTCTATTAGGAGATTCTCAAACCGACAACCATCTCTATGAGCTACGTGATAATACAATGTCTCGACTATGTTGCAAGAACTGTCCTATCCCGTACAGGGGTGTAGAACCTCTCAACTAAGTGGATCCACTATGCTCTGCCTGAAGGCACTAAGGATTCATCCAAAAAGTATGGTCATGTATCCATTTTGGCAAGACATGGTTTATTAGGATTTGGAGTTTCCTGAACCCATCCTCATATCGGTGCTCAATACTACTCCCATATATATATATATATATATATATATATATATATATATATATATATATATATATATATTATACATGCTCAAATGTAGAAAAATATTCTTTCTCTTGTTTCAAATAATTGCTCAAACTATCCTCTTAAAAGAGGTAACTGCTCTGAAATATCTCTGAATTCATTGCTCATTTAGAAAGCAAAACTTCTTTTTGCTCATTGTAAAAGTAATTTAGCTGGGTTAAGATAATTACTCCAAAAGGACTCTTTAAGAGGTAACTGCTCCATACTCAATCTTTATGAAACTCTTTTACTTATCTCAAATAATACTCTCTTTCTTCATGTAAAAATAAATCATTTGGGAAATACTTAGTTCCCTTATAATCTTTCTGAAACTTCTCTTTACTTCCTCAAAAACTCAGTTTAAACATTTATTTTTTGTTTAAAAGGTTCTCAATAAGAATTTAATAAATACTTAGGAGTAAAGTTCATGCTGAAAAATGGACATGAACAATCATCTAAATAATTACAATAACCAATATATGACAATTCAATAATTATAAATAGGAATTCAATAATCAACAACTCAAGAACTCAGAACTCAATATCAACTTATCTCAAGAATACTTAAATCTGAGGATAGAACTGTAGATTGCTTTTCCACTAATTTGAAAGTAGATGTACGGTGTTAAGAGAAATTGACGTAACTCAAAGAATGCTCAAAACCCTAACTTTTCTCCTCTTAGAACCTTGCTCTAATGACTTGAAGTGCTAAAAAACATAAAAAATTGATCAACACTTTCTAAGCCCTTACCTACGTGTAAAATTTCAAAGTTTAGGCTTAGAATAGTGATTAAAATGACGTAGTTGGATTTAGACAAAATAGACTAGAAGATAATATATGGGCAGGAGTATGCCAAAAATCTATAAAAGTACAAAGAAAAACGATATTCTTACTAGATCTACAATTACAACACTTAGAATATAAATATCAACATAATTTATAATGAATAAAGAAGAATATGCTGTAGAAGAAAAAATATATAAAAGTCAAGATGGACTAGAAATAAAAATAATACATTCAAACCTAGAAAGAAGATATAAAAAAATAGGAAACCAACTATACCTAATGCCAGATAAAGAATCAGCAAAATTAGAAGATAGTCTAACAACAATGGTACGATTAAATAAAGAAAATATAAACAAATAGATATTTTTTGTACAATATATGTTTGCATTTTTATTCCATTTTTATCTATTTTTATTCCTAAGAATTCTATCTGATTTTTCATAATTTCAGCTTTCTTTTTTGATAAGCTAATTCCTGATATTTCTATGATATGTATACATTTTTCTAATAATTTTAGATGTTCTTCTTTTGTTTTTGAATATAATAATATGTCGTCTATATATACTATACAATTTTCTAGTTGGTTAAAATATGTATCCATAAAATGTTGATATCTACCTGGTGCGTTTTTATATCCAAATGGTAAAACATTCCATTCGTAAAATTCTTGTGGTACAGTGAATGCTGTTAAATGTTTAGATTCTTCTTCTAGTTTTAGGTGGTAAAATCTGTATCAAAGCTAGATAAGAAAAAATCTAAATGGAGAAACCTAACAACAACTAGGAACCTATGAAGGAATCAACTCCAGAAAATCTACAAACAGAGGCATTTTCATATTTCAATATGAATAGCTAAACTTTTATATTCCTAATAATCTCTTGATTATTATTTGATTATTATCATGTTATAGTATTGTTATACTGAATGAATTCAAAGTAGTTTGCTATGAACGAAGGTAGGCTGAGAATAGGTAAGCCCAGACTATGCCATCCGAAATCGGAAACCCAGTTAGGCAAAAGAGAAGCCGTTTGAGGGGAAGTACGAAGTTGTTGAAGGCGCTATTAGGGTAACTGATTGATGCCAAAAAGTCATATTAGTGACCAAAAGAATTTGTTTAGGATAAATTTAAGATAATTTGATAATTGATAATAATAAACAAAGAGGTTAGAAGGAATAAAAATTGTTTAGAAATCATGAAAATGATGAATACATACTTACTAGATGAAGATTATAATTATAAAATACTTATTTTATATTCTTAAGCCACTTAATATTGACATAAAAAGAAAAATTTATGACCTTTTAATTACTGAAGAAATGACAGAAATAAACCAGATAATGGAGCTGATAGTACAAAATTGGCAGGAACTAACTATCCAAAGTATATATGAACTATATGACTCATATTCAGATTAATGATAAACTACGAATATCTAACATATTGGCTACAAACTATGGAAAAGTTAGATCTACTCAATAAACTTTTAATAAATAATATTATAACATATCGAATAACCCAAGATATGGAATACTTAGAATATATTTCAGAAAATATAAAAGAAATACAAAATCATATGAAAAAGAAACAGGAATATTATAAAAAGATATTTTCACCAGAAAATTAAAATGGATGAAACTTATAGAGAACAATTATTAGAAAAAATTAATGAAATAAAACAAGAATTACGATTTAGACAAAACAGACTAGAAGATAATATATGGGCAGAAGTATGCCAAAAATCTATAAAAGCACAAAGAAAAATGATATTCTTATTAGATCTACAATTACAACACTTAGAATATAAATATCAACATAATTTATAATGAATAAAGAAGAATATGCTGTAGAAGAAAAAATATAGTAGTTACACTAGGAGCTAGAATAAAATTCTTACAACAATGGTTTATGAAACTATGTGAAAAACATAAAGAAGATTTAAAACTAGAAAAAATATTAGTAAAAAACTTAGCATATTGTACAAGTAAGTTAGCACCTCAATTTGGATGTAAAAATCCATATAAGAAAAGAATAAAGAAGTGTAAACCCTTCAAAATAAAATATAAGAACAAAATCCCAAGAAAAAGATGTTGTATAAAAAATTATAAACAAAAAAGACCACATAGAGTTAAGAAAAATATAACAGAATGTAAATGTTATAATTGTGGAAAACTAGGACACTTAGCTAGAGACTGTAAATTACCAAAAGATTTAAAGAAAAAACAAATAACAGAAATAATAATAGAAAATGATACATATAAACAAATAGATTATTTAGATTATGAATTAGAAAATGAAGATAGCATATACGAAATAACAGATATTGAATTAGAAGAAGAAATAGAGTCGTCTTATGACTATGACTGAAAACGATATAAAAATAATAAGTAAAGAAGAATATCAAGATAATGAATATACAGAACAAAAAATAATATTTGACAATAATATGTTTGAACAAATAAAAGGAAAAGAATTAGACTTAAGCATAGATAAGATATTAGAAGTACCTAGATTAAAAAACTTATTCAAATTACAACACGATGAATATTATGTAGTAAGCCAAAAAGAACATGTAATAGATTGTAAATATATTAAAGGAAAAGCTAAAATACCTATCATAAATAAAAAAATAATTAATAAAGAAATCCACGATTTAAAATTAAAAAATCCAATAAAATATGTACATTTAGGAGCAACAGAAATATTGATAAAAGCATGTTTTAGAGAAGGAATAGATACACCTATAGAACTATATTTAGTAGATGACAGAATAATTCAACCTATAGAAAAAAGTATAATAAGTGCAGTTAGAAGAAATTTAATATATCAAAAATTTAAATTTATTATAAGTGCAACCTATTCAGTAGCAATAGAAGACAAAAACATAGATAAATCACTAGTACTATACTGGAAAATGACAGGCATAGAATTAGCACCAGGAAGTAAGATATTTACAGCAAGATGTAAAAATTTATGTGTATTAACTACAAAGCATAAAATAACAGCAAGAAATAAGATTCAAAAAATCAAAATAGAAAATCCATTTGATAAAATAATTACAGTAATAGATAATAATGATTACAGTTATAAAAAAATAGATATTGAAGAAGATTTAGAGATAGTAAAAGAAAGATTAAGTACATCTAAAAGATTAAGCTACGTACACCTTCATCATCAAGAAATAGTACATCTAGAAGATTAGATTGCGACTTAATACCTAAGTTATTAGAGCAAAAGAAAGATGAAATACAACCATATCAATATTATATCACAGGAATATTAGACCAAAGAAAAAATTTAATAACTATAAATACAGGACAAGTAGAAAACCAAATTATAAGAGAACTAGTCAAAGAACATGAAATAATTACAGGAGAAAATATAAACACAGAATTACCTAGAGCTTTGGTAAACATAGAAGAAACTACTGAACAAGAACTAATTATTGGAGGAATACCAATAAAAATTAAATTTAAAATACATCAAGGAAATAATAATATTACTTTAGGAATAAAATGGCTAGAAACAGTTAAACCATATAATATAGATGATAAACAACTAATAATAAATTACAAAAACAAGAAAGTAATCATTAAAAGAACAATTATATGATAAAATAATATTTAACATCTTAATATAATGAAAAAAATATACATTTTAGCAAAAATAATTATAGAAGGATACTATAACAGATATTACACACCTATGATAGACACATGAGCAAAAGCAAATATGTGTAAATATAATTGTCTACCAAATAGTAAATGGGAAAAAATTAAAAACACCATTGATAGTAACATGATTTAATAATGAAGGAAGCATGATAACACATAAAGCTAAAAATATAAAAATACAAATATGGGATAAAATATTATTAATAGATGAAATCTATAGTTATGAATTTACAAATAAAGATATATTATTAGGAATGCCTTTTATAGAAAAACTATATCCCCATACTATAACAAAAACACATTGGTGGTTCACTACCATATGTAATCATAAGATAGGAGCAAAAAGAGTTAATAATAAAATCAGAAAAAATACACCATGGATAAAAGGAAGTGAAAAAATTAGCCAAAAGTTAGAAAATATAACAAATAATGATCATAAAATAGAAATTATAATATTCACAATAGATAAAATACAAGCAATAAACGATAAATTAAACTCATTATATAACGAAAACCCATTGCAAGGATGGGATAAACACAAAACAAAAGTAAAAATTGAACTAATAGATGAAAATAGTATAATAACACAGAAACCATTAAGATATAATTTTGAAGACCAATCAGAATTTAAAATGCATATAAATGAATTATTAGAAAATAAGTATATACAAGAAAGCAATAGTAAACATAATAGTCCAGCATTTATAGTAAATAAACACAGCGAACAGAAAAGAGGAAAAAGCAGAATGGTTATTGATTATAGGAAACTAAACGCAAAAACTAAAACATATAATTACCCTATATCAATAGATATCTCGTTTTTTTTTTCTATTTTTTCTGGTATTAGCATATCTCTAGTCAATCCTATCTTTATAACTTGTATGAAAGGTTTTATCTCGTCATATAATATTTCTGCAGTAGCTGTATAAAATTTAATAAAAAATAGCGTTCCTTTGGTAATTCTTTTGTAGGTTAGGAAAGCTTTATATAGTTCTGGTATCTTTGAGATTTCATCTCCTGTAGCTGTGTATACGGTACTAAGTAGTACGTAGTTATAACAAGTTGTAACCAAGTTTGTATTTGTTCCTGGTATGGCAATTAGTTTGTTGTATCCCTGTAGGTGTTGGGTAATATAATCTGTATTTGGTTCTTTTATATTTGTGGCTCTGGGGTTTTTATTCAAGTATGTTTGGATTTTGTAAATATTTTCCATGTAGGTACGGGTAATGTGGTTATATGTATTCTTTTGTTGGGCTAGGCTGTTTCTGTATGTAGTGGTTTGTGGAGTAGGTACGGAATTTTGTATTTTGGGTGCTGTGTATGGTTTATGCATTTTAAATTTTGATTGGTCTTCAAAATTATATCTTAATGGTTTCTGTGTTATTATACTGTTTTCATCTATTAGTTCAATTTTTACTTTTGTTTTGTGTTTATCCCATCCTTGCAATGGGTTTTCGTTATATAAAAGTACGACAAATACAAGGATATAATTACTTTAGCAAATTTGACTGTAAATCAGGATTTTACCACCTAAAACTAGAAGAAGAATCTAAACATTTAACAACATTCACTGTACCACAAGGATTTTACGAATGGAATGTTTTACCATTTGGATATAAAAACGCACCAGGTAGATATCAACATTTCATGGATACATATTTTAACCAACTAGAAAATTATATAGTATATATAGACGACATATTAGATAGGAGCAAAAAGAGTTAATAATAAAATCAGAAAAAATACACCATGGATAAAAGGAAGTGAAAAAATTACCCAAAAGTTAGAAAATTCATAAATATTTAGAACATATATGTTCAAAATGCCAAGGAGAAGATAATGCCATCCCAACCGTACAACTGGAATAGTCTACAAAATATACGGCAGCCTGATGAAGACAGCCGACAACAAAAAGATATGAAGAAGACATCTATGTAAGTTAGTCAAAAGTAGAAGTAGGAATCTTATCTTCCTTTTGTAAAAGTTTTTCTTTTGTAAAGTAAAGTTGTATACCTAATGCCAGATAAAGAATCAGCAAAATTAGAAGATAGTCTAACAACAATGGTACGATTAAATAAAGAAAATGAAGAAATCGATAGGAAAAAAGAAATTGAAAAAATTAGAGAACAAGCTAAAAATACTTAGGGGAAAGACCAAAATGCCCCCAACTTAAAAAATGACATAGTGCCTTAAAAGGAAGGCTTCATGGATCGTTTAAGGCTCCATGGTCCGTGAAACACTTCATTTTTTGTATAGCCATTTGTGAAACTTCGACTATATGATAGGACCTTACTAAAATGGGCATAGTTTCTTACTTTGGGCTCGAAATGAGGCAAGCTTGATGACATTGGAAAGAGGATGCTAACACATTTAATTTGATAGTTCATTGGCCATCGAATTCATTATGTTCTTAAAGATATTGATGTTTAAAGTTGACCTAAACTTAAAAATTTATGAAGCCACCTAAAATGAGGGTTCGATGGTTCATACGATGCCTCACTTGCTATAGGGAACTTTTCAGGAGACTCCTTGCCTAGCAATCTTGGATGGCCGGGAAACCTCACCTAAATAGGTCGTCCATGTCTTCACAGACCGTTTAGGGGTCCATTCATGTGGACTCCTCTCTCTGCAGCCCTTAAATGGTTGGGCCACTTCCCTAAACGGATTGTGGTCCCTTTCATGAGCCATTTAGTCTTCAAGGAAGGGTCCATGATTTGTTTTCGGGTTGTGGACATGCCTATTGGTACCCTTTTACCAATTTCGAGGTGTTACATGAATGATTCAAAATTTAAGAGTATAGTTGTGAGAGTTAGACTGTTGTCATTTCAGTTCTAGCATACAGAGATATTTTTCAAGTTACTGTTGCTTTCAAATATTTCAGTTTCAGTTAGTGGCTATTTTTTAGCTATTAGTTAGAGAATTTTTCTCATTAGTTGCAGATCTTTCTCATTCAATTTCTAGCCAAATAGGAAAATCAGTTGTTTTAATTCTTGTATAAATTCTGCAGTGTCATTCAATAAATTATCCACTTTGAATTCTATATCTATTTTCTAATATTTTTCAGTTCTAGATCTTTGTTTGCAATAACAGTGGTATCAGAGCATTACTAGATCTTACGGGATCAAAATCAACAAAAAATTTTAACCCACAATTTCAAATGGCATCTAATAGCCAATCTTTAAACCCACCTATCATTTTTACTGGTCAAAATTATCATATTTGGTCAGTAAAGATGCAAGATTTTTTGGAAGCTTATGACCTTTGGGAAACTGTAACTGAAGAAATACCAGACCCTGTCGTACCAGAAAATCCCACCATAACCCAAATCAAATTCAATAGTGAACAAAAGATGAAGAAATCTCGAGCCAAGTCACTGATTCAAAATTCAATTGCAGACTCTGTTTTTTACAGAATTATGGCTTGCAAAACTACAAAGGAGGCTTGGGAGAAATTGAAAGAGGAATATGAAGGCAGTGATAGAACATGTCAAATGCAAGTGTTAAATTTGAAAAGAGAATTTGAGTCTCTGAACATGCAGGAGGATGAAACAATTAGTAAGTATGCTGATCAAATCTCTTTAATTGTTAATAACATGAGATTGCTTGGTGAAGAATTTGCAGAGACAAGAATTGTGGAGAAAGTACTTGTGACTCTTCCTGAGAGATTTGAGTCCAAAAATTTCATCTTTTGAAGAGTCCAAGGACCTCAGCAAAGTTTCATTAGGTGAGCTAATGAGTGCACTTCAAGCACAAGAGCAATGAAGAAATTTGAGGCAAGAAAAATTCACTGAAGGAGCCTTTTCTATACAAAAGCAAAATTTTGGTAAGGGACAACATCAGTCTAACCAGAAAAACAAAGGAAAGTATGTTGGTGGGAATAGCAGTGAAGGTTTAAAGAAATCATTTCCTCCTTGCAAACATTGCAACAAAACAACACATCTAGAAAAATACTGTTGGTGGAGGCCTGATGTTGTATGTGGCAATTGCAAGCAAATTGGGCATATATCAAAAGTTTGTAAATCCAAAAATAAAGGCTCAACTTCTTCTCAAGCAAAATTGGCAGATGCAAATGATTTGCAGGAAGAGCAACTCTTCGCAGCTTCATGTTTCTCAACAAATGACCCCTTTGATGACTGGCTTATTGCACTCATCACTTGTGCAATGATGCTGAGATGTTCAGAACCTTTGATGATACGTACAAATCCAGAGTAAAGGTAGGAATTGGAGAATTTCTAGCAGTCAAAGGAAGAGGTTCAATAGCTGTCATAACAAATTCAGGTATTAAAACTATTCCTGATGTTTTGTATACACCTGAAATTAGCCAAAATCTGCTGAGTGTTGGGTAGATGCTTGAAAAGAATTATTCACTTCATTTTGAGGATCACAAATGCTTTATTTTTGATCCTTCTGGAGTAGAATTATTATGGGTTAACATGAAAAACAGAAGTTTTGTTGTGAATTGGGAGAAAGCATGTGAGCAAGCCAACACAAGTGCTTCAGAATCAATTACAAATCTGTGGCACAGAAGGCTTGGCCATTTTAATCAAAGAACCATTGCTGAAATGAACAAGAAGAACCTGGTCGAAGATATGCCTAAAATTTCCTGGGATGCTCAAATTTGTGAAATCTATCAACAAGGGAAGCAATCAAAGCTACTATTTCAAACAAATCAAGCATGGAGATCAAATCAGAAACTTCAACTCATTCACACTGATGTGTGTGGCCCAATGAGCACCAAGTCCTTGAGTGGTAACAGTTATTTTATCCTTTTTATTGATGACTGCACTAGGATGTGTTGGGTTTACTTCATTAAACTCAGAAGTGAAGTTTTTGATGTTTTAAAACAATTTAAAGCTTTACTAGAGAATCAATGTAATCTTAAAATTAAAGCTTTAAGATCTGATAATGGTGGAGAATTTACTTCTCGCTAGTTTGCTAAATTTCTTAAAAGCGAAGGCATTGAGCATCAGCTAACAGTACCATATACCCCACAACAAAATGGGGTGTCTGAAAGGAAGAACAAGACTGTCATGGAGATGGCCAGGTGTCTTTTAATTGAAAAAGACATGCCAAATCAATTCTAGGCAAAAGCAGTAAATGCTTCTATCTATTTATTGAATAGGCCCACAAAAGCTGTGCAAGACAAGACTCCATATGAAGCTTGGTATGATCACAAGCCAACAGTACGCCAACTCAGAATCATTGGGTGTATATGTTATTATCAAGTGGCTGAATCCAAAAGAAGCAAGCTAGACAATAAGGCTCAGAAAGGCATTTTCATGGGCTATGGTACATCATGCAAGGGATACAAAATTTTCTATTTGAAAACAAAAAATATAATCTTGAGCAGAGATGTGAAGTTTGATGAGGTTGCTGTCTGGTGTTGGGAAAATAAAGATGTTCATCCTAATCTTTATCCAAAAGAGCAATCTCAACTTATAGTAGATGATATGGTGGATGACTTACCAGTGAGAGGTACAAGGTCCTTGAAGGATATTTATCAAAGGTGCAGCTTTGTTATCAGTGAACCAACAAGCTATGCTGAGGCACAAGAATCTCAAGCATGGAGGAGAGTTATGGAAGCTGAACTCGACATGATCAACAAGAATGAGACATGGCAGCTAGTTGATAGACCAACAAATCGCAAAGTGATTGGCATAAAGTGGGTCTTTAAAACAAAATTCAATTTGGATGGTTCAATTTGTAAAAACGAAGCTAGATTGGTGGTAAAGGGATATGCACAGCAATATGGTGTGGATTATCAGGAAACATTTGCTCCAGTAGCAAGGTATGACACAATAAAAGTCCTTCTAGCTTTTGCTGCTCACAATTCATGGTAGATTCATCAACTTGATGTCAAATCAGCCTTCCTTAATGGGTTGTTGATTGAAGAAATATTCGTAGAACAGCCTGATGGTTTTTAAATTCTTGGTAAAGAGGACAAAGTTTATCTCCAAAAGAATGCTTTGTATGGCTTAAAACAAGCTCCAAGAGCTTGGTATGATAGGATGGACAGTCATCTCATGCAACTTGGCTTTAGCAGAAGTCCGAGTGAAGCTACTTTGTATGTAAGAAACACAAATGATGAGCTCTTAGTTGTTTCAATTTATGTTGATGACATACTTGTGACAGGTAGTAAATTTGAACTGATTCAAAAGTTCAAAGATGAAATGGAGAAAACTTTTGAGATGACTGATCTGGGAGTCATGAAATACTTTCTTGGAATGGAGGTGTTGCAGACTGATAATGGTCTTTTTATATGTCAACAGAAATACATGTGTGATATTTTACACAGGTTCAAAATGAAAGATTGCAAACCTGTGAACACTCTAATTTCTACAGGTTTAAAGCTTGGCAAGGATGAAAATGTTGAAAAAGTAGATGAAAGTCTCTATAGAAGTTTAATTAGCAGCCTTCTGTATCTTACTGCTACCAGACCTGACATTCTATTTGCTTTAAGTTTGCTCTTCAGGTTCATGCATTCGCCTAGAGAAACTCACTTTACAGCTGCTAAAAGGGTGTTAAGGTATATCAAAGGAACCATCACATTTGGAATGTTTTTTTCAACATCTATAGAAGAGAGTTTGAAACTGGTTAGTTACTGTGACAGTGACTAGGGTGTCTGTGTTGAAGATTCAAAAAGCACTTCTGGATATATATTTTCCATGGGGACAAGTTATTTTAGCTGGAGTTCAAGAAAGTAAGAAACAACAGCTCAATCAACTGCAGAAGCAGAATATATTGCTGTTGTTTCTGCTATAAATTAGGTAATTTGGCTGAGGAAGATGCTAAAAGATTTGGGCTGTGAACAAACAGAAGCTACAGAAATCATGTGCGACAATATCTCAGCAGTTTCAATCTAAAAAAATCCAGTGTTTCATGGGAGAACTAAGCACATAAAAATCAAATTCCATTTTATCAGAGAAGTTCAACAATCTAACGAGATGTTGCTTGTCCGCTCTTCATCTGAGAATCAGCTAGCAGACATTTTTACTATGGCTCTACCTAAAGAAAGATTTGAAGACTTGAGACAAAAGATTGGTGTTTGTCACCGAAATGCCAAGGAGGAGTGTTAGACTGTTGTAATTTCAATTCTAGCATACAGGGATATTTTTCAAGTTACAGTTGCTTTCAAATATTTCAGTTTCAGTTAGTGGCTGTTTTTAGCTATTAGTTAGAGAATTTTTCTCATTAGTTGCAGATCTTTCTCATTCAATTTCCAGCCATTATGTTAGTGGCATTAAAATAGGAAAATCAGTTGTTTTAATTCTTATATAAATTCTGTAGTTTCATTCAATAAATTATCCAATTTGAATTCTATATCTATTTTCTAATATTTTTCAGTTCTAGATCTCTGTTTGCAATAACAGTGAGGTACTATAGTATTATTTGGGTCATAGGTTAGAAATTTTTGTGGTGTTACATGACAGAACTACTTGACTCTGAGATTTACTTACTTGAATCATTTGATTGTTGATTGTGACTTTTTAATTGTGGATATTGAGCCTTTTAAGCTGTGTATTGTAGAATTGCTAGGTTGGGCTGATTTCTAATAAGGTTGTAGGTTAAAGAGGTTCGTTTGGAGTGTAAGGGGTATTCGATTTCTATCTAGATGCCTTGTTTATTAGGTTTCTTGTTGGGTACTATTTTGTTGGTACCCAAGCATTGCTTCTACACTTGTGTAGGTTAGTTCCCGGACCCGTGTGATCATTTTCTTCTTCTCTTGATGTTCGACTCTCATTGAAGGACTTAAGAAAAAAGTTGTTTGTCATCCTGGCGGGTCGTCATTTCCTTTTTCCCTATATCTTTATTCTATTTGAGAAACAAAGATTGAACTTATATTTATTTCTTAAATTCCAGACTTTAGTGGCTTGTGCATGTGACACTTTATGTCTTGTTCTTGCTTTACTATTTCAGCATTTCTTTCGTTTTCATTGGGTTGAGGCCGACTTTTCTTGGTGGGAATAGACAAGTGTCATCACTTTCTTTTTTAGGTTGTCACATAGTGCATCTCCTCCCCAAATTTCAAGAAGCGTTGAGTAATGTCTAGATATAACCTTACATAGGTTCTTTTCATGTATCCAAATTTTTGTTTCCTGATATACCCTGAGGCTTCATTTTCCCTAAGTAAGGGCTATAAAACACTTAGCTTGGCGAAGGGTCACTGGAAAATTAATATTTCAAGTGGTAATTCACCTTCTTTTGTTGTATATAGGCCAGTTAACATTTGTTCGCCTTTAGATGCAATTGCCTTTTGCCTGGTACTTAGAGATTTTGGAAAATATCCCCCTCTTTGTAAAAGAATCCATACAAAAATTTTCTCACAAGTTTTTTGTTTTCAAAATTAGGGGTAGGAGAATGAGAAATGGGATATGATTATAATGTAGGGAGTGTGAAATCCTTACTAAAAAGGTGAAAGTTCATGTAACCAACCAACTGAGTTACTAAGATTTCACTCAAAATATTGTTGGTTATACATCAGTTGTCTAGTAAAGTTTCAATCAAACCTATGTCCAAATGCTTTAGACTTCAAGAACCGGAAAATATAAACGAAGAGAGATTGACAAACTTATCATTTTATTCATAAAAGGCCTCTCTAGATTATAAAAACTTGCAAAACACCGGAGGCTTATTGGGATTCATTAGTTTTTTTCCTTTTTTTTGGTTTTGCAAGAGGAAATAATAGAAATTAAAAAGGAAATTTGTGAGTTTCTCTATTGTTTCAACAACTTATATTTCTTTTTCTTGTGTTTCCGCACTAAGCTTTCACATTTAGGCATACATATATATATATATATATATATATGCAGTAAACACTCCTTGTAGAAGATTTGAAATAGTCTAAGTAGAAAATATTTTATGAATTCCGAGATAATTAAATTAATATAAAATACAACACATTAATTTTGACAAGAAAAAGTGGCAGGTTGTAAAATTCACGTGACACATGCAAGTTCCGTGTGACTAATTTAATTTCACTGCATAGTGGAGGTAGGTTGTAAATTTCATCTGACCCACAAGTTGTGGACGTCATCACATTTGAAATTAAATGGAATATATTTTGTAAATTTCGAGATAATTTTTAAATTAATACAAATACAACACATTAATTTTGAGAAGAAAAGTGGTAGGTTGTAAATTTCACATAAGACACCCAAGTTCTGTGAGGCATATTTAACTTCACAAAAATAAATTATATAGTGGACATTCTATTATTGGGTGAATCTCCGCTATATAAATTTTTTTCCTAACATTTCTATTAATTTGGTTTTTGATGACCTCCACAACTTGCGTGTGTCATGTGAAGTTTACATTCTACGTCCACTAAATTGTGAAATTAAATAAGTCTCACAGAACTTGCATCTGTCACGTGAAATTTACAACCTACCACTATTTCTTGTCAAAATGAATGTATTGTATTTATATTAATTTAAAACTTACTAGGAATTTATAAAATATTTTCTATTTAACTTCCAATGTAATGACCTCCACAACTAGCTGATCACTTAAATTTACAACCTTCCTCCACTAAGTAGTGAAATTAAATAAGTCACACAGAACTTGCATGTGTCACGTGAAATTTAAAACCTATCTCCTTTTTCTTGTCAATATTAATGTGTATGTATTTTATATTAATTTAAAATTTATCTCAAAATTCATAAAATATTTTCTACTTAGACTATTTGAAATCTTCCCCAAGAAGTATTTAGTGTCTCTATATATGCATGCCTAAATGTGAACTTTAGTGTGGTAACACAAGAAAAAGATATACAAGTTGTTTTTGAAACAATAGAGCAACTCACAAACTTCCTTTTTGATTCCTATTATTTCCTCTTGCAAAAAAATAAAAAAAAATAAAAAAATAAAAAATAAAAAAGCTAATGAATCCCAACAAGCCTCTGAGGTTTTGCAAGCTTTTACAATATAGAGAAGCTTTTATGAATAAAATGGTAAGTTTGTCAAACTCCCTTTGTTTATTTTTTTCCAATTCTTAACGTCTAAAGCATTTGGACATAGATTTGATTGAAACTGTACTTGAAAAGTGATGTATAACTAAATAATATTTTGAGGGAAATCTTAGCAACTTAGTTAGTTGGTTGGTTACCTAAACATTCACCTTTTTAGTAACGATTCAATTCACTACTTTATAATCATATCACATTTCCCATTCGCCTACTCCTAATTTTTGAAAAAAAAAAAACCTTTGAGAAAATTATTCTTTTTTATCAAAAAGACTTACATTTCCAAATAGGCCCTAATAAGAATTTCAATTCTAACTCAAGAGCTTCATTTGCTAAATTTGATTTTTCTTCATGTGTCGTCTTGGTTCTTCAAAGAAAACATGATAATGTTGAGCAGTGCTTGCTTATTGAAAACAGATGAAGTTTAATGCCATGGGAAGCAAAGATACTAAGAGAAAAGTAAAAAAATTACCTCATATATGAACAAAAGTGGTCACGGTTTGTGATGCATCACCAATTGAAGTAAGGCAACATTTTGCTATTTCTTATCATTGAAAAATCATTGTGATGTATGAATCCATACACATAGAAATGTTACTTTATTGGCGAGAGTAAACTTTTTTATGAGGAATTTAATAGCTCTAAAGAGGAGATTGAACCTTTTGTAGAGAAATAAAAGAGAGCTAGAAAAAGAGACAATGTGGAAGAAAGCGTTGATCTTCCCTATTCAAATCATGCAATTTACTATGAAAAACCTAATCTAGAGAAGGTGTTATCAAGTATGCAATTTGTTAATGCAACACCTTAGGATATTCCGATCTATTGCTCATTTAGTAAGACTATATATGAATTGAGATAAATTTGATACTTTTCACAATTATGAGGTTTTCATATTTCTGAAGAAAGAAATATAACTTAAGAAATTCGAATTGCATGTCCCAAGAAAACTTCAACTTCAAATCAATATGATTTTAACTACTTCTTTTAAACTATGTCCAAACATGGCTTACATCAAGTTTGCATGTGTGTTAAACTAATTAACAAACTTGAACTTGTATATCAATGCGTCTGTAACTTATAAGTAAGATCTTTAAACTGCCTTAAAACAAGTCATAATCTTTCAGGTTTAGTTTATATGATAAAGTTTGAATAGGCATAGGGATTAAAAAAGAAATGAAGATCATTGTTGCAACTAATGATTCTAAACATGTCATAACATTTGTATGGTCGTAAGTCTGTTAAAATTTGTGCCCTCAAATATTTCATAACATTTATGTAGGAATCTAGTTGTATATTACTTATAGCAAGTTTGCTGCAGAGGAGGACGAAGAAGCTAAGAGTGGAAGTGAAGAGGATGGTCTCAAGAATAACAAGCGTTGCCTTTTGTTAAACTTCAAAGCTGACGATCCATATTATAAAACAGTTCATAAAATTCACACACGACTTATTTTGTAAGGTTGAATAATTCTACACATTTTGTTTTCTTGTTTGGAAGATTTTTCATACCTTTAATACACTATATTGTGTATTCTATTTCTATATCCATTTTAGTTATACATAATTAGTAAGAGATGGATTAATTAGATGGAAATCCACATATTAGACATGATGGATAAATACCTACTTGCATGAGGATTCAGAAGCATCAAAGTAAATTATACATAAACTATTGACTGCAATCTAGAAACTATTCTAATTTTTTTTAATCTATTAAAATAAAAGCAATTTTTTTCCAAGTATGGTACAGAGAAAAGAAGAAGTCATGTATATATGGTATTACACAAGCTTCCTCCCCAATTTATTCATTCATTAAAAGCTGCTTTAATCATCATCTCCGTCTTCCTCATCAACCTCGAACAGTGACTTGTAAGATTCCTCTTCTTTAGAGTCTCCATTAGCTACTTCCTTATTATAAGCATCATTGCTATTATGTTATTCCTCCATACCATATAAAGAGCTTTTTCGGTCCTTATTTAGATGCCTTTTACAAGAAAATAGTCACCATTCGATGTATTTTTTAAATCCCTATAAAAGCTCATTTTCTTACAAGTCACTATTTGAGATTGATGAGGAAGATTGGAATTATGATTGAATTAGGTTTTAATGGATGATGAAATTGGGGAGGAAGCTTGTGTAATACCTTCTATCATGGCTTCTTATGTTTATCATATAATACTTCCAAAAAAGTTTTTTGCTTTTGTTTTATGAGATTAAAGATGAAATTAGAACTATTTCTTACATAAGTCAATAGTTTAGGTATATTTTACTTTGATGCCGCTTAATCATAATTCAAATTGGTGTTTGTCCAATATTGCTAGTACCTGAATTTACATCTAATTAACTTGCCTCTTCCTAATTGTATGTAACTACAACAAATAAAGAAATAGAATACAAAGTACATTGTACTAGGAGAAAGTGCTATTCAAGGTGATCTTGTACCACTTGAATACACATATGTCTTCGTCAACTTCATTGTGAACTAATGAAGTCTCTGATGAGGACAAACATTTGATTATTTTGAACTATATCCAAAACGAGGTAATGTAAATATAGATATACAAGGATAAAACAACAATAAAGGTTGTGATGGGAACTATTCACTAGCTAAAGACTTCAATTCTATGTTGAGAGATCAAATGCTATCAAATAAGTTTAATTGGTATAATGATGTGTTTATTACTAAAAATTTATTGTATGTTTGCTTTATCTTACTATTTTGAATGATGTGTATTTTTATTTTTAAAATGTAGTTGTAGACATCAAAATTTTATAGTACTCTAAAAGACGTGTTCAATTTGAGTTGAGACTCTACAAGGTGTGTTTAGTTTCACTTAGGGTTCTTGGAGGATACTCAATCCTATACCCTAGTTCATGCCTATATAAAGGGTACTATACTCTCTTGAAAAATGATCTAAAAAATATCTTATAAATACTTAGATATTTATTAAGATAATAAAGATCTTGAATATCTCATAAATTATATATATATGTTGAAGGAAAGTGTTCTTTTGCTGGAGTTTTGGATTCTTCAACAAAACTGAAATTATTTGAGTTGTACGATGTTGTTGGGATGTTCTATTCTAGAGGGTACATGTCAAGAGGTATATTGTTGGATCGGACTAGATTATTCCACAATGGGCTTGAATCTTGTTAAAGAGAAAGAAATATTTGAGACTAAATATTATGTCTATATTTTTTATACATTTTTTTTCAATTGTAATTTATTAAATTTGTGTTATTTATGTATATAATGTTATTAGATCTTATGGTATGAATAGGATACAGGTACCTACATTATGGCGAAAGGTCACTATAACTTTTCCCACTCGTAATCAATAATCAACACAACTTTAGAACTAATTATTTCTATGTTATATATAATATAAAAAGGCCAGAATTAGAAAAACATGTTTTCAAATGCAGACCAATTCTTTTGTGTGATATGGAATTACAAGGATCAAACCTTTGGCCTCCATACATTCTTTTCATGTATCAAATTTAATTTTGTTCGCCTAATTTTTATCGAAGGTCTTATCTTTATTTTATATCTACTTCATTTTAAATTTAATTATTTCTTTTATTAGCTCATGTCATATTGACCGTGTAAATTTTGTATAACTCACCAATTTAGGCTTCATTTGTTTTCATTATAATTAAGCATCTGAATCAGAATGATTAAGATCTTGTCTATAGATCTAAACATTGAGTGACTAAGACGCTTTCCCTATCAGCGAATAGCACCTAATATATTTTTCACAGTTATCCTTCAACTTTGCATTCCTATATAATATATAATATGACTAATTTTAAGAAGTTAATATCAAATTGATCAATTAAAAAAATGATTTCACATGCTGAGACCAAAAAATACAAAACAAAATAAGAATTGCAATTCAAGAATAAACCTTGAAGTAATAAAACTATCTAAATAAAACTCATGGACACATGATATACACTAGCCATGAAAACAACTAGAACAAATGAAAGAAAAAGGTGAGAAGTAATTAACCTGAATTGAGTAAATCTTTCTTCACTATATTAATAAGAATCTTTAGAAAAATTGCCAGCTAAACTTGAAACCAAATAAGATGCTGATCGGAGCTCGACCAAACCACTTCGCCAATTCGACTATACCTCCATTTAGATCTTATTAAGGTGTTGTTGTCTTAGTTTGTGGTGAATTAGATCTAGTTAATTGATTTTTTTCATGACATTTAAGAAATGGTGTGTTTGGATGATCAAAATAATTACAAATGGTAGTGAAGAAAGCTTTCTTTGATATTCAATGGTAAGATATTAGGGAAGAAAGTGAATTGTAGTTGATGAATTGTTGTTGTGCCTATTGCAGCTGTGGCTGTAGCTGCTTCTCCCTTTGTCTGAATATATTAGGTTTATGCTTTTTAATTTGATTTCATCTAGGGTCTAGGGTGTCAAAATGAGCCCAAATATAAATATCTCGTCCAACCTGTCTAGAATTTTATGGGTTGGACTCAAGATAATTTGAATTTGGTTCAATCTCAACTCAATCAAGTCTTAACCCATTTTAAAATAATATTCAATTAAGCCCAATTAAATCTTCAATTTAAATATTTTTTAAGACTCCTTGTTTGCATTGATGAAATGTGTGTTTCTTTATTGACAGTATGAATTACTATTTATTTTATATCTTAATTCTAGGATTTATCTATCTATTCGTAACTTTTTTTTTTCTTGAGTTGAAATTTGAATTGTGGTTATTAAAGTTGAATAATAATCTATTCAAATTATTGAGATTAAGCGGGTCAAATTGGGAAGTCATGACCCAACCTGTTTTTAGCCCATTTGAGCCCAAAGTAAACTTGGGTAGGTCATGACCAAACACAATTTCTATTTCAACCTATTTCAATATCTCCAATTTCAATCAACCCATTCATTTGACACCCCGACTTTCATCTGTCATGTATGTCTTTCAATTTTGAGTGTGTCCAAGTATATACATAAACGTGTATCAAATTGAACAAATAGACACACACGTCCTACATGGTATAATACATGCAGGCCGAACGTAAGACGAAAAATTTCCTTGTACGATGTCATGTAAGATGAATGTGTCTATTTGTTCAATTTTATACAAGTTTATGTGTCTACTAGTGCACACCAAAGTTGGAGGGCATTAATGCAAGCTCAAGGCAAGTTAAAGGACACGATTGTATATTATAGCTTTGTTTTATATTCTAGGTTTAGGGTGTAATGTGATCTATTTGTTAGGGGTCTAATCTTCCTAAAATGTCCTTATAAATTTTGGATAAGATCAAAAAGTTTGGGGAGGAATTGTAAAATATCACCCCCTCCCGTGAATATGTTTTTGATAAAAATTAGATGAAATCTACCATATGGTACCATGTCATGGGGCTCAATCTTTTGATTATTTTTTTTAAAAAAATAACCAACACTAAAATACTACCTAAATATTAAATATCAGAAAACTCAAAGAACATATTGTTTTCATAAGTTTCTATTTTGCATAATACATAAGCATGACCCTTAACTTGGCGTCAACTGTCAACTATGGCTTTTAACTTTGGGTTTGCACAAGTAGACACTAAAACATGAATAAATTGAACATATAGACGTATTCGTCGCACATGGCACCCTACATGGAAATTTTGTGTGGTGCCCTACGTGCATTATGCCATGTAGGATACATGTGTCTACTTGTTCAATTCTATACACGTTTAAGTGTCTACTTGTTGACACTTAATGTTGGAAGTCATAGTTGTCCGCTAAGGCCAAGTTAAGGGTTATTTTTATGTATTATGCCTATATTTTTTCTCGCAAAATAACGCATTAAAAAGGCATGGTACTTTTTGTGTTTTTCAATTTTCTCAGACATTCAATGTTCAACAGGTCTTCCTTTGGTTGGTGGAAGGCACACTTGGAAGATCTCATCCAAGCTGAAGATTATAAATTTTGGGATAAGATAACTGTTGGACAAACCATCCCTATGAAAATTGTGGAAAGAGTTCAAGTTCCAATGGTAAGGATTGACTTTACTACTAAAGATGTATAAGCTATCACAGAGAATGCTAAGATCAAAAGCATTCTAGTTACCAGATTAGTACTATCACGACCCAGGGGTACCCCCTATATGTAATACGGTGTATGCAACCCCGAAGAACTCCATACAAGTCACTAAGTTCTCATAACATAAAGCATTAGAACAATAAAGAGTAAAAACAACATTTAAGTCCAAAACATATTTATAGAAAAGCGGAAGTCTAACTCATGTCTCAATATAGCCATTTATAACACTCAAATGAAAGTGAGCCTAGCCCATATATCATGTCCAAAAAGGAAACACGAAAGTGAAACTACAATAAGGAAATACCTCCTCGAACCATGAGGACTCACCAAGCTTGGAAAGAGATTAAAGTCCAAGCTCTAGCCACTAGAATGGAAACCTTGCCTGTCGGACCCTACATTTGGGGAAAATGTAGGCAAGAGTATGCATTAGCACAAAAATGCACTAAGTATGATAACTATGCATAAAACATTTAAAACATGCTAAGAAGGACATTTTATTTCATGATATGCAATTTACCAAGTTTAAACATCATAATAGAAATAGTTGGGAAACATAGGTAACAACATCATGGCCAATGCAAACTATCCATATTTAAGTCTTTGAACACATGTGAGAAATTGCTTTAAGTAACCTTAGTTCATTAGTCAACTTGTTGTGGGAGAATTTGCCTTAACTGACATAGAGACCATGTGAGCTAAAATATGATCATCCAGTGTCTCTCACACCAAAAAGCATTGTTCTACTTGCCTAAGGTATAACCATGAGCATCTTGCTTAAGTCGATCCACTAGCTAATAAACCTATGGGGTCACATAGTTATAGGATAAGGAGATTGCTACTCGAAACCCGACCTCTACTTACGGGAGAGCTTCTATCTCGTGAGACTTATTCTAGAAACCTGGCCTCTACTTGTGGGAGAGCTTCCATCTCCAGGTCAATATCCACTCAGTGCTAAGCTTAATTCCCACGACATAGGATTTTCTTACTTAATCTCATTATCCATGGAAAGGCATGTCATTTTGCCAATCCAACTAGTTCATTAGGATAACTCTTATTCATTGATTCAATTAGGTGAGAATGGCCTTTCAATCTAAGAATCCTTCCTATGTGAGAAAACCTTTCACATCATGGTTGTAAGTGTTTTATGAGAATATCCTTTCAACAACACAATAACAACAACATTAACACTTTACTCTCAAAGCACCCTCAAAGCATTTACATAGGTTTCATAAGATCACTCATAAACTCATACTTTGCCCTTTCAAGGTTCAAAGCTACTTCCAATCACCAAATCTAGAACTCTATCATTAGATAGGGATTTGTATCATAAATTCAAGTAATTTTATTACTTCATGCTTTAGTTAATAAACCTCATCTTTCATTATCAACAACCTAACTCAATGAGATCACAATTTGGAAAAGATGGGGGTTTGCATGGGTTCATAGGGGAAACATCATAAAAGATTTGTAAATCATCAAATCATGCATATTTAAATATAATTCAATCATTAAGATCAATAATCAAAAGAAACCATGGTGTTAGAAGAAAACCCTAGCTAACTAGGGAATTCTACCATTATCATACCACAAGTCCAAATGCCTATCTTCAATGGTGAACTTGGATCCTTAGAATAAAACCCTAGTTGAATCTTCTTTTTCTTCTTTAAGTTCTAGAGAGACAATATTTGAGAGGAATTGGCTTTCTTTTGGGATTTAGGACGAATGAATTAAATGAGGTTGAATTTGGTGGTAGAAATACATATATAGGGGTTGTAAATATAGACAAAATGATATAGTATAGAAACTAATTAATTAGGAAATAACCTATTTAACCTCGAAATTAACTGCTAGGTGCCCATCCACGGACCCCAGTCGACGGACTGTGGTCTAACCCACAACCCATTCTGATGGACCATTGGTCATCAGAGGCTATGATTTTTGGGGGTCGAACCACGGACCCCGACCATCGATCGTGGTCTGACCTACAGTCTATAGGTCGAGTTGTGGTCCTGGACCTCTGAACTTTGGCAGAGTGGCCAACCTATGAAACCCACAGACCGTCTGTGGTCCTCGTGGGTGGCACTTGCAGGTTCTGAAATTTTGGTTCCTTACCTCTCTGTTACAATATCTCCCCCTTGGGACCATTCGCCCTCGAATGAAATTTAAACTAGTCCTAAAAGAGTAGGAGAAGAACTAACAACCCAACCTAAGATGCAATACAATCAAGCAAAGAGGAATTGTTGACTCCAAGCTAGGACATTCTCAAAACATCAAGAGAGGGGTGAACTAACTCTACAACCCACTATGCATGCAATGCACATAAATAAAGAGATAACATCAACCCCAAAATCATCATACTCAAATGCATCAAAAATGAAGTAGGAACTATATCTAGCAATCTAATATGCATGAAATTCAATAATTTATCATGTTTAAGGAGGAACTTCCTTCCGAACTAAAAGCATGCTTAACATATTCTCATGGAGCCTTTATGCAACTCATTCTCAATGAGCATAACAAATGCATGTTCTACAATCATCTCATGAAGTCTATAGTTAACTCATACTTAATGCACAACAACATGCGGTAAGTAAGTCATATAAGCCATTTCTTTCAAAACATAAGCTTTTACATAAACATTCATAATCATAAGGAAATTATGGAAACACATAAATCATATATGACTCCCAACACATATAACAACCCAAGAGGAACTCATTACCTCATGCTAGAGTAGGAGTAGAAGCTAAGAGATGAGGATATCGGGAATTCATATTGGCCTCGGCCTCCTAAGTAGCACACTAAACTAAATGATTCCTCCATAGCACCTTCACAGAGGCAACTTCCTTGTTTCTCAACTTTTTGACTTGCCGGTCTAAGATCTCCACCGACACCTCTAATTTAATGTTTCAAGCACACCTCATCCAATTCTAGGTGTCAATAATCATAAATCAGTATAAAAACCAACTAAATAAGTTGGGGTCGAATGCCAAAGGGAGTGGTATATGTTTAGAATTCAATTAAGAAGTATGAATGTGGTCTAATCAGCAATAGGAATAGAAATTATCGAAAAAGACATTAATCAAATTAAAGGGGTCACACAAATTTCAAATGGGGGTTTTGATTTGTAATTATCAACTACACGGCAGTCATAAATAATTTAAAATAACAATAAGGAGCTAGATTCTCGGGATGTGATCAACTATAGGAAAATTTCGATATATGGGTAATTGAAACTACTAGTACACAACTGTAAATCAGTGAGTAGGCTAGACTATAAGGGAGATAGCTTTCTCTCGAACAACTACCTTGAATCAGGTGATTTCTTTCGAACATCAACAAGAAAGACACTGAAGAACAATCCACACCTTAATGCATCCACTCTTTCAAGCTAAATGGGTAGGATTGGATTTAGGATCTACTCTCTCGAGCTTAACCCAATACCCACAAATCATAAATCAATAATTTTATTTCTAAAACTTCTCTCTCGAGCAAGACAAGAACACAAAGGTAGAGTTGCATTCGCAACTAAAACTCATAAATTAACCCACAATTAATGATTAAACTCACTTTAATTCAACATTTAAACTAGTAATTAACAATACCCATAAATTAATTCAACCCATAATCACATGATCACACCCCATGAATTGGGGTTTTTGCCAAGCATCATAACTAGGTAAAAACTATTACCAAATCAATTAGCCATCAATTGGGTAAGAGAGATTTAGTCTTTACAATGCTTAATTTAAAGAAAATATGGAACCCACTTTCAAAATCTCCAAATTGAATCTAAGGTTCTCCATAAACTAAGAAAAACTCAAGAGAAAACTTGTCTAAGCTAATTTCGTATTCTCCAGATAACATGATTGTAAACTGAATGTTCAATATCTAATTTATAGTTGCCAAAAATAAGCCACGAATGGCCATTCGACGAATTAAGCCGGGCTCACCGAACCACTCAGCGAGCCACCTTTTTATCTCTTCCATCGCCTTTTCTCCTTGATATTCTGCATCCTCAAGGTCTGTAACTTTGGACAATCTATCTTGGCTTCGCGTAACTACCCTCGGTGATCTGCCAACTGCTTAATTTCATCACCGATTTGGTTCTTTCTTTTAGGGCTTGGCACAGAAGAACTTTAGGCGGTCAGATAGCCACTTGGTGATCACCAGGCTTACCTTTCTTCATTTCTTCAGTTTGTTTTGTTCCTTTTTGCTTGTTAGTGTCTTTGCTTTTTTCCTTAATCTATGTACTTAAAAATCAAGGATTTAACATCAGTTTATGACACAATCAAGCATTTGAGGATACTAAATATATATAAACAAAGTCCTAAATGAGTCTAAATCTCAGACTCATCAACACCCCCAACTTAGACTTTTGCTTTGCCTCAAGTAAAACTTAAGTTCAGCAGTTCTAGAAGGATGTCTCAAACAATGCTGCAAAAGACTCAAGATGAATGCACTCAACAAGACTCAACTTACTCATGCAATGATTAATTATGCACTCAAAGATTTAAATTTGAGACTCAGCATTATCAAATATGCTCAAGTTCACAATACTTTCTTCAAATTCAAGTTCAAGATCAACAAAGGTACTCAAAAGCCCTCTCAACAAAAATGATTCCATATTCACATACAATTCTTCAACAATTTGTAGTTTCAGAATCACATTTGACTCTCACATTCACAAAGATAAACACATGTATGACTTCACTCATAGGTTTGCCCTTATTTTCCAATCAACACTTGTTTGAGCTCACTTAAGATCACAAAGGTCTTTTCAAGGCTTGTAACAGGGCTGAGTGTAAAGGTATGCTCATTTAGGCTCAGTGGTTGCTACCCTCATAAAGTGTGGCCTGATCATCACTTCCTCGTTTCCTTTAACATTTCAAATATGTTCATAATCCACCCCATTATTGAACTTCTTATGAATTATTAGACACCCCATTTCTTTTGTGATTTTCATTACTTATTTAAAAACTTTTTTTTATTCTTTTTGTTTGCTTGTTTTCTAATTTATCTTCTCATATTTTTTTTTACATGGAGGGGTTCTGTCTTTCTCAAAACTATTCTCAAAGGGGGATGTCTCACACTTCTTGATTTTCCTTCTCTTTTCACAACACCCCCAACATAGGCCTTTGGCCTAAGTTGGTTATTCAAACAAACAACACTTCATGAGAGTTATGGGTGAATGGATAAAGAGGATCACAATTGTTCATATTTCTTCCAAGAAAAGGATAAGGATCAAAGGGATTTAAGCAAGTTTCACACATCTCACAAGGTTGGCCACAAAAGAGGTATATTGTCAAATTGTTTCACTCATTAAAATTGTTTCCTAAGATCATTTCAAGTGCTTGAATCACTTAGTTAACTGGACCAACGGGGCAAATTCTAGGTTTCATCACAAACAATATTCAAGGTAAGCTCATCACACAAGGTATTGGCACCAATATCAAACAAGACTCCACACTTTCTAGCTAGTGTGCAATGTTCATCAGAAGAGACTCATTCGATTACCGGCTAGTCACAACAAAATGTTAAAAGTTCACACATTGTCTATGCAAATTCATTTGGTCTCATTGTAGCGTCACATTCATTTTGTTCAATTAAGAGCACTATTCAAGTCATCGGTATTGATCATAACCGATACTCAAATTTGCACAAGCACAACCACAATCACACAAAAAAGAGGTGGCACAATTTTTTTTTCTTTTTTGAAATAGGTCAGAAAAACATTTCCATTTAAAATAGGGAGCCACAAGCTCAAATATCCACAAGACAAGATCAAAACTATCAAAACACAATTTTAGATCATAAAACCCAATATTCACAAACAAAATGAAACACAAGAGGAAGGTATGGAAATATATCACCCCACCCACAAAAGAAAAGCAGTTGTCCTTAAAACAAAGAAGATAAAAAATAACAACAAAGAGGGAGGTAAAGATGGTCCTGACTACTCAGTCGCTCCATCTATTGGGGCATCAATGCCTAGTATAACATCAATTATAACCACACTCCACCCAGCCATAGTGGTGTTTCTTAAGGAGGTCTATTGAGTAGTCTCGAACATAGCACCGTCCAAGTCGGCCAGATCATCATACACAGCCGTATCTCACTCCCCAAACTGCTCCTCTTCGGTCTTGACCTCAGACTCAGCATCAATAACATCTTCTACAATAACATCTCCAGCGGTAGCCGGAGGCATAACAGAACTGACCAGGACATCTGCACCCGGAACCTCAGGGGCCATCACTGACACAAATATTGAAGTGAAGTTTGTAGACTTCAGATGGTCCACATCTTTCCTCAACTCAGAAACCTCAACTTTCAAAGTTGTAACCTCAGTAGTAATCCCCTATCCACTCTCACAAGTCTCTACTCTCACCGTGAGAGCAGTAATAGATGTTCGAAGGGGTGTCAAAGCAGCAGATATGGCTTTCTCAATCATCCAGAGTACCTCGGCCTCTAACCGAGAAGCCCACACATTGGCATAATGGCTTAGGGGGATGGGAAGGAATGGAAGTTGATATACCTGAAGGCCCATAGGCTGGTGTAGGAAAAGCTGCCTCTGCAGGTATAGACTCAATATCAACCTCTAAGGATGTATCCACCGCAGTTCCTCTCTTCCTATCCGCCTCATCTTGTGTGTACTGGCCTCAATGCACCGGATGTCTGTGGAGGATGTGGGTATGACCTCAATGTCCCTATTCTCGTCAAGAAGATTTCCAATCCGCCGACATAACTCCGTAATAAGCACTGGTAAATGAAGGGATGTCTAGCATTGTTTGTTCCTCATGGCTATCTCCTACTCAATGATTAGCCCCAAGTTGATGCTCTTCCAGGCGATGATTGATTCGAGACAGGCCGCCTTGGGATGGCGAAAGATGGACTCATTCTCTGAGGGAATGATGGAGCTGTTGATGAACCCAAACTAGTATCAACCTATTATATTCAAGTCATTCTTTTTAGTAGGAACTCCGACCTCGATCCACCTAAGAGTGATAACAGAAATAAAGGGAGCTAGCCATCCCTTTAGTTCATCCAGAGTCATTATAGTGGTAGCCAAATTTGGGTAGTCATAATCTAAACCTTAAAACATCATTGATATAATCGTTGCTGCATCTCAATGCCTTCCCCCGGACCACCACAGATTCTATCGGTCTGAAGGCACTAGCCTTCTTCTTTCCCTTTTGTACCAGGTCACTATATGACGTGTAAAAATCCCGGACCCATGTAGAAATATAGGGGCCATGGAGCCTAGTAAACTACTTAAACTTGTGGAACCAGAGAGTGTACCACACATTAGGGTACCTGTCCACTACACCATTCGTGGACAATCTCTTCTCTTCAAGAATGGTCCTTAGTCTCTCCACCTTTAGCTTGTTGAGTAACTGGGTAGGAGGAGCCTGAATTGGTGGTTTTGAAACTAACGTTTGCGCCGGAGATGGTAGTGTATCAGTAGCAGGAGGGGTAGACTCTGGGATCGTAGATGGATTTGACGAATACTAGCATGAATCTAAGCTCGCCGGGTCTGAAGTGGTTCGTCATCCTTAGGCTCAGAGAATAAGGCTTGAGAATTAAAAGAATACCTATCAATGATGGAATTGTGCTCCGATCTCTCAGCTACGGGCGCTTTGCCCTTGACCTTGCCTCCTTTTAAAGGTGCTTTCTTGACCTTTTTAGAGAAAGCAGTAGCTCCCTCATTGATTACGATGCCCCGTGCTCATTTGTGGGGCGACATTCCACTTTCATCCCAATTGGTCCTAGCCATATCTACAAAAGACATCAAAAAGAGTTAGAAAGATTTCAAGAAAAATTGCACAATTTAAGGTGCAGAAAGAATCGTCGATTCACTTTGGCAAGCCAGCGAGCTCGCTGAAAGGACTGGCCTAAAAAATTTCCAAAAAAATGGCAGGTCGGCGATGTGCAGGGCCCTTCGGTGAATCGCCAACATCAATCGGTGAGCTTAGACTAGTCCGTCAAATATTACAGTGTGGTTTATGGTTTAGGGGCATAGAAAAGCCGATCAACGGAACCTTTCAGCGAGCTCAGGCTTCCCGCCAAAAGTTGCAGACTCTAACTAAGCCAAATTGAGAAATTAAAGGCGGTAAAGAGGGATATTGGCGAACCGCGAACAGTTCGGCGAGCTTGACCTAGCTCGCCAAATTGCCCAACGTGCCAAATTTCAATCTCTATTCCCACAATCAAGCTCGCAGTCCCCTGAAAGTAAAATCAAACTCACACACTATGAAATTAGGACAAGACCCAATCCACCAATGCCTTTGGGGTACTCAAATTTCCCCTGATTTGGCCAAAATTAGGCATTTGATGACTTATGCCCCTTAAGAATGACATCAAACGCTCCATCATTGGGCAACATACGTCATTTAGCACAATTAGGGGTTACTTAGACTTCACCCAATTAGAACAAACATAAAATAATTGCAACCTAACAATTTACAATAAATTTTATGCACAAAACTCGAGGAATCATCATTTTAAGCAATTAGGCAGAATTTTGAAACACTAGATAAGCAATCCAACACATCAACACAATTTAAGCATAGACCCAACACACAACAACACATATTTATCGAATGCATTCAACTTCAACCACTAATCAAGAGTTCAGGGTTTAGAAAAGCAACCTGATTGCCGAATTTCAGAATCTGATATGCTAGGTGGCAATGTAAACCAAATTCTAGCACGAGATCAACATATAAAAAGCGATAAAAATGGGAAAAATATAGAAAATCTAGAGTGCGAGTGAGAGAGGACGGGGTTGGAAATAACAGCATGCAAAAGATTTTGAAAATTTAAACCGTTTAGTCTTTTAAAACCTTTCAGTTCACGGCCTTTTTGGCAGTATTAGTTGACCACGCCTAACCACTCGGTGATGCGCCGAGTGGTGACTTACCTCATCTAGTTTTTCAGGACCTCTAGTTAATTTGGGGGTCCAAATGATGGACAAAATCATGCTTGCCAATTGTGGTCCAATTCAGATTTTTGTGGGTCCAATGGTGGTCCAATTCGGGCTCGCCGACCTCTTCGGCGAGTCACCGACTGGACTCTTGGCTCGCCAACCTGCACATTCTCAAATACATTCAACTTTTCAATGTGCACAATCAACACCCATAATTCAAAAGCAAACTTAAAACATTAAAAACTTTGATTGCCTCCCAAGAAGCACCTTAGTTAATGTTGTGGCATGCACAAGTACCCATTCAAGCTTCATTCTTGGGGTTTTACGTAGTATCACTAGGCAACCCCCTTGTTTTCTTGGGTTTAGATGCGAAGAAATTTGACCCATTTGGTTCTCCAGCTACTTAATCTAGACAGTGTGAGAAGTCACCGTTTAGTTGAGAGTCAAAACATCCTCTTTAATTTCTTTCAAAACTTTATCGGACCCTTAAACTTTGTTGAGAATGCGTGAAAGCATGTCTGCTGTACGACCTACCTCAAAATCTTTGGGCTTTTGACGCTCATGGGGAGGAACATACCTATCCTTCTCCCCTTCTCTTTTCGTCCAAGTGGCGTTACGATCACGCCAATCTCTATCACGGTCTCTTCTGCCCTCACCTCTATTCCAACATTAGTTTCAACCCCACCTTGGGTAGTTGGCATGATAACCTCCTTGGTTGTCTTGGAAGTTCACTTTGTTATTGTAAAACACTTTGAATTTGGCTTCATCAGGGTTTACACCACCAACACCCACAATATTAACACTCCTTGTACAAACACCCATGACGTTCTTGGCCAAGATGTCCAGTTGGGTCATCATCTTTGCCATGTTTTGGTCTCTCTCTTGATCTTTTTCAATCTGTTCCTTTGTCATTTTATAAGAGGAGAGACTTGGTCTTTGTGAGTGTATCATGCCCAGTAAATTTTGGTCATGCAATCAAAGAGTTGGGATGCTATTGCATAGGGCTGTTGCATTAAGCCAATCGGAGAAAGTTGATAAGCGACTCCTTTGTTCACCGAATCGAGGCTTCTACAGAAGTATTGCAACAATACATTATCGAGCAATCCATGAGTTGGGCATTGCATCACCATCTTTTTAAACCTTAGCCAAGTCTCATGGATTGGCTCACCCTCCAAACGTTTGAAGCTTTGGATACTATCCCTATGTGTCATCATCTTCGAAGGAGGGAAAAATCACACTTGGAATGCAGTAATAAGTTCGTTCCATGAAGCGATAGAATCTATTGGAAACTCGGCCAACCACTTGCTGTCATCGTCCATAAGAGAAATGGGAACAACCTCAATCGAACCGATTTTTGCGATATGTTCTTAAATAAGAACGGTCCACATACATCAACAAAGTTCCTAATAAGCTCGTAGGGATCCTCATGAGCTAGCCCTCAAAATAAATCCTTCAGCTGAAGGAGATAAAGCATGGTGCTTGTGATATGGAACATACCGTTTCCTTCATTTGGAGGCAAACGAATGGCCCCAACACAACCCATTTGGGCTGGGTCATTGATGTTTGGTCTTTGACATCGTTGAGGTTTCCAACATCATCTTGGTGGCCCACTGGGCTACCATTACCTACATTGATGGTTATTTCCTCCTCTGTTTTAACACAAGCAGCACAAAACCAAAAATAAAAGAAGTAGATTCAATAATAGCTAAAAAGAACACATTTCAACTTCACCCAAAGAATTTAAAACAACACCACTCCCTGATAGTGGCACCATTTTGATTTAACCTTTCAAGCACATATCATCCAATTTTGGTGTCAACGATCATACATCAGTATAAAACCCGACTAAATAAGTTGGGGTCGAATCCCACAGTGAGCGGTACGTAATTAGATTTCAATTAAGAAGTATGAATGTGGTCTAATCAGCCATAGAATAGAAATTTTTGAAAAAGACAATAATCAAATTAAAGGGGTGACACAAATGTTGAATGGGGGTTTTGATTTGCAATTATCAACTACAGTATTCACAAACAATTCGAAATAACAATAAAGAGATAGATTCTCAGGATGTGATCGATTATAGACAAATTTCGATATACAGGTAATTGAAACTACTAGTAAATAGCTGGAAATTAGTGAGTAGGCTAGACTATAAGGGAGATAGCTTTCTCTCGAACAACTACCCCAAATTGGGTGATTTCTTTTGAACATCAACGAGCAAGACAATAAAGAACAACCAACACCTTAATGTATCCAGTCTTTAAAGCTAGATGGGTAGGATTGGGTTTAGGATTCACTCTCTTGAGCTAAACCCAGTTCAACCTAATACCCATAAATCATCAATCAATAATTTTAATTCTAAAACCTCTCTCTCAAGCAAGCCAAGAATACAAAGGTAGAGTTATATTTGCAATTACAACTCATAAATTAACCCACAATTAATGCTTGAACTCACTTTAATTTTGCATTTAAACTTGTAATTAACAATACACATAAACTAATTCAATCCATAATCCCATGATCACACCCTAAGAATTGGGGTTTTAGCGAAGCATCATAAATAGGTAAAAAATAATGCCGAATCTATTAGCCATCAACTGGGTAAGAGAGATTTAGTCTTTACAATGCTCAATTTGAAGAAAATCTGGAACCCACTTTCAAAACCTCTAAATTGAATGTCTAAGGTTCTTCAAAAACTAAGAAAAACTCAACAGAAAACTGCTTCTAAGCTAATTTCATATTCTTAAAATAACATGATACTAAACTGAATGTTCAAAATCTAATTTATAGTGGCCAAAAATGAGCCACGAACTGCCATTCAGCAAAGTAAGTCGGGCTCACCGGACCACTCGTTGAACCACCCTTTGATCTCTTCTATCTCCCTTTTGCCCTGAAATTTAGCATCCTTAATGTCTGTAACTTTGGGCGATCTATCTTGGCTTCGCAGAACTACTCAGCGATCCGCCGACTGCTCATTTTCATCACCGATTTGGTTCTTTCCTTCAGGGCTTGGCACACTAGAAGTTTAGACGGTCAGATAGCCACTCGGTGATTTGCCAAGTGCCTTTGGCGATCAACAGGCCTGCCTTTCTTCATTTCTTCAGTTTGTTTTGTTCCTTTTTTCCTGTTAGTGTCCTTGCTTTGTTCATCAATGTATGTACCTAAAAACCAAGGATTTAGCATCAGTTTATGGCGCAAATCAAGCACTTGAGGACACTAAATCTATATAAACAAAACACTAAATAAGTCCAAATCTCAGACTCATTAACTTCCTCATAAGCAAGATTCTCTTTAACCTACAAACCCTTTAACGAAACTATGGATGTTGGATCCCCAATATATTTCTTCAACATAGGGACATGGAAAACCAAATGCACCGATGCCAACTCATTTGGCAAACCTAGCTCATATGCAACCTTACAAACACAACTCAAAATCTCATATGGGCCTACAAAATGGGGACTAAACTTTCCTTTCTTCGCAAACCTCATAACACCCTATATGGGTGAAATTTTCAAATATACCCAATCATGAACCTCAAATTCAAGATCCCTTCTTTTAACATTGGCATAACACTTTTGCCGACTTTGAGCCTTGTTTAACCTTTCTCGAATAAGCTAGAGATCTACACCTCCTACCATAAAGAGCCTCTAAGGGAGCCATACCAATACTCAAGTGATAGCTATTATTATAGGCAAGTTCCATCAATGGCAATTGTAATCCCAATTACCTTTAAAATAAATAACACAAGCCCTCAACATGTCTTCCAAAGATTGAATAGTACGCTCCGCTTGCCTATTAGTTTGGGGATGAAAAGCCATGCTAAGCTTAACCTTGGTACCAAGACCCTTTTGGAATGACTTCTAAAATGGAGAAGTGAATTGGGCACCATGATCGGAAATGATAGGCACACCATGCAATTTTACTATCTCTCTCAAGTACATCTTAGCATAGTCTTCCGCAAAATAAGAAACTTTGATGCGAAGGAAATGAGCCGATTTCGTCATCCGATCCACTATTACCCATATAGAATCATGCTGTCGCCGGGTATGAGGCAAACCAACTATAAAGTCTATGTTCAAGTCTTCTAATTTCCAAATAGGAGCAAAAGTTTCTTGGGATAAACCTCCCGGCCTTAGGTGCTCAACTTTCACTTGTTGACAATTAGGAAATTTGGCCACAAATCCCACAATATCTTTCTTCATTCTATTCTACCAATAGACTTCCCGTAGATCACGATACATCTTGGTGGCTCCCGGGTGAATAAAATTTGTCCCCTAAAGTCATCAACATTCGGAACACAAAACTGACCTTGATATCTAAGTACACTATCTCCCCTTTTGGAGACAGCCTCATCGGACTTTTTGAGTACCACCTCTTTCCATTCAACCAAAATAGTATCAAGATCTTGCTTAGACTTCACATCCATTACAATGGATGATTCGGAACAATTATGGACTATGACACCACCCTTAGTGGATTTCACTAGTTGAACACTTAGTCGGGCTAACCTATGAACATCACGAACCAACGGTTTTTTTTCTTCATCTACATGAGCCACACTACCCATTGAAAATATACTAAGAGCATCCACTACCACATTAGCTTTACCGGGGTGATAAAGGACACTCATGCCATAATCCTTCAAGAGTTTTATCCACCTTCTTTGGCGAATATTCAAGTCCTTTTGAGTAAGCACATATTGTAGACTCTTATGATCGGTGAAAACATCTACATGGACATCATACAAATAATTCCTCCATATTTTTAAGGCAAACACAACCGTCGCTAACTCAAGGTCATGGGTAGGATAGTTCTCATCATGGTTATCATGTTGCCTTGAAGTGTAGGCAATAACCCTACCATTCTGCATAAGAACGCATCCCAACCCAACTCTAGATGCGTCACAATATACCACAAAACCATCCGTTCCTTCCAATAAGGTTAACAATGGAACAGAAGTAAGTCTATCTTTCAACTCTTGGAAACTTTTCTCACAAGTTTCTGACCACTCAAATTTAGCCTTTATTTGAGTTAAAGCCGTCAAAGGAGAAACAATAGAAGAAAATCCATGAAAAAACCTTCTATAGTAATGGCCAAACCCAAAAAGCTTCTAATGTCAAAAAGATTTAGAGGTCTAAGACAACTCTTGACCGCATCCGTCCTCTTAGGATCTACCTCTAACCCCTTTCTTAACACAATATGACCAAGGAAAGCTACAAACCTTAACCAAAATTCATAGTTGCCAAACTTTGCAAAAAGTTGTTTGTCCTTAAGAACTTGTAACACAATTATAAAATTTTCCACATGTTCATCCTCATTCCTTGAGTAGATCAAAATATCATCAATAAACACAGTTACGAACATATCAATGTACTGTCTAAAAATGCTATTTATCAAATCCATAGAGGCCACCAGAGCATTAGTCAACCCAAACGACATAACCAAAAACTTATAGTGACTATGTCGGGATCAAAAAGATGTTTTTTGAATATCATCCCCTCTCAGCCTCAATTGGTTATAACCTAAATGAAGATCGATCTTAGAGAAGTAACTAGCCCCTTGAAGTTTGTCAAACAAGTCATCGATTCTTGGAAGAGGATATTTGTTCTTAATGGTCACTTTATTCAATTGACGATAATTAATGAACATTCGAAGATACCGTCCTTCTTTCTAACAAACAACACGGGAAATGGAGAGATACTCGATCGGATGAAACCCTTATCCAACAAATCCTTTAGTTGCTCCTTCAACTCCTTTAACTTGGCCGGAGCCATTTTATAAGAAATAATAGAATAGGTTGCATATTCAGGAGAAGGTGAATACCAAATCTATCTCCTGCTCAGAATGAATACATGGAAAATATCGGGGAACCTTCTAGGAATTCATTAACCATGGGAACCGACTGAAGAGAAGGGGTTTCAGAATCTACATCCCTCACCCTAACAACATGGTAAAAGAAACCTTTCGAGATCATGTTTCTAGCTTTAAGGTAAGACACAAATTGACCTTTAGGCATAGAATTTCCCTCGTTCAACTTTAGGATAGGCTCATTTGGGAATCAGAATCTAAACATCCGAGTTCTATAATCAATAGAGTCGTAACATGCACACAACAAATTCGTACAAAGAATCACATCAAAGTCTAACATGTCAAGCTCTACCAAGTTAACAAGAGTAACTCTATGGGATAAGGAAATGGGACATCTTCTATAGAGCCTCTTAGCCACCAAAGAATCACCAATAGGATTAAAGACCTAAAAAGTTTCTAATAACACTTCCGGAGGAACATCAAACCTCATCGCCACATAAGACGTCACAAAAGATAAAGTACCACTAGGATCTAACAAGGCATATACATCTTGTTGAAAAATTTTAACATGCTGATCACTACATCAGGGAGAATTCTCTTGGTCACCTCAGGATTGGAGAGCATAGAAGCAGTTTCACTTTGGAGCATTGGAATTTGAACCTCTAGGAGGTGATTGCTTGCCTTCCATTAGTTTTGCCACAAGCATGGGGAAATCTCTCATTTTGTGAGCACTCTTCCCATAACTAAAGCATCCAGTGGTGCCAGCTAGGCACTTACCATTGTGTTTCTTCCCATATTTAGCACATGTAGACCTAGCCAAAGAAGATCCACCTCCATTACCTCCTAGTTGTTTAGGGTTAGACACCATATCCTTTTTAAACATAGGTGGAGTATGAGAAGAGTCTTGACGGAACATAGGACGACCATGTCCATCGAATCTAGCATGTCAGAAATTATGATCACCAATATTAGCCTTTTTAACCTCTCTAGACTTTTCCTTGAGTTTTGATTCCTCAATTTGTTGGGCGTACACCATAGGACGTTAGATATTCATATCATAAAGGAGCATTGCTGCACAAAAATCTTTTTCTACCATGTCGGACACGCCTGTCAAAAACCTACTCATCTTAGCCCTCGAATCTGCCACCATGGTTAGAGCATACTTGGACAATTGAGTGAACTTTAGGGCGTACTCCTTCACACTCATACTTCCTTGACGAAGGTTAATGAACTCTTGAAACTTAGCTTCCCTCAAATCAAGGGGAAAGAACCTCATAAGAAACAACGAGTTAAACACTTCCTTCTCTACGGGACCAACTCCCTTTGGTCTCTCTCCCTTCAATTGATCATACAACACTTGAGCAACATTTTTCAATTGGTAAGTGGCTAACTCTACCTTCTCCTCCGAAATCACACCTATAATAGAAAGTACCTTATGGACCTCGTCGATAAACCTTTCAGGATCTTCTTTCACTTTGGAGCCATAAAATTTAGGAGGTTCATCCTTGAATCACATTCCCAATCGGAGCTTGAGGAGCTCCTTGTTCTGCATTCTCCGGCACGTTTCTTTTAGTATTAGACCTTCTAGAAGACATCTCCTGAAGAGTATAGGGTAAGAATTAGAAGAGAGACTTTATAGAGTTAATATATATGGCAGGACCTAAGAGTAATGAAAGAAGTAGAGTTTCCTAATCATATTCTAGCTTCTAATTCATAAATGTGGCACACTTCACACTCATGAACATGACTCTACTAGACATAGGACATCACCCTAGGATCATTATAAACCTTGTTCTCTAATACCAAGTTTGTCACGACCCAGGGGTACCCCCTAGATGTAATATGGTGTATAGAACCCCGAAGGACTCCATACAAGCCACTTAGTCCTCATAACATAAAGCATTCGAACACTAAAGAGTAAAAACAACATTTGCAAAGCATCTTTATAGAAAAGCGAAAGTCTAACTCATTTCTCAATATAGCCATCTATTACACTCAAATGAAACTGGGCCTAGCCCGTACATCATGTCCAAAAAGGAAATACAAATGTGAAACTACAATAAGGAAATCCGTCCTCGAACCATGAGGACACACCAAGCTCGGAAAGAGATCAAAGTCCAAGCTCTAGCCACTAGAATGGAAACCTTGCCTGTCGGACCCTACATTTGGGAAAAATGTAGGCAAGATTATGTGTTAGTACAAAAATGCACTACGTATGCGAACTAAGCATAAAACATTTAAAACAAGCTAAGAAAGACATTTCATTTGATGATATGCAATTTACCAAGTTTAAACAACATAATAGAAATAGTTGGAAAACATAGGTAATAACATCTTGGTCAATGAAAATCAAACCATCTTTAAGTCTTTGAGCGTATGTGAGAAACTTCTTCAAGTAACCTTTGTTCATTAGTCAACTTGTTATGGGATAAATATCCTTAACTGACATAGAGACCTGTGAGCTAAAACATGATCACCGGTGTCTCCTACACTAAAAAGGGTTGTTCTACTTCCTTAAGGTAGAACCGTGAACAACTAGCCTAAGTGGATCCCCAAGCTAATCAACCTATGGGGGAACATAGTTATGGGATCAGTTGATTGGTACTAGAAGCCCGGCTTCTACTCACGAGAGAGCTTCTATCTCATGATTTTTCTTCTAGAAACCCGACCTCTACTTATAGGAGAGCTTCCATATCAAGGTCAATATCCACTTGGTGATAAGTTGAATTCCCACATAATAGTATTTTCTTACTTATTCTCATTATCCATGGAAAGGCATGTCATTTTTTCAATCCAACTAGTTCATTAGGATAACTGTTATTCATTGATTGAATTAGGTGAGAATAGCCTTTCAACCTAAGAATCCATTCTATGTGAGAAAACCTTTCACATCATGGTTTTATGTGTTTTATGAGAATATTCTTTCAACAACAACAACATTGGCACTTTACTCTCAAAGCACCCTCGAAGCATTTACATAGGTTTCATAAGATCATGCATAAACTCATACTTTGCCCTTTCAAGGTCAAAGCTACTTCCAATCACAAAATATAGAATTCTAGCATTAGATAGGGATTTTATCATAAATTAAATTAATTCTATTACTTCATGCTTAAGATCATAAAACTAGCTTTTCATAATCAACAACCCAACTCAATGAGATCATAATTTGGAAAACATGGGGGTTTGAATGGGTTCATAGGGGAAACATCAGAAAAGCATTGTAAATCATCAATTCATGCATATTTAAACATAATTGAATCATTAAAATCAATAATCAAAAGAACCCATGGTGTTAGAAGAAAACCCTAGCTAATTGGGGAATTCTACCATTTGAAATAGAGGAATTTGGGGACTCCATGGGTGGAAGGAACCCATGGATGAAAGCTATCATACCTCAACTCCAATTGCCTATCTTCAATGGTGAATTTGGATCCTTAGCTTCAAACCCTAGTTGTATCTTTCTCTTCTTCTTCAAGTTCTAGAGAGAGAATATTTAAGAGGAATTGGTTTTGTTTTGGCATTTAGGAAGAATGAATTAAATGGGCTGACTTTGGAGGTAAAAATACTTATATAGGGGTTGTAAATATAGTTAAAATGACATAGTATAGAAACTAATTAATTAGGAAAAGACCTAACTGACCTTAAAATTAACTGACAGGTGACCATCCACGGACCTAGTCGATGGATTGTGGTCTGACCCACGGCCTATTCTGGTGGACCATTGCTCATCATCAGAGGCCATAATTTTTGGCGGTCGAACCACGGACCTTGGTCTGACCTACGGTTCATAGGTCAAGTCATGGTCCTTGAACTCTAAACTTTGGCAGAGTGGCCAATCCATGGAACCCACCTATGGTGTGTGGGTCCACCTACGAACCATCTGTGCTCCTCGTGGGTGGAGCCTACACATTCTTACATTTCAATTCCTTATCCCCTTTTTTAGTTACGGGGTGTTACAAGAACAATAGAATCTCAAATTATACTATAACAAAACAAATATGGGATGAACTCGTCAATGCTCATGACCATTCAAGAAAGAAAATTCTGAATCACTACGATTTTCACTGAATATGAAACCTTTAAGATGGAGGAAGGTGAACCTTTATTAGAAATGATTACTAGACCCACTAAGTTGATTAATGAGGTGTCATCTCTAGGAAAGGTTCTCACTACTGAGGAACAAGTTGACAAAGTGCTTATGATTCTTCCAAAATCCAACTAGGATATAAAAACAACTACTTTAAATAAAGCTAAAGACATCTCCATCATGACTTTTGATGAACTTGTAGGAAACCTCAAAACTTATGAGATGAATATGGATGACTTTAAGAACGAGGAAATGCTCAATGAAAAGTCACTGGACCTGAAAGTGTTTGATTGAGAAGAGTTTGATCTTGATAATGTACAAATGGCGTTCTTGGCGAAGAACATTAAGAAGTTTGTCAAAAAAGGAAAATGAAATGAAAGGAAAAACAACACTTCAGAAGACATGGCTAGAACAATGATAATTTAAAATAATCTTGTAAAAGATCTTTAGGCTAAGGCCATCAGTACTTTCTACATTGTCAATAGGTGCATGACTCATCCCATTTTAGAGAAGACTCCATATGAAATACTCAAAGGTAGAAAACTAAATATCTCTCACTTTAGGACCTTTAGTTTCAAGTGTTTTGTTCATAATAATGGGAAAATAACCTTGGAAAGTTTGATTCAAGGAGTGATGAGCGAATCTTCCAAGGATACTCTTCACGTAGTAAAGCAAATAGGCTCTTGAAAAAATAATAAAATGTATTGAATAGAGCGTGCATGCTATTTTTGATGAAAATAGTTCTCTGTTTGAGATTAACATGCATGGTGATAGTGAAATAGAGGAGCATACATAGGAAAAAGTTGATCCACCAGGTCCTTTTGTTGAACAATCAGAAAGCACACAGACAGGGGGAACAACAAGTCAAGATAAAGGTTATACTAAGGCACAAAATATTGAAAATTCTGTTGAAGCCTCTCAAGGGTTGACTGTAAAAAGCTACAGCTATCAATGATCGCATCCACACTACAACATTTTAGGTTTTCAACCACCCCTGTAAAATGAGGCCTAAACTATCAAAAAATGTGGCCTTTGAGAATAGGCCAGACCTTTTGTCTTTTGGCAATGCTTTTATATGGGTGGCCTAAAAAGGCGTAACATTTAACTTTAGGCCACACTTTCCAAGTGTTGCCATTGTCACTACACTTATAAAGTGTGTCCTTTTAAGTACACACACCATGCATTGTTGTATGTCATTAGCAACACTTCTATTTGACAAAACTACACTTTCAAGTGTGGCCTTTGTGTTGTTATTGGCCACGCTTTAAAAGTGTAGCGTTTTATACCTCTTCTACAACAACACTTATAAATTGTAACCTTTTTTTACGTAGATGCTAAAATCTTACAATCAATAAGCCACAGATGTGACGTTCCTATTGCCACTCTTTTGACGTATAGAAATTTTATAGCATCAATATGTAATTGGAAAATAATACATTTGGTTTGCATAATATTCACAAATCACATAATTATATAAATAAATAATCTCATGATCCATATAAGCTAATAAATAATTCAAATGTACAGATTGGCAATAAACTTCAAAAAATGTCTTGTATTGCACATACTTAGAAAATAATATTTTTAAGATATGCTCTAGCAATAAATTCCAAAAAATCAAATGTATGGTCACTTCAATAGATCGAGTTGAATTGTGGCCACCAATCAAATTTGATCACACACATTTACCTACACATTCAAACGATAATTAAAGCTTTAGTGACTTAAATTAGATAAAGTTCAATGTCAAATGGTTGTTTTGTAAATGAAGTTATCAATGTCTATGTGATATTAATGACTAAATTTAGATGTTAGGATGTGTATCAAGTTAATTTATAGTGTTATATGTTAATGCTTACAAGATATTGTCGATCAGCTATACAATGAAGGAAAAGAAAAAAACTGCATAGAAGCCATATAAATTGGTAAGATTCTACTGATTCTTTTGAAAGTTTAACGCTCATATCAAGTGCACATTACTGATAGCCTATATTTATAACTTGATACACCAAAAAGACTAGATATATGTAATGTGAAAAAAATTGACTAAAAAAATATTGCGTTTCTTCTATCATTTCATACATTACTTCCTTAAGAAAGTAACTTCATTGGCATGCTTTTGTTTAACCATTTTTGTTTCCTCATATATTTTTAGAGAACTTGTTGTCAATAATCTACCAAAGCATCTATGTCGACTACGATGCTCCTTTCTAAACACTTTCCTTAATGCACTATCGTCTATTTCTTCAAAATTTTGATAATTCTCAAGCCCATCATGTCAAAAAGAAATTTTGTGAACAACATGTATAAATATTGATACATAGATGTTATCTTACATATTCTTGTAAATGTAAGAAACACTAATACAACAACAAGTGTCTTGGGATTCAAGCAACATCAATCAGTAAGTATCCCTTCTAGAAGAAGATTAAGACTAGTAGACACTAAAACCTCTACCTGTATAAAGTCTCTTACATGCAAATAATTGATTCAAATATCATAACCTTGAGTGGGAATGTTCCCAATGTCTCCAACAACACATAAAATCCATAAAACATACTTTAGCTTTATATTTTCAATTAAAGACTTTAGGAACCTCCAAACAAACAATCTAATAAAGAAGATGAAGAAAAAGAAGACGAAGAAGTACAAATTGAGTTAAATTATAAAATGAATGAGAAATTATTAATTGGAAAGAGGAAGATGCATCTTATGTAAAACACTCGTGGTAGTCAACTGGATATACTGAAGAATAAAGTCAAATGATAAGCTAGATCAAAATATTAATGATTTCTAAATTATCGTGTGAAATAGAAAGTACACATCTAATATAGTAGAGAGGGGGTATCTCTTGTCGAGTGACTTAGATGTGATGCTACTGGTAAGTTGAGAGTATGTCCAACAATTAGATAATTGATACGTATTTTGTTACTTCGGTATATAAAATCTCATTTAAGAAATACAAAGGAAATTCTGGTGAAAAACAAGAATACATGTACAACTATTTTAACCTTTCAGAAATAAGACTTTAACCAAAGAAACAATCACAAGAAGCATAAATCAGTTGCATCAAAATATGGAAGAAATGACACTAAAATGAAGAACCAACACGAAGTTGTGTTCAAGCTGGTTCTCAAGATAATGGACTCAAATTATAAAGCAACATGGGCATTATAACATACAACGAGATAATGGAATTTTATTGGGGAGGTGGGGTTCATTAGTATAGTAGTTATGAAGTTTCATCATGCATGGAATCACATCCATGAAATTTTATCATTAAATATACAGGTTTTTAAAAGTCAATCTCAGCCTAATTACTTTGGAAAGTCTATTCTTCCTTCCAACTCTTTTTTTGTCACGGTCACTTAGCTTTTCTTATGTTTAACACTTAATAAAGCATCTTCTGCTAAAATGTTGATTATATACTCGACAAATTATAGCTATAGTCTTTCTTTTTTATGAATAAAACAACTAGGGTAGATTGCATAAAATAAAAAATGTTAAAAATACATGCCCCTACATATTTGTATTCTCCTTGATAATGTTCCTTATCACTCATAGGGGGAACAACTTCACCACCCATAAAAAAATCAACTAGAGGATATGAAGTGATAGCACAATCTAAGAAAAGTGTAAAGATACATGCCCCAATATATTTGTATCTTGTGGTGACACCTATGACTATTCGTGTTTCCGTTGCTAAAGTAAGTCCATTATTCACCTTACATACTTTGATTAATGCCAAAGTTAAATTTGATGAAGGAAAAATTTAATTAAAAATATAAATACCCAACATCTCAGTAGCAATAACACATTAGCAAACATTTTATTTAAAAAGTTAAATTAGATAGTAGATAGTAGATACTAAAATTTCAGAAGTTAAATGGCTCAATAATTCATATTAATTAGATGCCATTGAAATGGTTGTTTATGGGCAAACGATTACTATATTGTTAATGAGTAAATAACTAAATTGAATTGGAGGAAATAAAAATATAAGGACTAGCAAATTGTAGATGATACAAAATAGAATAAAAAGGAATGAGAAGTTGTGTACAGTGCATTGCATATTGGTTAAGAGCCAGACAATAAGAAGAGAAGCAGAATAAGAAGAAAGTGTTGACTGTAGTGAAGCAGAGGAGAAACACAAAGAAAGAAGAAGAGAGAACAAGAACTAAGTAGATGTACCTGAAGCCTGAAGTGAAGTAGTTGATGTTTGAACACTTACAGTAATAGGCGACAAAGCCAAGCCTCACCTCGCCTCGCACCTAAGGTGCCATGTTTAACACCTTTCACAACAACAACAGGGACAAACATAGAATAAATCAAAGAAGAACATAGATAAAATTTAGAATCTTGAATCATCAGCAAACTAGTAAAGGCAAAGCAACAATGGTGTAATACTAATAAGCATACTCATTCTAAGAAAGATGCAAAGGAAGAAAAATTAGTGAATGTTAAAAGAGAATGAAAATCTACATTTTCATGAATGATTTCCAACCTGTATTAGCTTATTAGTCTAAGGAAAAACACGAATCACGTGCTTTACGACTAATTTCCATGACAATGAATCATATGATGCATGTAAAATTACTACAAGCTAGATTCTTAAACCCTAGAGAAACTTTCTTGGGATCAAAATGTAAAAAAAGAGAGTTGTGCAATTGTGATTATAGGCCGAGTTAATCAAAATAAAGTGTAGTTTGACACTATATACGAGTCTTCAACAATGCACTTGCCCTTGGAACAACCGTACTTGTCAGTGGCTTAGATAAATCTACATCTTACAATATATCTAAGTTTTCTTGCTAAAAGATTGGTTTTAGTGTTGTCATATAAAGAATGATAATCTATATTATTCTTCTCAATAACATCAGCCCTAAGGAAAATGTTACGCCTAAAACTTTAATTCAAGGGAAAATTATTCGTTCTACACTTTACTTTTTAATAGAAATCAATCTTTTTAAAAATAATTTAAGGGTTCTTCAACAAACATCAACTGAATCGAGCAACAAACATAACAAAAGTTCTAATTTTGCATCAGAAAAAAATAAATTTCAGTGCATAAATAGCATAAAATCTTTACAACATAGAACAACTAAAAAGCCATCAGTAAACGGCCAAAAAACAACACAAATCGTATCAATAAGACTAGAACATCAAAACCCATGCAATAAACCTATATGCTAGCTCGTTGAGTATTTTTTCAGTTGCTCGAGAAAAATCATTTGGTTTCTCCACATTCAACAAACCCAGATCTTGAACGATAGAAAATTTTACCAAATAAACTCTATTCTACAAAATTCCTTCCGATCTGATGAAATAGATGTCCATCATCTTCATTTGTAAATCGGATAAATCTTCTAAAGATCTACAATTGTTTAGATGTAGTGATTTCCTAAAGAAGTAGGGTACTAATTTCATAAATAATTTGGGCACTAATTGAGAGAAGTCAAGTTTGAGAGTTTTTTGAGAGGTCACTTCGGAGAGTGTTTTGAGAGTGATTTGGGCAAAAGCTTTTTAGTGTTAATTTTTTTAATATATTTTTGACCAATTGATAGTTGGAGGGAGAGTTAAATAGATGGGAGGGAGAACAATATTTTGTGAAAAATTTAGGAAAACTATAAGGCCACACTTGTAAAATGTTGTTTTTATAATTATAAAAATAGCACACTTTAAAAGTGTAGTCATGTGCGTAAATAGATGTTGACAATTATATTGAGAAGTAGTAATGCTTATAAAGTGTAGTATATACATCTAAAGAGCACACTTTATAAGTGTTGTCAATATTACCATGGCCAAAAGCTAAAAAATTATGGCTACACTTTGAAATCGTACCCAAAAATATTTTAGGCAACACTTTACAAGTGATGTCACGATTTAGTGTGGCCTTAGGCCTAAAATGTTTTAGTGCCAATTGATAATGTTCTTATAGACCTACCTTCGAAAATCAGTACCAAATCACCCTTGAAAAACTTATGTGCATTTCAAGCTTTTTGTCTATCCTTGAACCCAAAAGGGTGAAGGAGGTGATTCATGAGGAAGATTGGATGCTAGCAATGCAAGATGAGATAAAACAAATTGAAAGATGTAAAGTATGGCATCTTATCCACTAGCTGAAGGGAGAACAGTGATTGGAACAAAATCGGTGTATAGGAATAAGCTGGATTATAATGGAACAATTACAAGAAACAATGAAATGATGGTGGTCCAAGGTACAATCAAGAAGAAGGAATCGACTATAATGAGACCTTGTCTCCAGTACCAAGACTTAAAGCTATTTGATTGCTTATTGCCTTTGTTGTTTTTAATGAATTTACTCTCTATCAAATGAATGTGAAGAGTGCCTTCTTCAATGGATATTTGAAAGAGGAAGTATATGTAAAACCACCATGTGGCATTGAAAATCCTCAGTTTCCTAATCATGTCTATAAATTAGACAAAGCCTTGTATGGGTTGAAGCAAGCTCCAAAAGAATGGTATGAAAGGCTATCCAAGTTCTTATTAGACCGTGAACACACAAGAGGGAAATTCGACAACACATTCTTTCTAAAAACAAATGAAAAAGATTTGTTGATTGTGCAGGTATATGTAGATGACATACTTTTTGGATCTACAAATGGTCTAATGACTCAAGAGTTTATTAAGCTTATGAGTGGATAATTTGAAATGAGAATGATGGGTGAACTTAATTTTTTCTTGTATTATAAATTAAGCAAACACCCATAGGTACCTTGATTCATCAACAAAAGTATGTGAAGGAGCTGCTTAAAAGATTCAATATGAAACAAGAAATGGAAATTGATACTCTCATTGCTACTGCCACTAAGTTAGATATGGATGAAATAGGTTCATCTATCGAGCAAAAGTTGTACATGGGAATGATTGGGCCTCTCTTGTATCTTACGACAGCTAGACCTGATATCGTGTTTAGTGTTGGACTATGTGCCAGGTTTCAAGTAAATGCCAACAAATATCATCTTAAATCTGTTAAAAGAATCTTTAGGTTCCTCAATGGAACAACTGATCTAGGACTTTGGTACTCCAAAGGAAGCAACTTCAATTTTGTTGGTTATGCATAAGCTGATTATGCTAGATATTTGGTTGACAAAAAAAGCACCACGGTATGGCACACTTCCTTGTAACATGTTTGATATCCTGGTCCACGAAGAAACAAAACTCTATAGTCTTATCTAGTGCTCATGATGAATAAGTGGCAATTGAGTTATGTGGTGCACAATTTCTATGCATCAAATAACAATTGTTGCATTTTGGTATGAATTTCGGTAGTGTTTTATCTTATGTGACAATACTAGTGCCCTTAATATAGCAAAGAATTCTATGCAACATAAATGAAAAAAACACATTGACATAAGAAACCATTTTATAAGAGACAATGTAAAGAAAGGTCACATATCATTAATGTTTTGCTCCAATAAGGAACAAATTGCTTATATTTTTACCAAAGCACTATGTAGGGAGCATTTTCAGAAAAATAGGCTTGACTTGGAGATGATTAAGATTGCATAATTGTAAAACCTTGCAACGCTACTTGTTCATGTATTTTAATGTTCTTTACCACATTTATAAAGTATATAATAAGTGATTTAGGGTCATAAGGGACTCTAACACCAAACCAAATTCAAAGAATTTATATCAGCTATGTTTTCCCATGAGTCCTTAAAAGGGTATATGAGTCTTCAAACAACCATATCTATTGGAATATTAAGAGTTAGGTGACCAATAAACTATTAAATAAAGGTCTGTGAGTCTTCTTTCCACCACCAACAAGTTTACATCAATCCTATTTTTAAGTAAAATGTTATGACTGCATTACTAGAGACGCTCTAGCCTAGCAGCAGCTCTGCGGTGGCTCCGCATTACAGACCTCCCTGTCTGCTGGAATAAAATCCCAATTTCCAGCTCTTTTTATTTATTTTTTAAGGTTATTTTTGTGCTAAAAATCTATTAGGGAGTCATCTTAGACCTAAATGTGTAGAAAATTATTTTTTTCATAGTTAAAACTTGTCTTCACTCATAAACTTTTATGCTCAAGAACTTCAAGAAACATAAAGGCTAGGGTTTATATTTCAAGATTCTCCATCAAAAATCCCTACTAAGGTATCTAATGCTTCAATGAGCTTATTCCTTCTCTCTCATGCCTAAAGTATTTTGATTCGTAAGAATTTCACAAGATTGTTAGAATAAAAGGTAGGGTTTTGTATGAAATTATGATCTTTCTTCATAAACTCTTGTTTTTATTATTTCACTTTGATTTTGAAACATTATGGTACATATTTAGCATAGTTTTTATAGTCATTCAAACCCTTATGGATTTTAAGCATGAAAATAAGCATGTTATGAATTACAACCTAAATAAATGTTATTTTAAGATATGATTCAAGATGATAAGTGGTTTTAATACCTATAAGAATTATATGAGTATATGTTATTTTGAGAGGAATATCAAGTACTGAGAGGATGCCGGTTTAGAAAAAAGAAGTCCCAAAACTACGAGCAAATGTAGGATTATGTTTTACCACTTTGTTGGTTGACCATCTGGCTCGGAGAGACTCCGATTATTGGATTCACATAGATATGATATGGTCATATACTCTAGCACGTTATAGGAAAGCCCTCCCAATGAGTTAGTTGTTGGACATCATGAGCTCACATGGTATTAAAAGAAACTCTCCAATTATGCAAAGGTCATAATATATTTTTAGGTCTATATGGTTTATTTTAAGTATTCTATTCAACGTATATGATTATGCAATACTATTGAAATAGAATCAACTATATGTATATGTACCTTTGGAAAGAGATTTTTATGATACTTGGTCATGCACTCCAACTATTTTTGATCTTTGAAATCTTATTTTATTCTATCGTTCATGATTCCTTATATGATTATTATATTGTCCTCCCTTACTTACTCAGAACATTCCATGTACTGATACATATATTACTCTGTAATGCATCCTTTTATGTTGTAGATTTCAGCATTCACACTCAAATTTGTGGCTAGTGAAGTTGTAGTACTCCCAGATAGCTTTTGATAAGCCCTCCTAATTTGGGGACTCCATTGTTTTAGACTGTCAACTTTTTTCCTTATTTGTGTTTATTTTGAGGTAGCTGGGGACCATGTCCCGCCATACTTATATTTTAATTCTAAAGTAGTAAAAGCTTTATTCATATATTAATTATGTAGTCTCATGGAGTTTATTGAATTTTTTTTAATTAAAGATATGTTTTAGTTTTCAAAATATCTCATATGATATGTTTGATATGTTAAGTTAAGGGTTCACCGGGATCAATAATGGTCCTAGGTACAGTGTCTCGAATGGGGTGTAGACTCTGATCGTGACAAACATTGTATCAGAGCACTAGGTTAAATTGTTATAGGATGTCTTAAAATGTGCATCTAGTAGAGTTCTTTTTATGGGTGTGAAGCGTGCCACACTTATAAGGAGGAGGCTACAGGATATGTAGGAAATATTTTCTCTTCTTGCGTACTCAAGATCGTGCAATAGAGCTATTCCTGAACAAACATATACAAATTCATTCTTTGATCTAATTTTCTTTAATTTTCATCATCGTTTAGGTTATAGTAGTCATAAACCTCAATTCATACCTATAAGGTGTTCTCAGATAGAATTATCAGTATTCCCAAGACCATAGAAAGGACTTGAGAGGAGCTCATTAATGTGATTTAGCTCAACAACTTTAAATCTTCTGTCCTCATTTAACTGAATCATAGGACTAAGCCAAAATTTTATATGAATTCAGATTCTTCTATAATTCTTTGTTACATAAAACATTCGTGAAATGAGAAGATATATGTCCAGATCTTTTGATAGTATTATCACCCAAAAGATAGTGTAATTTAGTATGTTGTGATTTAGTAGTAGAATGACTCAAAATTAGAAGTGTTGAATCTAGATTTTTTTTTCCAGGGAGGTGGGGAAAATGAATTATCAGAGTTCAGTATATATGTAGAAGTTGTGTACCCATTAAGTTAGAAATAATGTGATATTTCTTCTGGTGTTTATTACGTATTAGTAAGTTAATGTAGACCTCATGGCAAAAGATAGAAGAAAAGTTGTTAGTCGGGATGACTTAGATTTTGATTGAACTAGAAGAGAGATTATGATGCAAGTCAGTAATAAAAGTTAAAAAATAGTTGAAAATTGATTTATCTAAATTTTTCTTTGTGATTCTCGAAAGGAACCACTTGATGCTTATAGAGCTAAGAATACAAGTTAGACATATGAATGGATAAGTAGTGGCGATGTGTGAAAGGAAGATATGCAAATATATTATAATTAGATAGGTTGTAAGATTAAGATTGGCTACTATTAGTAAGGATTCTGATGAACTAGTGTAACACCTCAGATTTCGATTAGGTTTTAGTTTTGGGTTGACTTCAAATGATAATATCATTTTGCACATAAGAATTTAGGTGGCCCATGAGGTATCAAATTGAGGATCTTACAGTCCTCTATCCAATGCCGCCAAGGTTGCTAAATTCTGAACTCGGAGTAAAAAGTTATGATCTTTTGAGTGAAGCTTCTCTAGTTAAGGCTTTTCATCTATTTAAGGAAAGGGGTATTTTTGTCTTTTCCTTACACCAATAGGCCTACCCACGTTTTTCCTCACCTAAATTCAGGGTCTAATAAGATCCTAGGTATTTCTCACATTCCCAAAATGCTTAGGGATTTTAAAAAGAGCATGTTTCAAGAGGAGAAAGGGAAGGGTTTTAAGCATTCTTTCAAGAACGGAGGATTGCACCAAGAATAAGTGTTCTTTCGAGGTATGTAAGCTTCTCACCGTGATTGGATATGTTCTTCCTCATGCCATATATGTAATTCTTATATGAATTTGTTTTTGAAATAGTTTGTATTGAGATTAGTGAGAAGTTCTTGAGTTTTAACTTCCTCCTTTAATAATAGAGGTTTCGAGCTCTTGAGGTGAAGGTCTTGTGAATGAGTGATATATTTTGATAGATTTTGTGTGGGATTCCATTGAATTTTTGATCATTTTATGAATCAAAAAGATTTTGGCAGAAGTTATTCGATTCTAAATGAGTTAAGGCCTGAAATTGAGTAAGAAAATTCATCGAATTTCTGGGAAGAGGGGTGGGGCGCCGCTCTAGCCATATTGACCAAACTACTGATTAGTAGTTTGGGTCCTGGAGCACCCGGCCAATAGTGTGCCTCAAACTGATTCCTCCACAACACTTTCACATAAGCGATTTCTTTATTTCTCAACTTCTTGACTTGCTGGTCAAAAATCTCAATCAGAACTTCCTTATAAGAAAGATTCTCCTTAACTCCCAAACCTTCTAAGGAGACTATAGTTGTTGGATCACCAACATATTTCTTCAACAAGGAGACATGGAAAACTAGATACACCGATGCCAATTCATTAGGCAACTCAATCTCATAAGCAACCTTACCAATAAGTCTCAAAATCTGATATGGGCCTACATAACGGGGAATAAGCTTCCCTTTTTTACAAAAAACATCATTACACCCTTCGTGGGTGATATTTTCAAATGGATTCAATCTTTAACTTCAAACTCAAGATCTCTTCTTCTAACGTTGGCATATTACTTTTGGCGACTTTTGGATGTTTTCACCCTTGTTCTAATAAGTCAAACTTTTCCATGGCCTCATGTACCAACTCGGGACCTATTAGGGCAACTTCACCCACCTCCAACCAATCTATAGGAGATCTACACCTCCTACCATACAATGCCTCAAATTGAGCCATACCAATACTCAAGTGATAACTATTATTATATGCAAACTCAATCAAAGGCAAGTGAACATCCCATTTACCCTTGAAATCAATCACACAAGCTCTCAACATATCTTCCAAACTTTGGATAGTACGCTCTGCTTTCCCAATGGTTTGGGGATGAAAGGTCATACTAAGCTTGACTCAAGTACCAAGACCCTTTTGAAAGGATCTCCAAAACTAAGAACTAACCTGGGTACCACAATTGGATATTATGGATAAAGGCACTACATGAAACTTTACAACTTCCCTCAAATATAACTTAGCATAGTCCTCTGCCAAATAAGAAATCTTGATGGTAATAAAATGAGCTGATTTTGTCATTCGATCTACTATGAGCCAAATTGAGTCATGTTGTCGCTAGGTCCGAGGCAAACCAACAATAACGTCCATACTCAAATCTTCTTTGGTATATTATATATAGAGAGAAAGTTTTAAAACATAGAAAAATAAGGTTGATTTAATTAAAAAACAACTTTGCATTTCAAAAATAATAAATTAAAAGTTAAACCCCCCGCTGTAAGTTAAGGGCAGTTGGGTCTTTTCCTAATTATTTTATCTTGATACTATGCCGTTTTTCCCTTACCTAGAACCCCCTATATAAGTGATTTTAACCCCAAAACCTACCCATTCAAAGCATTCTCTTAAATTTACCAAAGAAGATCAAGTTCTTCCTCTCCAAAATATTTGTCTCTATAAAAACACGAAGAAAAAGGGTTCAGGGCTCCAAAATATCACATGAGCACAATCCCAATTTTTTCCCCTCTAACCCTAGATTCTGCCTCACGCAAAAATTGCCCCCAATTTTTTAACCTCTAACCCTAGATGCTGCCTCACGCAAAAATGACCCCCAAAACCCCGTTTGTTAATGAAGATACCACATCCAACAACACTATCATTGTGCAATTTAACCCTCCCTTTCAATTACCCATCAAAAATTCCTGGCAGCCAAAACTTCACAACCTGGAAGGCACAAGTGTCGATGCTTATGCACAAACATAACCTTTTTGGTTATCTTGATGGCACAGTTGTTGCTCCTTCAGTCTCGCTTACATGAAACAATGAAAGAACTTTGAATCAAGCTTATACAAATAGTTTCAAAAAAATCAGTTGTCCAATACACCATATCAACATCGGTGGAACCTACACTTGCATAACCTATTGCAACAGCCACATCGACACACAAAGCTTAGGAATCCCTTTACACTGCCTTCGCCAATAAAGAACATACAAGAAGTACCAGTCTCCAAGATCAACTAGATTGTATTAACAAAGATTCTAGGCCTATCACTGACTATCTACGTGACGTACATTCAATCGTTAATGAAATTGCAATCAACAGAGCACCAATCACTGATGTGCAACTAAATGTGAGAACCCTCCAAGGCCTTGAACCCGACTATAACACTATATGTGCGGCCATCCGGTCGCGTGAAACAATGATAACCTATGAAGAAGTTTATGAGAAACAATTTGACCATGAGATCTTTCTTAAGTATGAAGAAGCCAAACGAACACCACATATTACTGCTGCAATTACTCAAAGAAAACAACAAACCACCTTCAATAAATAACATCAATTGAAAGAAATCAAGCAATACCTCACAAGGTAGCCAATAATGGAGTTCCTGAACACCCCGAGACTTATCAAATACCGACCAATGCCACTCTCATCGAAATCAACAACCCCGAAACAGTGATGATTTCATCCAATGGTTACTCCTTGGAATTGCATCCATGTTTTTCTTCTCTATTCTAGATCTCATGTGTTTAATTTACCGTAAAAAATTCCTGCATTGTCTAATCACATTTCATAGAGTGCAATCATCATAATATCAATCACAACATGACAAATAATATTAAGAACACTCTCAAAATAATAGGTACATGTGGGGAAATAATAGTAATTCCACATATAAATATGTGCAAGACCAGTTCACATAGTTTGAATCTCACAAAGAGAAAAAAGGTCACAATAATTGTGACAAAAGGAGCACATTGGTAAAAAATGATTTATACTATCAACTTATCAAAGTCACCAATATCTTTCAAGCTAGCTAGTAAATCTCATTTTTCATGGATATTTACCTATAGAAATATCTTTCCTTAACAACCTTATATATGATGAGGATGTGCACAATTTACATTCATGATTTCATATTATGATATCGATATTGATTTTCAACGTGCTTTTGTTGGACAAGAAATAAGCATCCCCCCCCTCCGCCCCATCCCACCCCTCTAAATTATGACAAAATTGTCAGATACACACAAATTATGTGAGGGTCCTATTATTTTTTAACTTAACTTTTCTATATTATTTATACCCCTAAACTATTTTAGGGTCCTATTACCCTCTTAGCATATTTCTAAAAATTTCATGTGTTATTGAGTTTAAACTTTTAAGTACACTTTTGCACTCATTTTTGTATTTGTGAAAGTACATGACTAATTTTGATATTTAAAATTTATTCTTAATAATTAGTACATGTTTTCTTTATTTAAAAATATGTCGTATACTTGTAAAGTTGATACTTTGCACAAGTTGGTTTAATTTATTTGGTATATAAAATTAACGCAAAAACTACAATTACACAACAAAACAAATTGGACCAAAATAATTTAGAGTTTTAAATAATATGAAATACTTAACTTTAGTGGGTAATAGCAACCTCATATAGATTAGAAATGTAAATAATACATAAAAGTTAAATTCGGAGGAATAATAAAACATTTCCATAATTTAAATGTCTAACACCCCAGATTTGAGGAAGGAAAAATTCCAGATTTTTAGAAGTTGTAGGCGCTACCGATGGAGGCCACCTACGAACTGTCAGTCGACTTTGGGCCCTTCAGTCAGCTCCGTCGATGGGACAGTCGTCTTTTAGTTTTCAGACCCCAAATTTTAGCCCACTAAATGCCAAATGATGACTGAGAAGGGAGGACTGTTAGTCGCCTTATGGCTTGTCAGTCAGCTCTGTCTATAGACAAGTCGACTTTTAGTTTTCAGACACCAGATTTCAGCTCTTTGATAGCCAAACGACAACTAACAAGAGAGACCATCAGTCGACTCATAACCTGCTAGTCAGCTTCATAGATGGGCCAGTCGACTTTTAGTTTTTAGAACCTAGATTTCAACCCTCTAACAGCCATACGACGACTAACAAGACAGACCGTCAGACGACTCACGACCCGCCAGTCAACTCCATCGATGGGCCAGTCAAATTTTAGTTTTCAAACCCCAAACTTCAGCCCTCTAACAGCCAAACAACGACAGATAGGATGGACCATTAGTCGACTCAGGGCTCGTCAATCAGCTCCATCGATGGCCAGTCGACTTTTAGTTTAGGGGTACTAGGGTCTTTTCCTAATTATTTTATCCCTAAAATACTTCGTTTTGGTCAGTTTTAGCATATTATTATAGTCAGATTTTACTTTAAACCATTATTCTCTAGAATTCACCAAGCATAGAATAAAATAGGAGAAAGAGGTGACTCAAAACTCTTCCAAGAATGCAAAAAGTTTTCTTCAATTCTAGCCCCGAAATCGAAAGATTTCTCAGTGAATTTCTTTGCCAGGTATATGGGATTTACCTAGTGGATTCTTTTCTTCCACTAGATCCCGAGAATTTAGTCAGATTCTTGATTCTCTATATCATGTTTAGACCTAGGGTTTCTCAAACCTTGTAGAATTGCTGCGAATTAGTTATTATAGTATTCCTAATCAGATTATCATGTATTAATGAAATCATTTTTTAGTTCTTTGCTTGAAATTTAGAACCCTAGTTGTGCAGATTCTCTTAGTTCATGAATACACTTGCTAGGTCAGTTTAAACAAATATACATGCTTAAGTTTTGAATGTTACACTATCAATTTAGAAATGTTGGATTCTAAGATTTGCATGTCAGAACATTAAGCTATCTAGTATTTCAGTTATGTTGTTTATACACGTTCCAGTTGGGAGTAGGCTTAGCACCAAGTTTGACTAGGGTTTAGCATACTCTTATAGTCCAAGAACTACGTGCTCCCATAGGTTTATAAGTCCTCTCTATTGGGGATCAGATTTAGTGATCACGCAGTCATGCCTTTTTACCCCTGGCAAGGTATATTAGGTCCTCTCAATGGGTCATATACATCAGACTCCATGTTTATCTCACGTAGTTTTTTGTTGGTTAATAGGAGTTCTAACAGTCAAACTTTAGTGCATTTGACAAGGTTTTCGGGTAAACTTCACTATTCGGTCTTAGTATGTTATGTTAAGAATTAGTACTTGGTCTTTGAATTTAGCTAAGTCTCTGGTATACTCTCAGCATTTACATTTAGTTTAGATTGTGTTATTTCTCAGTATGTTTGTTCTATTTATGTACTTTATTCAGCTATATTCTATTTCCTACATGGTTAGTACGTTTCAAGTACTGACGTATACTCTACGCTACATCCATTCATGATGTAGGTTCAGATGTTTAGCATCCAGATCACGCATAGATCGGTTCGCGATCTCAACTTCAGCAGCTTTAGTGGTGAGTCCCCATACTTTGAGGACAAAAGATATGTTTTTCATATTTAGTCTTTCATTTCAGTTTCAGTATTTCAGAACCCTAGTTGTGTAGATTCTCTTAGTTCATGAATACACTTGCTAGGTCAGTTTAAACAAATATACATGCTCAAGTTTCGAATATTACACTATTAGTTTATAAATGTTGGATTCTAAGATTTGCATGTCAAAACATTAAGCTATCTAGTATTTCAGTTATGTTGTTTATACACATTCCAATTGGGAGTAGGCTTAGCACCAAGTTTGACTAGGGTTTAGCATACCCTTATAGTCCAAGAACTACGTGCTCCCGTAGGTTTATAAGTCCCCTCTATTGGGGATCAGATTTAGTGATCACGCAGTCATGCCTTTATACCCCTGGCAAGGTATATTAGCTCCTCTCGATGGGTCATATACATCAGACTCCATGTTTATCTCAAGTAGTTTTATGTCGGTTAATAGGAGTTCCAACAGTCAGACTTCAGTGCATTTGACAAGGTTTTCAAGTAAAACTTCACCATTCGGTCTTAGTATGTTATGTTAAGAATTAGTACTTGGTCATTGAATTTAGCTAAGTCTCTGGTATATTCTCAGCATTTACATTTAGTTTAGATTATGTTATTTCTCAGTATGCTTGTTCTATTTATGTACTTTATTCAGCTATATTCTATATCCTACATGGTTAGTACGCTTGAAGTACTGACACATACTCTACGCTACATCCATTCGTGATGTAGGTTTATGTGTTTAGCATCCAGATCACGCATAGATCGGTTCGCAATCTCCACTTCATCAGCTTTAGTGGTGAGTCCTCATACTTTGAGGACAAAAGATATGTTTTTCATATTTAGTCTTTCATTTTAGTTTTAGTATTGCTAGGGTTAGATGGGGGCATGTCATAAAAACTCTAGTCAGTTAGAGGTTTTCTAAGACATAGTATTATATTCAGCTTTAGATTTGAGTATGATATTTTAGTTGTTATTGAATAGTTAGTACATTTTATATATTCAGATGATTTAGGTATTCCCTACTTTCAGTTACCACTATTTTAGGTTCTGCATAGTATCTCTTTATTTAGATTGTTTTAGTATGCTTATGATATGCCAACTTCAGGGTTAGCTTGGGGTCACTTGTGATCCTAGGTCCCGTGTTTACATCAAGGGGTTGCCTTGGGGCATGACATACTTGGTATCAAAGCATTAGGTTTAAGAATCTTAGGATGTTTGAAAGTCGCACTAAGTAGAGTCTTTTACATGGGTGTGAAGTGCACCATATCTAATGAGGGGGAGATTACAATGTGTTTTAAGAAAAAAATTCACTTTCTTGCTATTCTTATCCTGCGTGAGTATGATTTCCTTTCTAATTCATCGTTATGCATTTCAGAACAAGCCCCTTCATAGAACTTACACAAGGAATGCTAATGTATGCAATGCTAACGTAGTTCCTCCAGTACCAGACCATAGGGTTGCGGATGTAGAGTTCCAAAATGCGATCCAACTTTTGGCTTAGAGTGTATCAAAAAAGAACAATCAACGGGTTCTAGTTCTTACTAATACTAATAGTTGATCAGTGGCAGCTAGAGTTCAAGATTTTTTTCGGATGAATTCACTTGAGTTTCTAGGGTCGTAGGTTGGTGAGGGCCAACAAGACTTTATTGATGAGGTTAAGAAAATTTTTGGAGTGATGCAAGTGACTGGTAATGATAGGGTAGAGTTGGCATACTACTAGTTTAAAGATGTAGCTCACATTTAGTTTTCTCAGTGGAAAGATTACAGGGTTACGGATGCAATTCCTGTGACTTGGGAATGGTTTACTGAAGCTTTTCTAGAAAGGTTCTTCCCGAGGGAGTTGAGAGAGGCAAATGCTCAAGAGTTTATGTATTTGAGACAATGTACAATGTCAGTCCAAGAGTACGGGCTAAAGCCACTGAACTCTCTAGGTATGCCCCATGCTCAGCAGATTGATGGAGATAACTTTAAGGAAATAGCTAAGGACAACAAGAAAGCTTGAACACAAATATATGAGTACTCTCGGTAGAAATTGGGTGGTAGAAATCACTCACATTTTCGACAGTATCAGAATAGTAGGGCATCACGTTCTAAGTCTCAAGGAACTGTATCAAGAAATATGACTTACCCCACTTTTCCATAGTGTGGTAAGAACCATTCGGTCGAGTGTTTTACCGTCAAGGGAGGATGCTTTGGATGTGGTCAGTCTGGTCATGTGGTTAAGAGTTTCCCTTCTAGCAAGAATAGGCAAAGAGGTAACAATAGTAGGGCTCAGTCTACTATCCCAAAGCACCAGCAGGTTGCCCAACTCAACAGAGTGTGTAATCTGGTACAGGTGGCTGTAAGTGCCAAGTCAGGTTCCATGCTCTCCAGGCTCACGAGGATCAGGAAGGATTTCTTGATATGGTTGCTGGTACGTTATGAGTCTTTCATTTAGATGTTTATGCATTGCTAGATTCAGGGGCTACTCTTACTTTTGTAACTCTTTATATAGCATTATTCTTATATGTTAGTCCAGAAACTCGTTTAGAACCCTTCCTAGTCTCTACTCCAGTTGGTGACTAGTTATAGCTAGATAGGTATACAAAACTTGCTTTGTCACAGTCTCTTAGAAAATCACCTTAGCAGATCCTATAGAGTCTGAAATGGTAGGTTTAGATTTCATTCTAGGCATTGATTGGTTACATTACTCTTATGCCTCAATTGATTATAGAGTTAGGATTATTCAGTTTCAGTTTTTAGCAAGCCAGTCTTAGAATCAAAGGGTAGTAGCTCAATTCTCATAGGTCAAATTATCTCTTACATTAATGATAGAAACATAATCTCTAGAGGGCGTTGTAGCACATGCTGAGGAAAAAGGGAAGGAATTAGATAAATAAGTTCATTATCTTTCTCGCCTAGGAGTTAGTCTTACGGACACATCAGATTGTGGTGTGATAGTCGAGAATAAATCAGAACCTTCATTGGTAGTGGAGGTTAAGGAAAAACAAGACAACTATCCTATATTATTCCAGTTGGAAGGTGAGGTTCATCAACACAAAGTAGAGATTTTCTCCCAAGGGGGATATGGTCGCTTATGTGTTCCTAAGGTGGATGAGTAGGTGAAACACCTTTGATTGGGCCAGATTTGGTTTTTGAAATGATGGGAAAAAGTTTAGTTCCTTAGAAATAGACTTAAGACATAAGTCCTGTGCAGATGTAGAGAGGAGGAACTTAGAGCTTGAGATAAATGATTGGGCTCTCCTAAAATTATCACCTATGAAGGGGGTGATGAAATTTGACAATCTTGGAGGAGTCAGTCCGTAGAGGGAGCTACTGGGGAAGCAGAAGCAACTATGAAGGCCATGTATCCTCATCGCTTTCCTTTCGATTCCGTTTCAACTTGAGATAATAGTTTCCTCTCCGGTCTCCCAGTTTAATCATGCTTTAATCAAGTCTTAGTACCTTGTTCGTTCAATTGCTCTTGCATTTTCAGCATATTTGCATGTTCTTTCAAGTCAATTCACTGAGTTTTAATTTCTACTACTTAGAGGTGGGGATTGCAGTTCCTTCCCTTCATATCCAGCTAGTTTAGACTTCATTCGAGGATGAATGTTCCCAATAGGGAGATATTGTAACACCTCAGATTCGAGGAAGGAAAAATTCCTGATTTTCAGAAGTTGTAGGTGCCACCGACAGAGGCCACCTACAGACTGTCAGTTGACTTACGGCCCGTTAATCAGCTTCGTAGATGGATCAGGTGACTTTTGGTTTTTAGACCCAGATTGCAGCCCTCTGAGAGCCAAATAAAGATTGACAGATAGACCATTAGTTGATTTATGGCCCATCAGTCAGCTCCGTCGATAGAAAAGTCGACTTTTACTTTTCAGACCCAAATTTCAGCCCTCTAAAAGCCAAATGATGACTAACAAGGCAAACCGTCAGTCGACTCAAGGACCGTCAATTAACTCTGTCGATGTGCCAGTTGACTTTTAGTTTTTAGACCTGACATTTCATCCCTCTGCCAGCCAAATGGCGACTAACAGGACAGACCGTCAGTCGACTCCCAGTCCGTCATTTAGCTCCATCGATGGGCCAGTCGACTTTTAGTTTTCAGACCCCAGATTTTAGTCCTCTGATAGCCTAATGACCATTGACAGGAAGGACCGTTCATAGACTTATGACCCGTTAGTCAGCTCTATCGATGGTCCAATCAACATTTAGTTTAGGGGTAATAGGGTCTTTTCCTAATTATTTTATCCATAAACTACTTCGTTTTGGTTAGTTTTTGCCTATTACTCTAGTCAAATTTTACCCTAAACCATTATTCTCTAGAATTCACCAAGCTTAGAACAAAAGAGGAGAAAGAGGCGACATAAATCCCTTCCAAGAACACAACAAGTTTTCTTTAGTTCCAGCCCCAAAATCGAAATATTTCTCTGTGAATTTCATTACCATGTATGTGGGATTTCACTAGTAGATTCCTTTCTTCAACTAGGTCCCTAGAATTTAGTGAGATTCTTGATTATCTATATCATGTTTAGACCAAGGGTTTCTCAAACGTTACAGAACTGTTGTGAATTATCTGATATAGTATTCTGAATAAGATTGTCATGTATTTATGAAATTTTTTCTTAGTTCTTTGCGAGAAAGTCAGAACCCAAGTGATGTTTGCTTAATCAACAACACAACTTCTAATGCAAGTGTCTATGATTGTGCTATAGTATAATAACCCATCCAAGGGTTGGGTTCAAGTCCCAAGGCAGTGGTTTCGAGAATTAATAGAAAAATAAAATTAAGTTCTAACTAGTCGTAGCTAAAGATATTCACAACTAAACACATAGTAAATTACAAAGGGGGGACACAAAAGTGTCAAATGTCGATTTGGGTGTTTTGTCGCAAATATAGCAAAAACTGTAAAATTAACAAGAATTCTATAAATGAGAGGGGATTCTTAAGGTGTGAACGCAATATATGTTGATTTAAATCATTGGGTACATGCTTTTGGTAGGAAATTTGCAAGATAATAGTGACTAGACCAAGATTTAGATGGAAATAAGTTCCTTCTTGAGCAACTTACCCTGTTTCAAATAGGCACCTCTCGCACACCCATTTTCAGCATGAAGGCCAGCCTACGCCTTACCCCACTCACTCTCTTAAGAAGAGTGTTAGGATATGGGACTAGGGCTCACCCTCTTGGGCAGAACCTCATATCGACCCACTCCTTAGGCCATCACTCTAGTAGTCTTGGTTTCACGACCTCTCTCTCTAGCAAGCCGAAAACACATGGGTGGTTTTGTATTTGCAACTACAAACCCATTAAATTAAACCACAACGACTAGGTGAAATCACCATTAAAATACGTCTAACCTATTAGCAAGCAAAACCCAACAATAATCTCAAAACATATTTGCTAAATCACACCCCAAGAATGGGGGTTTTTAACCACAATTCAAGAGATAGAAATTTATACCTAAATGAGCTTGCATTCAAATGGGTATGAAGATTTAAGTCTTTTTATAGGCCAAGAATGAAGAATCCAAGAGACCCAAGTCCAAATCCTTGGAGATGAAACCCTCTTTTACTTCAAGTTTCGAAAACCCTCTCCAAAGTCAGAGCAAAAATAAAAGTACTAAAAATTATATTAAGAATCTGATATTGTCTAATGATATATTCTTTATAACTCTTAACGAGTATTTATAGTTTTCAAAAATTAGTGATGTGACAGATCATTCGGCCACATTAGTTGAAATTGTTGATCAACTCGACTATTCGCCCTTTAGTGTAGTTCATTGCTTTCTTGCACCATCCTTAGGCATCACCGTAGTTTAGGTCATTAGGCGATATAGCACTGCTTCATGGAACTTCTCGGCGATGCGCCAACTGCTCCCTTATTCCACTGACTTGATCATTTTCTTCAGGCTCAGCACACTGGAACAAAAGACGAAGTGAGACCCTTCGGTGATTCGCCAAGTGGACTCAGCGATCCTCAGGCTTTCATTTTGTCGTTCTTTTCAACAATTTTGTTTCTTTTTGCGAAGTAGTGTCCATGCTTTCCTTCAATCTTCAAATTCTTGAAAGTGAAGGGTTTTCATCCGATATTGAGATAAAATAGGCATTTGAGGACACAATTTCTATTAAAAATATAGCGTTAAATGAGTCCAATTTGTGGAATCATCAACACCCCAACATCAAATTTTGCTTACCCTCTAGCAAACTCGAGTTCAGCTGATCACAAATGGTGTCTCAAAAAGTGCTACACAAGACTCAATCATGAATGTACACAACAAGACTCAAGTTACTCACGCAAAGATCAATTGTTTACTCAAAAATTCAAGTTGTGACACACCATTACCAAATATTGTCATGCTTGCAATACTTACAACTTGTGCAAGTTCAAGCTCAATAAAAAGTATCTAAATGCCCTCACATAAAGAATGATTCCATATTCACACATACATTTTAATCACTTCAAGATCACGAATCAGATGCAACGCTCACACTCAAAAAGAGGAACACAATGTAGTTTCTAGCCATAGGTTTACCCATATTTTCCAATCGACTTTCTATTTGGCTTACTCAAGATCAAAAAGGTCTTTTCAAGGCTTGAAATGGGGCTGAGTTCAAAGGTATGATCATTTAGGCTCAGTGACTTCTTCATCCTCATGAGATGTGGTGTTATCAAAACGTCCTTCTCCTTTCCCTTATCACTTTTTCTTCTAGTGCTTCTAAGTTATCCTTTCATTCACTCTCTATGTATTGCTTGGAAACCCAATTCCATTTGCACTTTTTATTCCACAACAATTTTTTAAGGGTTTCCAATTTATCTTGCAATACCATGGGTTAAGGGAGACTTTTCTTGCACTTCTTGACTTCTCCTATTCCTTTTCACCACACCCCCAACTTAGGCTTTTGGCCTAAGTTGGTTATTCACTAAACCACAAATCAAGAGGATTATAGGTAGTGGCTCAAGTAAGATCTCGAGTTCATCAAGGTTTTTCCAAAGAAAGGTAAGGCTCAAGGGGTGTTCAAAAGAGTTTCACATGCTCACGGGTAGGCCACAAAAGAGGTATATGTCAAATTTGGCTCACACTCTTTAAATTTGCCTAGGATCATTTCAATAGCTCACCTTTCTACATCAATCAGACTAACGAGGCAAATTCTAGGTTTATTCATGAATGGTTCAAAGTAAGCTAATCACACAAGGCATCGACACATAAGTCAAACAAGACTACACACTTTCGCTAGTGTGCAATGGTCATTACAAGAGAATCAATTCGATAAATGGCTAATCACAATGGGATGCAAAGCGTTCACATATTGTCTATGCAACTTGATTTTGTCTCGTCGTAGCCGCGCATTCATGTTTGATTAATTGATAGCACTATTCAAGTCATCAGTATTGATCGGAACTGAGACTTAACTTTTGCCAAAGAACAACCACTTTCAACACACGATAGGTGGCAAAAATGGGTGAAAAATTCAAAAATTTTCTAAAGGGTAAATATCATTTCTGTAATTTAAAACAAAAGAGAGCCATGAGCTCATACATCCACAAAAAGCAGTGTAACAACAATTTTAAATAGAACAAGCCAAATATATATATAAAACACGAATACACATAGCACCCAAAAGGTGAGCCTCACCCCACCACAAATAAAAACACATTTGTTCTCAAATGCAATTAACAGAGAATCCGCAAGGCAAAATAAAGAAAGTCAGAGAGGGAGGTAAAGAGGGGATCCTATCTAAGTAGTCTTCTCCATCTGTCTGGGCATCAATGCAGACAAAATAATTACTTTTGTTAAGGAACTAACCTTTTGTGCTTATTGAAATAATACCTAGAAGCTAGACGGCAATGCAATCCAAATCCGCGCACAAACCAATGAATCAAAATACTCCAGAAGTGCAAGAAATAATAAACTATAGTGTAGGTGTGGGTTTTAAACAGAAATTTTTTTTTGAGGGAAAGTGAATGAAGTTTGAACTTTTAAACCTTTGGCTTTCAAAATTCGTCCACTCAGCGACGTTAGTCAAACTCGCCAACTCACTTGACTCCACACCGACTATTTCATTTCTCAGTCAAAATTTATAGAACCTCTGGTTTACTGGGGTCCAAACGGCGGTTTCCATCATGATCGCTGACATTGTCGGTGATTTGCTAATGATTTCCAACGCTAGCTGAGTTTTACAGACTCTAATGTTGATGATGTCTAGAGTCAAACGATAGATAAGGTTGGATTTTTCGACCTTTTTGGCGACTCACCGACTTGATTCATCACTTGCTTATCAGCACTTTTTGTTCACTTTTCATACTTCCGTCTGCACAATCAACACACCACTATTTTATCAAAGAAAAATAAAGTAATACATGGTTTTGGGTTGCCTTCGAAACGACGCCATAGTTAAAATCGTGGCATGACTTAGCAACTCTTTCAAGTGTCTTCTAAATATACCACTTCAACCAAAGAAATCTGTTGACAATCCCAAAAATATAATTTCAGACGTTGACCATTCACTTTAAATGGAGGTCCTTCCTGATCTTCAATTTTCTATGGCATCATTGGTGAACTCTCGTGTTACTCTAAAAGGTCTAGAACATTCGGATTTGAGCTTTCCGGGAAAGAGTCTAAGTCAAGAGTTGTATAAAAAAACCCAACCTCCTACCTTGAAGTCTTGCTTGAGTAATCAAGCATCATACCATTTCTTCTTCTTTTCTTTGCATATGGCTGATCTTTCATATGATTTGAGTCTAAATTCATCTAGTTCATTCAACTGTTCTACTCTCTCCCTTGAAGTTTTTGACCAGTCCAAATTTAAGGCTTTTAATGCCCACAATGCCTTGTGTTCTAGCTCGACGGGGAAATGACAAGCCTTACCTTAAACCAACTGATATGGAGACATACCAATAGGTGTCTTATAAGTTGTCCGATATGCCCATAGTGCATCATTAAGTTTCCTAGACAAGTCAGTTCTGTTGGCATTAATTGTCTTTGCCAGGATGCTTTTGATTTCCCGTTTGACACTTGGACTTGGCCACTTGTTTTGGGGATGATATGGGTTGCTACCTTGTGTTTCACCCCATATTTGCTCAGTTCCATTGAATACCACCTATTGCAAATGTGACACCCCCATCGCTAATGATTGCCCTAGGAATGACAAATCATGCAAAAATGTAGCGTTTCAGAAATTGGACAACACTTTTTCCTTCGTTGTTTGGAAGGGCGATTACCTCTACCCATTTGGAGACATAATCTACATCCACCAGGATATATTTATTTCAAAATAAGCTCATAAATGGTCCCATGAAATCAATTCCCCATACACCGAATAGCTCAACTTCCAAAATAGGAGTGAGAGGCAACTTATGCCTTCTAGACACTTCTCTTTGTTGTTGACATTGGGAGCATTTCTTTGCAAATTCATGTGCATATTTGTATAGGGTTGGCTAGTAATAACCACTTTCGAGGACTTTAGCGGCAGTGTGAATACCACTATGGTGACTTCCTACTAGAGATGCATGGCAAGCATGGAGAAATTCTACCGCTTCCTCTTTCGAGACACACCTTCTAATAACATGGTCAGCACATTCTCGAAACAAGTAAGGTTCATCCCAAAAGTACCATTTAACAATAAACATGAATCTCTTTTGTTGGTAAATGGTCAGCTCATCAGGTATCAATCCACTAACAATGTAGTTTGCAAAGTCTGCATACCATGGCGTAGGTTTGAGAGATATAGCAAATGCATGTTCATTGGGGAATGAATCATATATGTTGACTTCACTCTCGGCATCTTTCCTTCCTTCCAACCTCGATAAGTGGTCGGCCACTTGACTTTTGCAGCCTTTTCGATCTGTCACCTCAAAATTGAACTCTTGTAGTAATAGCACCCATCTTATCAATCTTGGTTTTGCATCTTTCTTCGCCATCAAGTAGCGGAGTGCAACATGATCAGTGTGTAGTATTACTTCAGTTCCTAGCAAGTATACTAGAAACTTTTCAAATGCATAGACCACAGTGAGCAACTCCTGTTCAGTGACCATATAATTTTGTTGGGCACTATTTAAAATTTTGCTCGCGTAGTAAATTGGGTGAAATTTTTTTTTGTGCTTTTGCCCCAACACTACTCCCATTGCCATTCCACTAGCATCACACATTACTTCGAAAGATTCGGACCAATTAGGAATGACGATAATTGGGGTATATACTATTTTTTCCTTCAAACACTAAAATGCGATCATACAAGCATCATCAAAATAGAACTTCACTTCCTTATCTAGGAGTTTGCATAGTGGATGTGCAATCTTTGAGAAGTCTTTAATGAACCTTCAGTATAAACCTGAATGACCTAAAAAGCTGTGAACACCTTTCACTGAAATTGGTGGGGGTAATTTTGCAATGACCTCAATTTTTGCCTTGTCAACCTCCAGTCCCTTTTGCGACACCTTGTGCCCAAGAACAATACCTTCATTCACCATAAAGTGACATTTTTCCAAATTGAGAACCAGATTCGTATCCACACATCTTTGGAGCACCTATCCTATGTGTGTCAGTTATTCCTCAAATGTGTCCCCTACAACTGAGAAGTCGTGCATGAATACCTCCATAGAGTCTTCGACCATATTTGCAAAAAAAGATAACATGCAACGCTGGAATGTTGTCGGGACATTACATAGCCTGAATGACATCCTTTTGAATTTAAATGTTCCATAAGGGTAGGTAAATGTGGTTTTCTCTTGGTTTTCTGGTGCAATAGAGATTTGATTGTAACCAGAATACCCATCTAAAAAGCGATACCACCACCTTTCTGATAATCGGTCAAGCATCTGGTACATAAATGCCATTGGGAAGTGGTCATTTTCTATCCATTAGTTAAGCTTCTGATAATCCATGCATACTCTCCACCCATTCATTGGTCTTGTTGGCACAAGTTCCCCTTTTGCATTTGGGACTACAGTTATACCTACTTTTTTCAATAAACATTGCACCAGACTTACCCACTTACTATCCGCAATAAGGTAGATCACTCCCGCATCTAGCCACTTGATGATTTCCTTTTTCACCACCTCTTTCATTGGAGGGTTCAATCTCCGTTAATGCTCCACACTAGGTTTACATTCACTATCAAGCCGAATCTTGTGAGTACAGATGCCAGGAGGAATTCCTACTATATCGGCTATTGTCCATCCAATAGCTTTTATATGCCTCTGCAATACTTCAATGAGCAATTTCACCTGCCTTTCAAGCAAATCGGTTGCAATAATCACTCGTAGAGTATTATTGGCTCCTAAGAAAGCATATTTTAGATGAGAGGGTAGAGCTTTTAACTCCAGGTTCAGTGGTTCTTCAATTGATGGCTTCGTATAAGGACTTTCTCTATTTTTTAGGTCGATATCCAACTTGATTGGATTCCTTGAATACACTCATAATCCTGATAGGGTAGCCACCACTTCCTTATATCCTTGAACTTCGAATTCATCATAATTGGCAAGTACAGATTCAAGTGGTTCATTCTTGCACATTAAATGGCTTGAACTTGCTACTGCCTCATCTATAACATCCTCAGTGGACACCACGTAGAAGTTACTTGGTTGCTTCATGGATTTATAGTTATTGAAGGTAACCTTATCATCGTTCACACGGAACTTCAATTTCCCACTTTCGACATCTACCAATGCTCTTCCAGTAGCTAAGAATGGCCTTCCTAAAATAATGGGGATTTCAGCATCGATCTCGCAATACAGAATCACAAAATCAGCTGGAAAGATAAACCAATCTACTTTTACCAATATGTCATGAAGTATCCCTATGGGGTGCTTAATTGATCGATCAGCCATAAGAAGTCTCATTGTGGTTGCCTTTCGTTCACCCAAACCAAGGTGTTTCTATTTTGCATAGGGCATCAAGTTAATGTTTGCTCCTAAATCACACAAAGCTTTAGCGAATTGGAGAATGCCAATTGTGCACGGGATTGTGAATGCCCCAAGATATTCTCTCTTGGTGATTGACTCATTTGTCATAGTTACGTTGCAACTATGGGGTGCCTCAATCATTTCATACTCCAAGCTCCTTTTCTTTGTAACCAACTCTTTCATGAATTTGGCATATCCCAGCATTCCAACTATGCTTCCACCAGAGGAATGTTAATTGATAGGTTCTTGAATACTGACTAAAATTTTTTGAACTTCACATCTTCATTTTTATTTTTCATACTTTGAGGAAATGGTGGTGGTATTTTAGGTAAAGGGTGCGTGACTTTTGGAACCTGAACATTTTGCTCTGCATCCTCTTGTGGTTCTCTGGCAAAGTTTTGTGGAACAGGAAATTATTGTTCCTCTGTACCTGGCTCTGTTCCTGCATTCAAGGGTCCTCATCCTCCATCACATTCCCTTTTTCCATCTTTCCACTACGGGTGACCACAACAAGCCGTCTTTCATTATCTTCCATCAATGTCCTGGATGTTAATTGAGCTGATAATAGATTCAATTGACCTTCTATTGTTTTGATGGCATCAACTTGCAAATTCACGTTATTGTTTAATGATGAAAAGTCATCTCTCATTTCTTTTAGCAGATCATTAGAGCCCTCAACTTTATCAAGTGTGCGTTCCAATAGATCATTTACCTGAGGACTACTTGCACTCCCTTTTGATTTTGGGATTTCACTCAATAGGGTACGGTCTTTCTCATTGTCATCTTGCTAAGCCCAATCGTGGCAATATCTCCTTGGTTCTTCACTCCTATAATGGTTCCAACCTTGATTTTTGCCCCGCTGTTGATAGCGTGCATGGAAACTCTCCTCATACCTTGTGGAGTTCCAACCTTGATTCTCCCCCAATCATAAGTAATCGGATTAACAAACCCCCTCAATTATCTTGGAGTTCCTACCTTGTTCTCCCCCGGTCTTACGTAACCAGAAGGAGAACCCTCCTCAACTCGAAATACTCCATACGTCCCCTTCATGTGCTCGTGCGTCACTTCCATTTGAGATAACATCTTTTTGATGTTTTCGTCCCTCCCCCTTTCTTTATCAAGTATCTCTTTCGTTAATCTGAAGCACAGTGGGGAAACTTGGTCATCTTTTGTATACCATGCTTGATTTACTGTAGTCATGCCAACTAGGAGAAATGTGGCTATTTCAAATGATTGTAATATTATTCCTCCTTGCACCAGCTGATCAGCTATCCCTTTATTAACCGAATCCATACTACGGTAAAAATAATATAGCAATAACTCAATCGGCATCCCATGCATTGGACATTTCTTAAATCGTGTCTAGGATTTATGATTTGGTTCGCCCTTCTTTTGAGTAAAATTTTGAATGTATTCTCTCAGTTTCATCATTTTTGATGGAGGGAAGAATCTTTCATGAAAAGCTATAACCAACTCTTCCCATAACTTGATGGAGTTCTTTGAAAGCTTGATCAACCACTTAGTGGCTTCCCCACTAGTGGAAATAAGTGCAGCCATATGCATTCTTGTAATAGATTCTTGAATGACAGAGGGGTGCAAACTTCTATGAAGTTTCGTCTATGTTCATACAAATTTTCATGCTCTAATCCTCCATATAAACCTCTTGAATGTATGAGGTTGAGTATTGTGCTAGTAACTTGAAATGTAGCATTTCCGTCGCTTGTGGCATGCAACTTGCCTCGATCTCACTCACTTGGGCAGGGTTGTACACACTATTAATATCATCAAAATAGTCTCGATGAAAAGCATCACCCGATGGGTTGCCTACTTGGAGGCTATTTTTTCCATTCACACTCATGTGGTTGTTGAAACACACAATTACTCAAAACAAAGCTGAAAATTAGGTAAGAAGACTACAACTAAGAATAACAAAGATTTTACAAATCTAAGAATTATCAAATAACACCACTCCCCGGCAGCGGCGCCATTTTCATATTTGCATAATAAACAACAAAACTTCCAATGTAAAGCCTACGATCGTGCAATAGTATAATAACCCAACCAAGGTTTGGGGTCGAGTCCCAAGGGAGTGGTTTTGAGAATTAATAGAAAAATACAATTAAGTTCTAATGAGTCGTAGCTAAAGATATTAACGACTAAAAATATTGTAAATTAAAAAGGGGGGCATAGAAGTGTCAAATATCGATTTAGGAGTTGTCACAAATATAGCAAAAACAGTAAGATTAACAAGAATTCTATAAATGAAAGGGGATTTTTAGGGTGTGACCGCAATCTCTGTTGATTTAAATCGTTGGGTACATACTTTGGATAGGAAATTTGCAAGATAATAGTGACTAGGCTAAGCTTCAGATGGAAATAAGTTTCCTCTAGGGCAACTTACCCCATTTCAAATAGGTTCCTCTTAGAAACTCACTTGCCACATGAAGTCCAGCCTACGCCTTACCTCACTCACTCTCTCGAGCTGAGTGCTAGGATATGGGACTAGGGCTCAACCTCTCAGGCTGAACATTATGTCGACCCACTCCTTAAGCCATCAGTCTAGCGGTCTTGGTTTCATGACCTCTCTCTCTTGCAAGCCAAAAACACATGGGTGGTTTTGTATTTGCAACTACAAACCAATTAAATTAAACAAGAACCACTAGGTGAAATCACCATTAAAATATATCTAACCTATCAGCATGTGAAACCCAACAATAATCTCAACACATATTTGCTAAATCACACCCTAAGAATGGGGGTTTATAGCCAGACATCAAGAGATAGAAATTTATACCTAAATGAGCTTGCATTCAAATAGGTATGAAGATTTAACTCATGTTAGAGGCCAAGAATGATGAATCCAAGAGACCCAAATACAAATCCTTGGAGTGAAACCCACTTTTTATTCAAATTTACAAAATCCTCTCCAAACTCAGAGCAAAAATAAGAGTGCTAAAAATTATATTAAGAATCTGATATTGTCTAATGATATATTCACTATAACTCTCAACGAGTATTTATATTTTTCAAAAATCTATTCTTCAATGGATCATTCAGCGAGAATAGTCAAAATCGCTAATTAACCTAGCGATTCGCCCTTTTGTATAGTTCACCGCCTTTTTGGACCATCCTTCGGCATCATCGTGCTTTGGGTTATTGGGTGATATAGTACTGCTTCGCAGAACTTCTCAGCGATGCGCCGATTGCTCCTTTGTACCACCGACTTGATCCTTTTCTTCAGCCTCAGCACAGTGGAACAAAAGGCGAAGTGAGACCCTTTGGCAATTCGCCAAGTGGACTCGGTGATCCTCAGGCCTTCATTTTGTCGTTCCTGTCAGTCTTTTCATTCCTTTTTGCGAAGTAGTGTCTATGATTTCCTTCAATCTTCAAATACCTTAAACTTAAGGGTTTCTATCAGATATTGAGATATAATAGGCATTTGAGGACACAATTTCTATTAAAACTATAGCCTTAAATGAGTCCAATTTGTGGACTCATCAACATCCCCTATATCAACTTTTGCTTGTTCTCTAGCAAACTCGAGTTCAGCTGATCACAGTGGGTGTCTCAAACAGTGCTACATAAGACTCAATCATAAATGTACACAACAAGACTCAAGTTACTCATGCAAAGATCACTTGTGTACTCAAAGATTCAAGTTGTGACGCACCATTACCAAGGATTCTCATGCTCGCAATACTTACTACTTGTGCAAGTTCAAGCTCAACAAAAAGTATCTAAATGCCCTCAAATAAAGAGTGATTTCATATTCACACATAGGTTTACCCTTATTTTCCAATCAACTTTCGATTTGGCTTACTCAAGATCAAAAAGGTATTTTCAAGGCATGAAATGGGGCTGAGTGCAAAGGTATGGTCATTTAGGCTCAGTGATTTCTTAATCCTCGTGAGATGTGGTGTTATCAAAACGTCCTTCTCCTTTCCCTTATCACTTTTTCTTCTAGTGCTTCTAAGTCATCCTTTCATTCACTCTCTATGTATTGCTTGGAAACCCAGGTCCTTTTGCACTTTTTATTCCACAACATTTTTTTTGAAGGGTTGCCATTTTGTCTTGCAATGCCATGGGCTAAGGGAGCCTTTTCTTGCACTTCTTGCCTTTTTCTTTTCCTTTTCACCACACCCCCAACCTAGGATTTTGGCCTAAGTTGGTGATTCACTAAACCATAAATCAAGAGGATTATAGGTAGTGGCTCAAGTAAGGTCTAGGGTTCATCAAGGATTTTCCAAAGAAACGTAAGACTTAAGGGGTGTTCAAAAGAGTTTCACACGCTCATAGGTAGGCCACAAAAGAGTTATATGTCAAATTTGGCTCACACTCTTTAAAGTTGCCTAATATCATTTCAAGAGCACACCTTTCTAAATCAATTAGACTAACAAGGCAAATTCTAGGTTTATTCATGCATGGTTCAAAGTATGCTAATCACACAAGGCATCGAAACTTAAGTCAAACAAGACTACACACTTTTGCTACTGTGCAACAGTCATTACCAGAGAATTAATTCGTTAAATGGCTAATCACAATGGGATGCAAAGAGTTTACATATTGTGTATGCAACATCATTTGGTCTTGTCGTAGTCACACATTCATGTTCGTTCAATTGATAGCACTATTCACGTCATTAATATTGATTAGAACTGAGACTTAAATTTTGCCAAAGAACAGCCACGTTCAACACACAACAGGTGGCAAAAATATGTGAAAAATTCAAATTTTTTTGGAAGAGTCAAAATTGTTTCTTTAATTTAAAACAAAAGAGAGTCATGAGCTCAAATATCCACAAAAAGCAGTGTAATAACAATTTTAAACAGAAAAACCAATATATATATACAAAACACGAGCACACATAGCACAAAAACGGTGAGCCTCACCCCACCACAAATCAAAACACATTTTTTCTCAAATGCAATTAACACAGAATCCGCAAGGTAAAATAAAGAAAGACAGAGAGGGAGGTAAATAAGGGATCCTGTCTAAGTAGTCTGCTGCATCTGTTTGGGAATCAATGCAGAGAAAATAATTACATTTCTTAAGGAACTAACCTTTTGTGCTTATTGAAATACTACCTAGAAGCTATGAGGCAATGCAATCCAAATCTGCGCACAAATCAATAAGTCATTACTTCCAAAAACCGTCCACTCAGCGATGTTAGTCAAACTTTCCAACTAACTTGGCTGCAAGCCAACTGTTTGATTTCTATGCCAAAATATACAGAACCTCTAGTTTATAGGGGTCCCAACGGTGGTTTCCATCATGATCGCCGACATGGTTGACAATTCTCCAATGATTTCCAACACTCACCGAGTTTTACAGACTCTAATGTTGACGATGTCTAGAGTCGAACGACAGATAAGGTCAAATTTGCTGACCCTTTTGGCAACTTGCCCACTGGATTCATCACTCGCTTATTTGCACTTTTGTTCACTTTTCATACTTCCATTTGCATAATCAACAAACCATTATTTTATCATAGCAAAAGAAAGTAATACATGGTTTTGGGTTGCCTTCCAAACAATGTCGTAGTTAACATCGTGCCATGCAACAGCGACTTCAGGGGTCTTATAAATACACCACTTCGACCAAAGAAATCTCTTGGCAATCCGCAAATATAATTTCAGACATTGACCGTTCACTTTTAATGGATGTCCTTCCAGATCTTCAATTTCTATGGCACCATTGGTGAACGCTCGTGTTGCTCTAAAAGGTCTAGACCATTTGGATTTGAGCTTTTTGGGAAAGAGTCTAAGTCGAGAGTTGTATAAAAAAACCCAATCCCCTACCTTGAAGTCCCGCTTGAGTATTCAAGCATCATGCCATTTCTTCATCTTTTCTTTGTAGATGTTTGAACTTTCATACGATTTGAGTCTAAATTCATCCAGTTCGTTAACTGTTCTACTCTCTCCCTTGAAGTTTTTGACTAGTCCAAATTTAAGGCCTTTAATGCCCACAATGCCTTGTGTTCTAGTTCGATGGGGAAATGACAAGCCTTACCATAAACCAACTGATATGGAGGTATACCGATAGGTGTCTTATAAGCAGTCCGGTATGCCTATAGTGCATCATCAAATTTCCTAGACCAGTCAGTTCTGTTGGCATTAACTATCATTGCCAGGATGCTTTTGATTTCTCGATTTGACACTTTGACTTGGCCATTTGTTGGGGATGATATAAGGTTGCTACCTTGTGTTTCACCCCATATTTACTCAATGCCATTGAAAACCACCTATTGCAAAAGTGAGACCCCCATCTCTAATGATTGCCCTAGGGTTACCTAGGGCATGTCCCAACAACTCTAGTCAGTTAGAGGCTTTTTCAGGCATAGTATTAGATTCAACTTTAGATTTGAGTTTGATCTTACAGTTGTTATTGAACTATTATAACATTTCACTTATTTAGACGAGTTAGGAATTCCCCACTTTCAATTTACCACTATTTTAGCTTCCACATAGTGTCTCTTTTTTCAGATTATTTAGTATGTTTATGATATGCCAACTTTAGGGTTAGCTTGGGGTCACTCGTGATCCTAGGTTTCATGTTTACGTCAAGGGAGTAGCCTCGGGGCACGAAAAAATGTATAATTAATAATTTTGCAAAACTCCAAGGGAGATTCTTATGCATCATTCTTAATTTATTTTGTAGCTTCTAAGTAGTACACACAGTTACTGCCTACGTACGATCCAAATAGCATGGAATGGTATGAACAAGTGGTCGGTGACCTACCTCGTAAACATATCTTTCATCAGCATGACGTAGTATGAACAATATTGATCTCAACTAGCTCGTACCAATACAAATATGACTAATTTGGATTTACACTACATAAGATCCATTGGGGAGAAGAGATTCCTAACAAAGAAAGATAAAAAGAAAATCCACTTTGAGATATCCGATTGGAGAAGACTAATCCCTTAAGGGAAAAACATTAATGATAGTAGGGAAAAACATTAATGATAATGAAAACATTGTTATCTTTTATTATTGATATAGAAAATAATTAATTTCAATATCATTTTTGTCATTAATAAAAATTCAGTCTATGCATATTTTTAATATTTACAAACTTTTAAAATCATTCTTACTAATTAAACTTTGTATTTGGTCAAACTAAGATCCCTAAAATGAAACAAATATGAAAATTAATTTACAATATGCTAGTGTTTCATTTTTATTTTGTAAATCTTGAAACAAAGTACAAAAGTATAGAGCACTCGATGCGTGTATATTAGCACATAGATATATTACTTTTCCTTAAAAATTCATATAAAACCATTTTTCTTCTCTCATAAAGTATTTTTTTGTTTATAAATCCTAATTTGTAACGTATGGAGGGTAATCTACATCAACAACAATTTACAAGTTATCAACAACGACATAACATACCCTATATATGTTCACAAGTGAATTATATGAGTGTTGGTATGTATAAATCTGTAGCGCAACCTTGTGAAGGTGTGGATATTAATACAAATGGTGGGGATAAGTTGTTCGAACAAAGGAGTCTTGTATAGCCAACTAATTCCTTGATGATTTCAGATCAACATAAGTTTATGAGTCATCAAGATGTGAATATTGAAATAGGTGGTGGAGATAAGTTGTTTGAACAATAGAGTGTTGTAAAGGCAAGCTATTTCTAGATGAATCATAACCAAAATCATGAATTTATGAATCACCATGGTGTTAATACATATACAAGTGGTGGAGATAGGTTGTTTCCACAACAAAGTGTTGTAGAGACATATTATTTCTTAATGACTCAAGATTGGCATCAACATCAGTTTATGAGTCATCGGGATGTTAATATTAATACAACTAGTGCACATGAGTTATTTCGACAATAGAATGATGTAGATCTAACATATTCCTTGATGATTCAGGATCAACAACATGATCAACATCAATTTATGAGTCATCAAGGTGGCCATACTGATTTATGTACTTTAGATGAGTTATTTGGACAATGGAGTTCATTAATTTGGGATAAACCTTATGATCAACATTAGTAGATGAGTCATCAAGATATTAATATTAATACAAGTAATACACATTAGTCATTTCCATAATAAAATGATATAGAGCAAACATATGGATTGATGTCACGACCCATGGGTACCCTCTAAAAGTAATATGGCATATAGAACCTTGAAGGACTCCATACAAGACACTTAACATATCATAACATAAGAATAGAACAATAAAGAGTAAAACATATTTCAAGAATTAAAAAGTTTTTCATAAAAGAAAGCGGAAGTCTAGACTTGTCTTAATATAGCCATCTATTACAATTCTTGAATGAAATAGGGCATAGTCCATACACCATATTCAAAAAGGGAAATACAATAAAAGAAACAACATCATGAGAAAAAAGCTGTCCTCGAGCCATGAGGGCTCACAAAAAAGCTCGAAAGATAGTAAAATCCAAGCACTAGCCACTAGAACGATCACCTTGAGAACCGGACCCTACACTTGGGAAAATGTAGGAAAGTAGGCTTTAGTACAAAAATGCACAAAGTATGATGTCCATGCATAAAAACCTTTAAAACATGCTAAAAAGCGACATTTCATTATAAATCATGTTATATGCCAAGTTTAAACATCATCATAAAGATAGTTGGGAAACATAAGTCATAATCACCATATACAATGCAAGCTAGCATCATCTTTAAAACCTTTGAACTCATATACCAAACTCATCATAACACAAGAGGAACACTTCATGAATAACCTCAAAGAATACTTGTGCAAGGCATGAGTAAAACCCCATAAATCTCACCCATTCTATGTAATGTACTTTAGACCATCATTCATGTCCGTCATATTTTAAAACTCTTTAACACTATGAGGTTCTTCCCAAGCAAATCTTAGTTCCTCATTTCATTGAACACTTATAGATATTTCTTTAAGCACATTAATTATCTTGAACACTTTGGGATTCTTCCTCAAGCATGTCTTAGTTCCTTTGTTAGTTTGAACACTTTGAGATGCTTCTTCAAGCATGTTTTAGTTTATTTTATTTGAACTCTATGATATGCTTTCTCAAGCAGGTCTTAGTTCATTATGTTTGAACACTTTGAGATGTTTTCTCAAGCATGTCTTAGTTCATTATGTTTAAACACTTAGAGATATTTTCTCAAGAATGACTTAGTTCATTATAGTTGAACTATATGAGATTCTTTCTCAAGCATGTCTTAGTTTATTATTAATCTTGTTGTAGTTGGAATATTGCCTCAACTTCCCATTTCGGAAGCCCGAACTCAGCTATGTGTGAGCCTCCATCTCATTTCAATATCCACTCGCTACTAGGCCTTAACCCCACAAGATGGTTATTAAGTCTCTACTTTGACTCAAGTCTCATGGAATTGTTCCCTTTGACAAACAATCCAAGTTAATTGATTTGAATAACTCTTTAGACCATGTGCGAGCAACTATCATCATCCATGATCACTATACTCTTAGATTCAATTAGGTGAGAAAATCCATTCAACCTTATAATATTTATTATGTGAGAATACCTTTCAATCATCCCACAACAACAACCTAATCATAATGTATTACACTTCACTCTCAAAGAGCCATTAAAGTATTTTCATGAATTTGATAAAAAAGAATAATCTCATACTTTACCTCCTTGAGGTCAAAACCTATTTTGAATCAACACATCTAGAATTCAAGCATTATACATAGATTTAATCATAATTTCATGAGAATCTATTAGCTCATACATTAATTCATACAATTCATCTTTCACTCAACAGAAACTCACATCGTATTATCAACTTTGAGAAATATGGGGATTTCAACATGAAACTCATATGAAATCATCAATTCATACATAATATAATAGAATTCAAACATTAGAATCATTTTTGAAAGGAGCCCATGACTTTGGATTCAAACCCTAACTTTTGGGGATTTTTATCTTTGAAATTGGGGTTTTGATGGGAGTCCGTGGATGAAGGCTATCGATGGATGAAGAGCTACCATACCTTAGCAATGAAACCCAATGAATTTTATTATAAAACCTTTCTCCTTGAAACATAGCTCAAACTTCCTTCTTTTTCTTCTTCCTTGAAGTTCTAGAGAGAGAATTTTTAGAGAGGATGAACTTCACGGAATATAATTTGGGTATTGGGAATCAATGACTTAAAATGGTGAGCTTAAAGGGTTAAAAACACTTATATAGGTGTATAAAGTCTAGGAAAAACGACCTCACTAAAAGCTAACTTAAAAAGTAATTTCTTAAAATGACCTCCACTAGGTAGCCTACTCCCAGGCACCACGGCAGGACTGACGTCCTCACTATCGGCCGTGGTCCTGCTTGAGGTCCTTGGGCAGTGGCTAGGCCATGGTGTCTTATCCTCCATAAATCTAAGACATCTTCATGAACCTTCCCACGAGTCGCGGTCTTCACCACTAACATTGAAGTAGCTAGTGAAGGTGAGCCATTCTTGGGAAGCTCAAGGTAGCTACTTCTTTGGCCTCCACGAACCATGGTCCTCACCATTGGCTGTGGTGGTGGTCGAGAAGTGGGGCAATGCTTGAAAGCAATTGGGGCAGCCTTGGCCCTTGGTTTGGGCCTTAACCCTTTGCCTGGGCTCTTGCCCTTTGGCCTTGGCTCTTGTTGCCCTCACACTTAGCCCTTGGGGACATTCTTCCTGGAATGACATTCTAGACATCCCTTAGAGGCAGCAACTCTAGACTATCAGCCCATCATGCATCCAACACATCCAAATGCACACAACTAAGTAGGAAACATCAACTCCAAACTCAAGCATGATCAATGCATCATATGGACGGTAGGAACTACACCCATTATGCATGAGATCTCATAACTAATCATGTCGAAGGAGGAAGTACCATCTCCAAGATAAAACTAGTCAACACACATTCATGGAGCCTATATGAAATCTATACTGATGGCATACATTCAAGGAGGAATCTCTCAACTCCAAGCTAATACATGTTTCACATCTCATCTCATGAAGTATATAGGCAACTCATACTCAATGCATTACGACATGAAGAAAACCAACCATGCAAATTCATTTTCTTTCAAAATATAAGTTTTCATGAACATGCACCACATAAAGAAACCATGGAAACATCTAAAACACATATGACTTCACATAGGGAACATATCATGAGGAACCTTTCATCTCAAGCTAAAGGAGGAATACAAGGAAAGGGATGAGGATATAGGGACAACACCTCGGCCTTACTATCTAATCATACCATTTCCCCCTTTTGGAGGAAGCCTCTACTAATTCCTTAAGTACCATTTCTTTCAAGTCAAACCCAAATGACATAACCCAAAAACTCATAAAAATCATACCGGGTTCTAAAAACAGTAGAGGTCTAACAACAATGCAACCAAACCCTACCAAGAATAACATCAAAGTCTAATAAGTAGCAACGAGATCTACTAAAACATTTAAATATATATGGAAACTATTAACATACCGGGGACTTCATCCAGAGAGCTCTCTTGGTCATCTCTAGGCCGGAGTGCATAGAAACAGTTTTGATTGGGAGCATTGGAGTCTGGACCACTAAGAGAAGTTTGCTTGACCTCTCTCCCTTTTTCCTTAAGTATTGTGCAATCCCTCATCTTGTGACCAACATTACCACAACCATAACAACCATCCTTGCCAGCTAGGAACCTACCATAATGCTTCCTTCCATACTTAATACAAGTAGCCTTAAGCAACAAAGATTCAGTATTACCTCCTCCTTGGGGATTAGGGATGGACACCCTCCTTGGTTGTACCCACGATTTTTGGTGGAAAATTGATTGGAAAACCTTTGTTGGGTCCTAGGTTGACCATATTCATTGGATCTAGTAGTAGAGAAATTCCTATCAGTGGTCCTAGCCCTTTTTACCTCCATGTTCTTCTTCCTAAGTATCGATTACTTGATTTGTAGGATGTACACCATAAGCCTTGAGATATCCATGTCATGGTGGAACACTTCCGTACAATAATTTTTTTCTACCAAGTCGGAACCGCCCGTAAAAAACCTACACACGCCAGTAAAAAGCCTACTCATCTTATCCCTCAAATCCGCCACTATAGTTGGAGCATACACGGACAATTGAGTAAACTTTAGGCTCGTAATTCCTTGACGAAGGTTAATGAACTCTTCCAACTAAGCTTCCCTCAACTTTCGGGGAAAGAACCTATCAAGAAAAGCTAATTTAAACGATTTCCATTCTACCGAGCCCACTCCTATAGGTCTTTCACCCTTCTACTGATCATTCCATACTTGAGCCACATCCTTTAGTTAGTAGGCAGCTAACTCCGCCTTCTCTACCAAAAATACTCCCATAAATGCAAGTACTTTATAAACCTCATTGATAAATCTTTGAGGATCCTTCTCCACTTTGGAGCCACAAAATTTTAGGGGGTTCATTCTTGAAAATCCCTCATTGTTGAAGCCGCTGAATTCACATTAGGATTCACCGGAGCTACAACCTCTCTATTGACTTGAGCCATCACGGCTTGAGCCAACATTTTGATAGTTAACCTAAACTCTGCATGAGTAACATTCTTGACAAAAAGGATCAACCGGAGTTTGATGAGCTTGAGGAGAAGCTTCTTGTTCCACATTGTCACCCTCTATCTTTCTGTCATTCACCCTTCTAGTATTCATATCCCGAAGAACATAGGGCAAGGATTAGGAGAGAGATTTTATAAAGTTAAACTCTATGGTATGACTTAGAGTAATGAAGATGTGAAGTTTCCTAAACATCTTGTAGCCTCTCATTCATAAAATGTTGAGTGCTTCACATTTTGAACAAGACTCTACTAGACGTGGCTTATGAGACATCATCCTAGGATCATTCTAAACCTCGTGCTCCGATTACCAGGTTTGGCACTACCCAGGGGTACCACCTAGATGTAACATGACGTATAGAACCCCTAAGGACTTCATACAAGATACTTAGCATGTCATAACATAAGAATAAAACAATAAAGAGTTAACAAATTTCACATCTTAAAAAGTTAATAATTAAGCAGATGTCTAGACTTATCTCAATATAGTCATCTTTTATAATACTTGAATGAAGTAGGGCCTAGCCCATACAACATATCCAAAAGGGAAATACAATAAAGGAAACTACATCATGAGAAAAAAGTCATCCTCGAACTATGAGGACTCTCAAAGTAGCTCGAAAGATAGCAAAGTCCAAGTACTTGACACTAGAAAGATCACCTTGAGAATCGAACACTACTGTTAGGGAAAATATATGAAAAGTATGTGTTAGTCTAGAAATTCATTAAGTATGATAGCCATGCATAAAATCTTTTAAAACATGCTAAAAGGGGACATTTCCTTATAAATCACGTTATATGCCAAGTTTAAACATCATCATAAAGATAGTTAGGAAACATAAGACATAATCAGCATATACAATGCAAGCTAACATCATATTTAAAACCTTTGAACTCATATACCAAACTCATCATAACACAAAAGCAAGACTTCATGAATAACCTAAAAGCATATTTGTCCAAGGCATGAGTAAGACCCCATAAATCTCACCCATGGTAAGTAAACAACTTTAGGCCATCATTCGTGACTGTCATCTTTTTAAAGTCATGAACAGTATGAGGTACTTCCCAGGTACATCTTAGTTCCTCATTTCATTGAACACTTAGAGATACTTCTTTATGCACATTCATTATCTCGAACACTTTGAGATGCTTCCTCAAGCATGTCTTAGTTCCTTTCTTATTTTGAACACTTTGAGATGCTTCTTCAAGCATGTCTTAGCTCATTATATTTGAACTCTATGAGTACTTTCTCAAGCATGTTTTAGTTCATTATGTTTGAACACATTGAAATTCTTTCTCAAACATATCTTAGTTCATTATATTTGAACTTTATGAGATTCTATCTCAAATATGTATAGTTCATTATTGATCTTGTTGTAGTTGGGATATAGCCTTAACCAACATGAGACTATGTGAGCTTTCACATGATCCCTCCCAATCTTACCCACACTGTCAAGGGTTGGTGTACTTGCCTAAGGTAGAGCCAATTTGTTAGCTTAGTTGAATCCACTAGCTAATCATCCTATGGGGAATGTAGTTATGGGATACAGAGATTGCTACTAGAAACCTATACTCTACTTGGTGAAGGATTCCATCTCATGAGACATTATTTGACTCTACTAGATGAGAGTTCCCATTTCAAAAGCCCGGACTCATCTATGTGTGTGCCTTCATCTCATTTCAATATCCACTCGATGATAGGCTTTAATTCCATAAGATAGTTATTAAGTCTCTACTTTGACTCAAGTCTCATGGAAAGGTGTCCTTGACAATCAATCCAAGTTAATTCATTGGAATAGCTCTTTAGAGCATACGTGAGAAACTATCACCATCGATGATCACTTTACTCTTAGATTCAATTCGGTGAGAAAATCCTTTCAACCTTATAGTATTTATTATGCGAGAAAACCTTTCAATCAGCCCACAACTACAAACTAATCATAATGAATAAAACTTCACTCTCAAAGCACCACTAAAGTATTTACATAAACTTCTTAAAACAAGCATAATCTCATACTTTACCTCTTTAAGGTAAACACATAATTCCAATCAACACATCTAGAATTCAATAATTACACATGGATTTAATCATAATTTCATGTGACTCTATCACCTCATATATCAATTCATACAATTCACCTTTCATCAATAAAGACCCACATCATATCATCAACTTTGAGAAATATGGGTATTTCACGGGTTCTTGGGGATTTCAACATGAAAATCAAAGAAAATCATAAATTCATACATAATATAACATAATTCAAACATTATAATCCTTTTTGAAAGGAACCCATGACTTTGGAATGAAACCCTAACTTTTGGTGATGTCTTTCCTTTGAAATTGGGGTTTTGATGGGACTTCATGGATGAAGGCTATACATGGATGAAGAGATACCATACCTTAGAAATGAAACCCCATGAATTTGAGTAGAAAACCTTGCTTCTTTAACCTTAGCTCCAACTTCCTTCTTCTTCCTTGAAGTTCTAGAGAGAGAATTTCTGGAGAGGATGAACTTTTGGGAATATAATTTGGGTCTTGGGAATTAATGACTTAAAATGGTAAGTTTATAGGGTTAAAATAGTTATATAGGTATATAAATTCTAGGTAAAACGACCTCACTTAAAGCTACCTTAAAAAGGAATTTCCTAAAATGACCTCCACTAGGCAGCCTACTCCCAGGCTCCACGACAGGCTCCACGAGCTGTGTTCCTCACCATCGGTCGTGTTCCTACTCGTGGTCCATGGGCAGTGGCTAGGCCATGGTGTCTTTTCGTCTAAAAACCTAAGGCATCTTTACGAGCCTTCCCATGAGCCTTGAGCTTCACCACTGGCTGTGAAGTGGCTCGTGAAGGTGAGCCATTCTTAGGCAGCTCAAGGTTGCTACTGCCTTAGCCAACACGAGCCACACCACGAGCTGTGGTGGTGGTCATGAAGTGGGGCAGTTCTTGGCAGTAATTGGGGCAGCCTTCACCCTTGCCCCTTTGCCTTAGCTCTTGCCACTTTGCCTTGGCTCTTGTTGCCCTCACACTTAGCCCTAGTTGGCCTACTAAACTACAAGGTGCTATAATTGATGATTCATGCTCCTCGTCATGATCAATAACGGTTAGTGAGTTATCAAGGTGTTAATACTGACACAAGTGTCGGAGAAAGGATGTTACCACAACGAAGTGTTGTAGAGACAAGTGATTTCTTAATGACTCAAGGTAGTGCACATGACTTGTTTTGAAAACATAATGAGAGAGAGACAATGGATGCCTTGGTGATTTATCTACGTCTTGATCCACATTAATTTATGATTCATCAAGGTGTTAATACAGATACATATAGTGGAGATGATTAGGTCTTCTCAGAAAGGAGTATAGAAGATATAAAAGAATTCTTGGATATTCAGGGGAGATCGACCAAAATTTCATGTAGACCAAATGTGACATGATTTTATGGGAAGACATATTCAACATGATGAAACTAATTATGGAAAGGAATATCCTACAAGATTTTAGTAAAACTTACCCTCAAGCATTTGAAATATTACCAATTTGTAACGATTAAATTCAAGTATTATTGTCACATCAAGGGACCAATTAGGCACATAAGTTTGAAAACATCATTGTATAATAAAGACAAACAGTGAATAATTTCTTTTTTTTGAATATATAATTTCTCGATATTTCTTAATTCTTAACCTTCGTTATAAAAGAGATATAACGTGAATTCATCTTCTTGTACAACTAGTATTAGTTTTTGTATCACTTTAGGATTCCATATTTTATCAACACTTATATATATCCTTCATCAACAAATTAATAATACAAAATACTTCTGATTCTCTATCTAGTCTTATAAGTTGTTTTATGGTATATGGGCTCTAAAAGCTCACACGAGTACTTCCCAATTTTTTCCCTCTAACCCTAGTTGTTGCCTCACGCAAAAAAGACCCCCAATAACACTATTATTAATGCATATACCACAGCCAGCAACATTGTCATCATGTTGTTCAACCATGCCTTTCAAACTTGCTAATGAACTTGCAATCAGTAGCACAGATGTGCAACTTAATATGAGAATCCTCCAACACCTTGGACTAGACTATTATATTATCTGTGCAGCCATCCAGTCGCATGAAACAATTATTACCTATGAATAACTTTATGAGAAACTACTTGACCATATGATCTTTCTTAAGCATGAAGAAACCAAAGGAAATCCACAAATAACTGTTGTAATTGATCAAAAAAAATAACCAAGCCCTTCAAGAAATAACATCAACTGAAAGAAGACAAGTAATACCTCACAAGGTAGCCAACAATGGAGTTCCCAGACAGCCTGAGACTCATCAAATACCCAGCAGTTGCACTCTAGTCTAAATCAGCAACACCAAAACAATGAAAATTTCATCCAGTGCTTGATCCATGATGAGTCCACAGAATGGACTCATTTAGGGCTATATTTTGATAGAATTAGTGTCCTCAAATGCATATTTTCTCTCAATATCTGATAAAAACCGTTAAGTTTCAGGTATTTGGAGTTTGAGGGAAAGCATGGACATTAATTAGCAAAAAAGGAACAAAGGCAACAGAAAGAATGAAGAAATGAAGATTTGAGAATCACCGAACCCATTCGGTGAGTCGCCAAAAGGTCTTATCATCATCTTTTGTTCCAGTTTCCTGAGCCCTGAAAGAAAGGATTAAATCGACTGTGAAAAGGAGTAGTCGACGTGTTGCCGAGTAGTTCCGCAAAGCAGTAATATGTCGCCCATTGATCCAAAGCATGATGATGCTGAAGGATAGAGCAATACGGCGATGAAACATACCAAAGGGCGGATTGCTGAGTTGATCGGCGATCTTGACTAATGATGCTGAATGATCTGCTATACCACAGATTTTTGAAAACTATAAATACTCGTTGAGAGTTTTAGCCTAATATCAGATTTTTAATATTGAAATTTTTAACATAGAATTTTGAGTTCTAAGTTTGGAAAGGGTTTTGAATAACTTGAAGATTCAAAGGGTTCCAACTCTAAGAATTTGGACTTGGGTCTTGAGGATTCTTCACTCTTTGCTTGTTTTGAGACATAAATCTTCATACCCATTTGAATGCAAACTCATATTGGTATAAATTTCTATCTCTTGTACATGTCTAGATAAAACCTCAATTATTACGGTGTGATTTTGTGAATATGGGTTATATTATTTTTTGGGTCTTGCTTGTTAATGATTTATTTGTTGTTTAAATGTGATTTTATTTAGTAGTTGTAGTGGAACTTAATGAAATTATAGTTGCAAATATGATTTCACCTTTGTGTTTATGACTTTCTTAAGAGAGAGGTCATAAAACTAAGACTACTAAATTGATTGCCAGTGGGATTTGGTCGACATGACGTTCAGCTTGAGAGAGTGAACCCTAGTCCTTCTCCCACACACTCAACTCGAAAGAGTGAGTGGGCTAAGGCAGAGGCTGTTCTTCATGCGGCGAATCAGTGTTTGAGAGAAACCGAGTTTATTCGAGGTAAGTTGCTCGAGAGAGAATTTACTCCACTATTGTCTAGCCTAATCACAAATATTCAACGGATTTATTATCAAAAGCATGTACCTAATAGTTTAATCTATCCTATATCCCTATCACATCCCAGGAATCCCCTCTCCTTGATTAGTACTCCATATATTTTTGTTGTTTTTGCTTACTTGTCACAAACCCCCATTGATAATTGACGCTTTTGTCACCCCTTTGATTTAACATGTTTATATTCGATAATGTTTTTATCTATGACTAACTAGAAGTTAATTTTATTTTTCTATTTATTCTCAAAACTACTCCCTTGGGACTCAACCACAACGCTTGGTTGGGTTACTTTACTATTGTACGATCGTAGACACTTGCATCGGAAGTTGTGTCTTGATTACGAAAACATCAAAATGGCACCGCTGCTGGGGAGTGGTGTTATTTGAGAAATCTTAGATTAGTCGATTTTTGTTCTTCTTAGTTGTAGTTTACTGACTTAATCTTTAGTTTTGTTTTGTTTGCTTGTGTAAATATTTCAGAAAACATAACTGTTAACGGTAGCAACGGTAGCTAGGTGGGCCACCAAGATGATATAGGAAATCTCAACGATGTCTAAGAGCCCAACATCAATGGTCCCCATCTCAAGGGAGGTAATGGAGCTATCCGGTTACCTCCAGCCAAGGAAAATGCAGTGTTCCACATAACGAGTACTATGTTGCAGCTCTTGCAACTAAAGGGACTTTTTAGCGGGTTGGCTCACAAAGTTCCTCACGATCATCTTCAAAACATATTAGTTGTATGTGGACCATCCTCATTCAAAAACATATCTAGTCTGATTAATATTATTCCCTTTCTCGTTGATGGGAGAGGTGTGCAAATGGCTGGCAGAGTTACCACGTGAATCCATCACTTTCTGGGAGGAATTGGTAACCGCATTTCAAGTGTGATTTTTCTCTCCCTCAAGGATGATGACCCTTTGAATAACATTCAAATCTTTGAGCGTCTGGAAGGAGAGCCTCTACACAAAACTTGGTTACAGTTCAAAAACTTGGTGCTTTAATGCCTAACCCATAGTTTACCTGATAATGTGTTGCTGTAGTACTTTTACCAGAGTTTGGACTTGGTAAACAAAGGGGTCGCTGACCAACTTTTGCCTGGAGGCTTAATGCAGTAGTCATATGTAGTAGCAGCCCAACTTTTAGATGACATGACAACCATCAATAGAGTGTGGTAGACTCGCAAGGACCGAGCCTCTCCTTTCACCTTCAAACTATCTAAGGAGCAGATTGAAAAAAATCACGAGAGAGACCAAAACATGGCCAAATCATGACACAACTTGACATCTTATCCAAAAATGTCATGGGGGTTGCTGCTCATGGTGTCAATGCTGTGGGGGTCGGGTGTACAAATCCTAAGGAGATGAAGTTTGAAGCCTTGTATAACGATGAGGTAAATTTTCTAGCCAACTAAGGCAGTGGCTACCATTCAAACTACCAAGGCATGGTGGTAACCAAGATTGGGCTAGAGACAAAGGCTGGAAGGATCTAGACCATGAATGGAGGAATTGTAATCTGAATTGGAAGGATGGGGAGAAGGATAGATATGTGCCTTCCATTGAGCGCAAAAAGCCCAAGGACTAGGAAGGTGGTAAGTCTGAGGATTTACTCTAACATATTCTCAATAAAGTTGAAGGTTCAGACAAAATGTTAGAAGGCATGAAAGAAGATATGTCCACCCTTAGCTAGACCTTCACCTCCCATTCAGTTTCGATCAAGCAGTTAGAGACCCAAATGGGTCATATCTCGTCTCACCTCAATCCGTGACAACAACGGGGTTTGCCTAGTGACTCTATGGTAAACCCCAAAAATTAGGTTTGAAGGTGGACTTACGTCATGCCATGATGTTAACTAAGGCGCTGTTTGGGAGGCCACCCAATACCCTTTATTTCTTTATGTTGCTTTAATAAAATAATGGTATGTTGATTGTGCAGATGGAAGTATGGAAAGTGATCGAAAAATGCAGATTGGTGAGCAATAGGACCAATCAGTGAATCGCTGAACGGTTTAGCAACCCCAAATTGGACCGTCGTTAGACTCAAGACCAACTTACATTGGAGTCTGTAAAACTCGGCGAGCATAGGAAATTCTTGGTGAATCGCCGACCATGCCGGCGATCCCTACCGAGACTGCCGTTTAGACTCCCCAATTAACTGGTTGATTCTATAAAAATAAATGAAAAATGTGATTGCTTGGCATGACGCCGAATGGTTCGGCACTCATGACTAATGTCGCCGAGTGGTCAAGAACTGAACGGTTTTTCAAGCCAAAGGTTTTAATTTCCTACGCTCTCCCTTGTTTTCAAACTATATAAACTCACACCTAGTTTTACTTTCAATATCGTTGCATCTCTATTGTATTTTTGTTGTTGAATTATGCTCGGATCTGGATTGCATTGCCGCGTAGCATATTAGTAGCATCTTAATCAACATATAAGGTTGGTTTCTGAGTCGTAACTTCCTTTTATGAAAAGTTGTGCTCAAATGCAATGACAATACTTTGATAATGTGTGTTGGTCCTCTCTGATAGGATTAGAATTTTTGTTTACTTGCTTTGATTCGATAATACAGACCATACTGAGTTAAATAGTTGATCTTGAAAATTGTGCCATTAGTGGATGAAAAGTCGTAGGTTATGATTAATTGTTACGGTTTTGAGCTTAATTATAATAGTGCATAGTTTAATTTTGTTTTCAGGGGTTGTAGGGTTGAAGTCGAGAAGATAGGTTGGAAATAGGCACATTGGGTCATTTGGCGAGCTAGGTTGAGCTCGCCAAACCACTCAGCGGTTTGCCTAATGTCCCCATCTCGCCTTTAATTTAATGATAAATGTGATGTTGATTCTGTAACTTTTGGCAAGAATCCTGATGTCGTCGAACAAACTCGACGTCTCACCGAAAGACCTCTTATTCACCCTTTGTCTGCACCCTTGTATCATCTGTGCACTATACTCGGCGAATCGCCTTAGTGGTTGCGCATTTTTGCCAAATGGTTCTGAGGATTTTTTTCCAGCTGAACTTTTATGTTTTTGTTGAGATATTTTAAAACTCTTTCTCAAAGTTTTGCAGATATGGCTAGACCAAAAGTAGCTGGAAGAAATAGGCCACCCCAACAGATTAAAGCAAAAAAATTCAGGAAAGGTGCAAATGAAGTGAATTCTCCCAAGACAGGAAGAGAGGGCAAAAAGCATAGTTCCAGCATGAGATCTATCCCCAGAGATCCCACTGTCCCTTCGTGGACTCGTGGATTCTGCACAACTATACATTTCTTCAAGGTGGCTTATGACTTGGAAAATCTCAGCAAGCCAGTTGCCGCTGAACTTTCTAAAGTAGCTCCGAGGACTATTATTCAATCCCAGGCTGACTCACTGGGCACTTGTGTAGACAGATGGAGCGACTGTGTAGACATGATTTTTCTCTACCTTGCTCTCTAGCTTTATTTATTCTAAATTATGGATATTATGTTAATTACATTTAAGGACAAATTGCTTTTATGTGGTAGGGTGAGGCCCACCTTTGAGTGCTATTCGTGAATTGTGTTTTGTTTACGTATTTGAGTTGGAAGCTATAATTGTGTTAAATACTGCTTTCGTGGAATGTTTGAGCCTGTTGAATGTGGCAGTTCTTTTGTAAAATTTGAGTCTCGATTTCGATCAATACCTATGACTTGAATAGTGCTCTTAATCGAACAAACATGAATGCATGACTACGATAAGGCCAAATGAAGTTGCATAGACAATATGTGAACTCTTTGTACTCGTTATGACTAGCCTAGTATCGAATTTTATCTCTTGTGATGATCATTGCACACTAGCAAAAGTGTGGAGTCTTGTTTGACTTATAGTATCAATGCCTAGTATGATGAGCTTACCTGTGAACTATGCATGATGAATCCTAGATTTGTCCCGTTGGTCCGATCAACTAAGTGATGCTATCTCTTAATATGATCTTAGGCAACTTCTAAGAGTGTGAGCCAATTTGACATATACCTCTTTTGTGACCTACCTTGTGAGTGTCTGAACTGCTTTTGAACACTCCTTGAGCTTTCCCTTTCATTGGAAGAAACTTGATGAGAAATATGACCTTTCTTTATCCATCACCCATAATCGTCATGAAGTTGTGGTTAGTTGAATAGCCAACTTAGGCCAAAAGACTAAGTTGGAGGTGTGGTGAAAAGATAAGGGTAGGTCAAGAAGTGCAAGGAAAGTCTTTTTTAACCCATGTTGTTGAGAAAAATGGAACCCCTCCATATATAAAAGAGAGAGAGAGAGAAAAGAAAAGAAAGTTGTGGAATAAAGTATAAAAGAAATGGGGTTTCCAAAAAATTCATGGAAAGTGAATAATAGGACGACTTACGAACACTAAAAAAAATGATGGAGGAAGAGGAAAGGAAGTGTTGTGAGTACCACATTTCATGAGGATAAAAGTCACTTTGCCCAAATGATCATACCTTTGCACTCAGCCCCATTACAAGCCTTGAAAAGACATTCTTGATCTTGAGTGAGCTGAAGCAAGTGTTGATTGGAAAATACGGGCAAACCTATGGGTGAAATTATGCATTGTGCTCTTCTTTGTGAGTGTGAGCATTGCATTTGATTTTGGAAATTTAAATGATTAAACATTTATGTGTGAATATGAAATCAATCCTTATGTGAGGGCATTTGAACACTTTGTTTGAGCTTGAACTTGCATTTGAAACAATTATTGTGAGCATGAGATTCTTTGATATTTGTGAGTCACAACTTGAATCTTTGAGTGCACATTTGATCTTTGCATAAGTAAATTGAGTCTTTTTGGGTGCATTCATGATTGAGTCTTGTGTAGCACTATTCGAGATACCCTTTTTGAACGGCTGAACTTGAGTTTGCTTGATGACAAGCAAAAGTTTATGTTTGGGGTGTTGATAAGTCCACAAATTGGACTCATCTACGGCTATATTTTGATAGAATTAGTGTCCTCAAATGCATATTTTATTTCAATATCTATTGAAAACCCTTAAATTTCAGGTATTTAGTATTTGAGGGAAAGCATGAATCCTACTTAGCAAAAAAGGAACAAAGGCAGTTGAAAGAATGAAGAAATGAAGATCTGAGAATCGCCAAACCCATTTGGTGAGTCGCCAAAAGGTCTTATCCTCGCCTTTTGTTCCAGTTTGTTGTGCCCAGAAAGAAAGGATCAAATCGGCGGTGAAAAAGAGCAGTTGAAGTGTCACCAAGCAGTTCCGCAAAGCGTTGCTATGCCGCCCAATATTTGAAAAGACGACGATGCTGAAGGATAGAGCAATACGGTGGTGAAACCTACCAAAGGGCAAATCACCGAGTTAATCGGCAATCTCAACTAACGACGCCGAATGATCCACTGCAACACAGATTTTAAAAACTATTAAGACTCATTGAGAGTTGTAGCTTAATATCAAATTTTTAATATAGAAATTTTTAACATAGAATTTTGAGTTCTAAGTTTGGAGAGGATTTTTAAGAACTTGAAGATTCAAAGGGTTTCAACTCCAAGTATTTGGATTTGGGTCTTGAGGATTCTTCACTCTTTGCTTGTTTTGAGACTTAAATCTTCATACCCATTTGAATGCAGACTCATATTGGTATAAATTTCTATCTCTTTTACATGTATAGCTAAAACCCAATTCGTGGGGTGTGATTTTGTGAATATGGGTTAGATTATCTGTTAGGTCTTGGTTGTTGATGATTTATTTGTTGGTTAGATGCGATTTCGATTAGTAGTTATGGTGGAACTTAATAAAATTGTAGTTGCAAATACAATTTTACCTTTGTGTTTTTTGCTTGCTAGAGAGAGGTCGTAAAACTAAGACTATTAAATTGATGGCTGGTGGGATTGGGTCGACATGAGGTTCAGCTCGAGAGAGTGAACTCTAGTCCTTCTCCCACACACTCAGCTCGAGAGAGTGAGTGGCTAAGGTGGAGGTTGTTCTTTATGCGGCAACTCGGTGTTTGAGAGAAATTGAGTTGATTCGGGGTAAGTTGCTCGAGAGAGAATTTACCCCCATTATTCTAGCCTAGTCACAAATATTCAACGGATTTATTATCAAAAGCATGTACCTAATAGTTTAGTCTGTCTTGAATTCCTATCACATCCCAAGAATCCCCTCTCCTTGATTAGTACTCCTTATATTTTTGCTGTTTTTGCTTACTTGTAACAAAACCCTATTGATAATTGATGCTTACGTCACCCCTTATAATTCATATGTTTATATTCGATAATGTTTTAAGCTATGACTAATTAGAACATTAATTTTTTTTCTATTAATTCTAAAAACTACTCCCTTGGGACTCGACTCCAACTCTTGGTTGGGTTACTTTACTATTATACGATCATAGACACTTGCATTGGAAGTTGTGACTTGATTACGCAAACATCAATCCCATCTGCTCAATTTCCCTTCAAAATTTCCTGCATAGGCTAATCACATATCTTAGAGTGCAATCATCAGAATATCAATCACAACATATAGTATAAAGATACTCTCAAAACAGGATGTACGTGTGGGAAAATTATAGTAATTAAGCATATAAATATGCACAAGATCAGTTCACATAGTTTGAATCTCACAAAGCAAAAAACACCACATTAACTGTGACAAAAGGAGCACAGTAATAAAAAAAGATTTCTGCTATCAACATATCAAAATCACCAATATCTTTCAAGCTTACTAGTAAATCCCATTTTTCATGGGTATTTACCTTTAGAAATATATTTCTATAACAACCTTATATATAATTTGTATGTATATTATTTTCACGACCCGAGAGCACCCCCTAGCCATAACACAACGTACTCGACCCTGAAGGGGGGTGTTAGACAAGCCTCATAGCATTCATTCATCGCATAGGTAATAGAAATCATACAAAATTAAAAACTTTTTATTCAACACCGTACTATTCAAAATTCATCAACATTTAAAACATTTACACGCAAGCGGAAGACTAAGTCTCACATGGCTATCTTAGACACAGTCTCAAAACATAATAGGGACAAGACCCTTTACAATCAAAAGAGTTCGAAATGTCTATTACATCAAAAAGAAACATAAGAGAAGACTTCTAAACATTTTTCCTCGAATCCATGAGGCTGTACCAAGACTTGGTGGAATAGAAATCCAAGAACTTCAACTAGTAAATCCCACTTAGTTATCACAACCACACTTGTAGTAAAACATAGAAGAAGAATGGGTTAGCACAATTAAGTACTAAGTATGATAGCCATTCAAAAACATGATAAAAAGGACATTTGTTTGAACAACATGCTTTTACGCTATTTTGGTAAAACTTCTTGAAATACAAGTATAAGAGTCATAATATTCAATCATAACCAACATACAAGTCATTAATCACAATAGAGATATGTTCAAGTTATAAACCCATTACCTTTACCTTTAACCATTCACCTCAAGTAACCCTTAGGCAATACTTTGTGCAATGTATGGATAGCATCCCATATCATCATCCACACCAAAGCATCACCTTGAAGTCACCAAAGGTGAACTCACATGCAATCTTCCAAACTTCAATAATAATCATTCATAAGAGATATAACAATATATAAGACATGATCATCACATAAGGACCATCACCTAAGATAACTGTAAGTCACACTTGTGAAATGTGCAAGTAGCATCCCATACGACTACTCACACTAACTGTACCTTTGAAGTTAGCCTCGACAAGGCACATTCACATTCATCAAGTTATAATAACGAAGTACTCACATCAACAATCAATTATAGCATGCATCTTTATATTACACATATAAGCACTTTAAGCCACCATTCATTACTTCATTAAGAACACCATAATTCATTAGACACAAGACCAACATTCTTCATTGACATGATCACAAGAGTCCATTCATTACATTAACCTTATAAGGAACACACCATGACTCCTCTTAAATGCCTACTTGTGCAATGCATAGACGTCGTCCCATTCCACAACCCACACTAAGTAGTACACCTTTAAGAAACCATAGTTCATTAACATTATTGTGGGGGTAAGACTTAACCGATATAGACCATGAGAGCTTGACATGGAATCCTGGTGTCACCCTCAATGGATAAGGGATTCCTACTTGACTAAGGTAGGACTATCGTTTTTATATCTTTAGTGGATCTCTACTTGCTAGACCTATGTGGGAACATAGTTTATGGGATAGGGAGATTGCTACTAGTTACCCCACCTCAACTCACGTGATGGCATCCATCTCAAGAGATTGCTACTAAGTGCCCCACCTCAACTCACGTATGAGCACCCACCTTAATCCATATCCACTCGGTGCTTGGCATTATTCCCCATGGAGTGCATTGCATTCATTCATTAAGGGATAAGAGATCGCTACTAGATACCCTACCTCAAATCACGTGAGGGCATCCATCCCAACCCAACATTCATTCATTGGATAGTTCTTAGATACAAAAATGAGAATAGCCTTTCACCTTGGAACCCCATTTCATTTATTAGAGTACAATCGAGGATAACCTTTCAATAGACTCAATATTTATTAACATTAACATTAAGATTCATTCTTTAATTTATTCATTCATTCAACCATGTGTCTATGTTTGTGAGAATAACCTTTCACATAGTCACCATCATTCACAAGTGTTAATAGAGAGATAACATTCAATCCTAACACAAGTAACTTTTAAACATGATCCCCTTTCATTCAATTAGATCACACATATGCTTTACATCACATTCCTATATACAACACCATGATATTACTTCAATACATCAAATTAGGTCTTCAAGGCCACGATCACAATGTATATGATAAGTAAACTCCTCCACCTTTCAAGTGGATCAATATACAAAGTAAGTAAACACCTCCACCTTTCAAGTGGATGAATATACAAAGTAAGTAAACACCTCCACCTTTCAAGTGGATCAATAGCTCAATCACAACACCACCTCAACAAGTAAATTAAATCCTCAATTCACCAACAATTTGTTATTGCAAACAGAGATCTAGAACTGAAAAATATTACAAAATAGATATAGAATTCAAAGTGAATAATTTATTGAATGAAACAACAGAATTTATACAAGAATTAAAACAACTGATTTTCCTATTTTAATGCCACTAACATAATGGCTGGAAATTGAATGAGAAAGATCTGCAACTAATGAGAAAAATTCTCTAACTAATAGCTAAAAAACAGCCACTAACTGAAACTGAAATATTTGAAAACAACGGTAACTTGAAAAATATCCCTGTATGTCAGAACTGAAATGACAACAGTCTAACACTCCTCCTTGGCATTTCGGTGACAAACACTAATCTTTTGTCTCAAGTCTTCAAATCTTTCTTTAGGTAGAGCCTTGGTAAAAATGTCTGCTAGCTGATTCTCAGATGAACAATGGACAAGCAGCACCTCGTTAGATTGTTGAACTTCTCTGATAAAATGGAATTTGATATTTATGTGTTTAGTTCTCCCATGAAACACTGGATTTTTTTAGATTGAAACTGCTAAGATATTGTCGCACATGTTTTCTATAGCTTCTGTTTGTTCACAGCCCAAATCTTTTACCATCTTCCTTAGCCAAATTGCCTGATTTACTGCAGAAATAGCAGCAATATATTCTGCTTCTGCAGTTTATTGAGCTGTTGTTTCTTGCTTTCTTGAACTCCAACTAAAATAACTGGTCCCCAAGGAAAATATATATCCAGAAGTGCTTTTTGAATCTTCAACACAGCCACCCTAGTCACTGTCACAGTAACCAACCAGCTTCAAACTCTCTTCTATAGATGTTGGAAAAAACATTCCAAATGTGTTGGTTCCTTTGATATACCTTAACACCCTTTTAGCAGCTGTAAAGTGAGTTTCTCTAGGTGAATGCATGAACCTGGAGAGCAAACTTACAGCAAATAGAATGTCAGGTCTACCAATTAACCTTCTATAGAGGCTTTCATCTACTTTTTCAATATTTTCATCCTTGCCAAGCTTTAAACCTGTAGAAATTGGAGTGTTCACAGGTTTGCAATCATGCATTTTGAACCTGTGTAAAATATCAGACATGTATTTCTGTTGACATATAAAAAAACCATCATCAGTCTGTAACACCTCCATTCCAAGAAAGTATTTCATGACTCCCAGATCAGTCATCTCAAAAGTTTTCTCCATTTCATCTTTGAACTTTTGAATCAGTTCAAATTTACTACCTGTCACAAGTATGTCATCAACATAAATTGAAACAGCTAAGAGCTCATCATATGTGTTTCTTACATACAAAGTAGCTTCACTCAGACTTCTGCTAAAGCCATGTTACATGACATGACTGTCCATCCTATCATACCAAGCTCTTGGAGCTTGTTGTAAGCCATACAAAGCTTTCTTTAGGAGATAAACTTTGTCCTCTCTACCAGGAATTAAAAAACCATCAGGCTTCTCTATGAATATTTCTTCAGTCAACAACCCATTTAGGAAGGATGATTTGACATCAAGCTGATGAATCTGCCATGAATTGTGAGCAGCAAAAGCTAGAAAGAGTTTTATTGTATCATACCTTGCTACTGGAGCAAATGTTTCCTGATAATCCACACCATATTGTTGTGCATATCCCTTTACCACCAATCTAGCTTTGCTTTTGCAAATTGAACCATCCGAATTGAATTTCGTTTTAAAGTCCCACTTTACGCCAATAACTTTGCAATTTGCTGGTCTATCAACTAGCTGCCATGTCTCATTCTTGTTGATCATGTCTAGTTCAGCCTGCATAACTCTCCTCCATGCTTGAGATTCTTGTGCCTCAGTATAGCTTGTTGGTTCACTGATAACCAAGCTGCACCTTTGATAAATATCCTTCAAGGACTTTGTGCCTTTCACTGGCAAGTCATCCACCATATCATCTGCTACAAGTTGAGGTTGCTCTTTTGGATAAAGATTAAGATGAACATCTTTATTTTCCCAACACCAGATAGCAGCCTCATCTTACTTCACATCTCTGCTCAAGATTATATTTTCTGTTTTCAAACAGAAAATTCTGTATCCCTTGCATGATGTACCATAGCCCATGAAAATGCCTTTCTGAGCCTTATTGTCTAGCTTGCTTCTTTTGGATTCAGCCACTTGATAATAACATATACACCCAAAGATTCTGAGATGATGTACTGTTGGCTTGTGATCATACCAAGCTTCATATGGAGTCTTGTCTTGCACAGCTTTTGTGGGCAGCCTATTCAATAAATAGACAGAAGTATTTATTGCTTCTGCCCAGAATTGATTTGGCATTTCTTTTTCAATTAAAAGACACCTGGCCATCTCCATGACAGTCCTATTCTTCCTTTCAGACACCCCATTCTGTTGTGGGGTATATGGTACTGTTAGCTGATGCTCAATGCCTGCGCTTTTAAGAAATTCAACAAACTGGCGAGAAGTAAATTCTCCACCATTATCAGATCTTAAAGCTTTAATTTTAAGATTACATTGATTCTCTAGTAAAGCTTTGAATTGTTTAAAAACATCAAAAACTTCACTTTTGAGTTTAATGAAGTAAACCCAACACATCCTAGTGCAGTCATCAATAAAAAGGATAAAATAACTATTACCACTCAACGACTTGGTGCTCATTGGGCCACACACATCAGTGTGAATGAGTTGAAGTTTCTGATTTGATCTCCATGCTTGATTTGTTTGAAATATAGCTTTGATTGCTTCCCTTGTTGACAGATTTCACAAATTTGAGCATCACAGGAAATTTTAGGCATATCTTCGACCATGTTCTTTTTGTTCATTTCAGCAATGGTTCTTTGATTGAAATGGCCAAGCCTTCTGTGCCACAGATTTGTAATTGATTCTGAAGCACTTGTGTTGGCTTGCTCACACGCTTTCTCCCAATTCACCACAAAACTTCTATTTCTCATGTTAACCCATAATAATTCTACTCCAGAAGGATAAAAAATAAAGCATTTGCGATCCTCAAAATGAAGTGAATAATTCTTTTCAAGCATCTGCCCAACACTCAGCAGATTTTGGCTAATTTCAGGTGTATACAAAATATCAGGAATAGTTTTAATACCTGAATTTGATAAGACAGCCACTGATCCTCTTCCTTTGACTGCTAGAAATTCTCCATTTCCCACCTTTACTCTGGATTTGTAAGTATCATCAAAGGTTCTGAACATCTCGACATTATTGCATAAGTGATGAGTGCAGCCACTGTCAATAAGCCAGTCATCAGAGGGGTCATTTGTTGAGAAACATGAAACTGCGAAGAGCTACTCTTCTTGCACATCATTTGCATCTGCCAATTTTGCTTGAGAAGAAGTTGAGCCTTTATTTTTGGATTTACAGACTTTTGATATATGCCCAATTTGCTTGCAATTGCCACATACAGCATTAGGCCTCCACCAACAGTATTTTTCTAGATGTGTTGTTTTCTTGCAATGTTTGCAAGGAGGAAATGATTTCTTTAAACCTTCACTGCTATTCCCACCAACATACTTGCCTTTGTTTTTCAAGTTAGATTGATGTTGTCCCTTACCAGAATTTTGCTTTTGTATAGAAAAGGCTCCTTCAGTGAATTTTTCTTGCCTTAAATTTCTTCGTTGCTCTTGTGCTTGAAGAGCACTCATTAGTTCACCTAATGAAATTTTACTGAGGTCCTTGAACTCTTCAAGAGATGAAATTTTGGATTCAAATCTCTCAGGAAGAGTCACAAGTACTTTCTCCACAATTCTTGTCTCTGCAAATTCTTCACCAAGCAATCTCATGTTATTAACAATTAAAGAGATTCGATCAGCATACTTACTAATTGTTTCATCCTCCTGCATGTTCAGCGACTCAAATTCTCTTTTCAAATTCAACACTTGCATTTGACGTGTTCTATCACTGCCTTCATATTCTTCTTTTAATTTTTTCCAAGACTCCTTTGCAATTTTGCAAGCCATAATTCTGTAAAAAACAGAGTCTGCAACTGAATTTTGAATCAGTGACTTGGCTTGAGATTTCTTCATCTTTTGTTCAATGTTGAATTTGATTTGGGTTACGGTGGGATTTTCTGGTAAGACAGGGTCTGGTATTTCTTCCATTACAGCTTTCCAAAGGTCATAGGCTTCCAAAAAAGCTTGCATCTTTACTGACCAAATATGATAATTTTGACCAGTAAAATGATAGGTGGGTTTAAAGATTGGCTATTAGATGCCATTTGAAATTGTGGGTTAAAATTTTTTGTTGATTTTGATCCCGTAAGATCTAGTAATGCTCTGATACCACTGTTATTGCAAACAGAGATCTAGAATTGAAAAATATTAGAAAATAGATATAGAATTCAAAGTGAATAATTTATTGAATGAAACTACATAATTTATACAAGAATTAAAACAACTGATTTTCCTATTTTAATGCCACTAACATAATGGCTAGAAATTGAATTAGAAAGATCTGCAACTAATGAGAAAAATTCTCTAACTAATAGCTAAAAAACAGCCACTAACTGAAACTGAAATATTTGAAAACAACGGTAACTTGAAAAATATCCCTGTATGTTAGAACTGAAATGACAATAGTCTAACACAATTCACCACAATAAGACATAGATAATGATACAATTCAATAATATAAACCAATCTAAGGATAAATCCATCAACATTCATTCATAATCAATAAACCCACTTTAGGAGTCACAATTTAGGAATTGACAGAAATCATGGGTTCATAGGATATTTTCATCTAAAATCATCAATTAAACATCAATATAATCATAATTTATCATTTGAAAATGTTTGATGCAAGAACCCATGAGATTTAGTGAAAACCCAACTTTTTGTGATTTGAAATCTTCATTGAATTTGCTCCTTGAATGGAAGATTAGACAAGGATAAAATCCACCATACCTATTAGGTGAGAATCCACGAAATCCCCTTGAAAAAGTGCTAAAATCTTGATGAAATTGACCTTGGAAACTTGAAGTCTTCAATAATGTTCTTAGAGAAAAAGTAGTTTGAGAGGGAGGGTTTTTACTTAAGAGGTGAAATCTAAATGAGTTAAAATCATTAGTTTAGGGGTCCATTAACCAATTATAGGAAGTTATTTAAACACTTAACCAGCTTCCTAAGCCCTTAATTAATTAGCTTACAAAATCCCAAACACCTAACTTAAAACTAAACAGTCAAAACCTGGCAGCACCTACGCCCACCGATCCACAGACAGTGGATGGGTCTACTGGCCGTGAATGGCCTTTCTGGTTTGGTACTGGGGCTTCATTTGCAGGCCTACTACTGGCCTTGACCTACGCCCATGACCTACGGGGCGTAGGTTGGTCTAAGGGGCGTGGTTTGGGTCCGTGAATCAAGCTGTTTTGGCAGCTTTTTGGGCGATGTTGGGGTCCTCCTCAAGGACCCCTTGGATGGTCCTTGGGGAGTGGTACCAGGACATTTAGCCCTGAAACATGTCATTCCAAGTACGAGAACCATTTATCTTGATTTTAACCCTCATACGACACACCAAAACTCCACTACAAGCCTCTACAACATACTAGTTCAACTTACTAGTTTTCGGGTGTTATAATCGTATCTTGGCGGTCAACCCCTAAATTGTTCAACCTTCGCTTGGGAAACCATTTAATCACATTTAATTTACTAATCTTCAAACTCACATGTCAGGCTCTAGTTCCCCCTACTAGATTCCGTCAAGCATTAGCTAGGTCTTACTAGTTTTTACTAGGTGTTACAATTAGTTACATTCATGATTTATTATTATGATATCGTTATTAATTTTGAACGTACTTTTAAGGGAAAAATCATAAGAATCACCCCCTCCCCTTTGAATTATGACAAAAATTATTAGGTACACACAAATAATGTGAGGGTCCTATTGTTTTTTAGTTGAACTTTTCTATACTATTTATACCCTTAAATTATTTGAAGGTTCTATTACCCTCTTATATAATTGTCAAAATTGCACGTGTTATTGTGTTTAAACTTTTAAGTACAATTTTGCACTCATTTTTTGTATTTATGAAACTACATGACTCATTTTTATATTTAAAAATTACTCTTGAGAATTTGCACAAGTTTTCTTTATTTACGAAATTGTCATATAAAACTAGAGAAAAAACTACTATTAGACAACAAAACAAATTGGACCAAAATAATTTAGGGGTTTAAATAATATGTAATAATTAATTTTAGTGGGTAATAGCACCTTCATATAGATTTGAAGGGTAAATAATACATAATATTTAAATTCAAAGGGATAATATGTCATTTTCATAATTTAAATACATAATTAATAATTTTTTTAAAATTCAAGGAAGATTCTTATGCCTTATTCATACATTATTTTGTAGTTGCTAAGTAGTACAAATAGCAACTGCGTACATACTACCCAAAAAAGTATGAGAAGGTATGAACAAGTGGTCGCTGACCCACCTCGTACACACATCATTCCTCAACATGACATAATATGAACAAATATAAATCTCAATTAGCAAGTGCAAATACAAATATGACTAATTTGGATTTATGTTGCGCATGATCCATTCTGGAGAAGCGCTTCCAAATAAACAAATATAATAAATAAATTTCCACTTTAAGATATCTTATTTGAGAAGACTATCCCTTTAAGGAAAAACATTAATGATAGTGAAAAGATTGTTACATTTTATTATTGATACAGAAAATTTTTTAATTTCAATATCATAAATATCATGTTTATGATGAAAATTTTAATTTAAATTCCGTGTATGCATATTTTTTATTGAATACTAATTAATTTTGTATTTGGTCAAACTAAAATCCATAAAATGAAAAAAATATAGAACTAATTTACAACATGCTAGTCTTTCATTTATCTTTTTCAAATCTTGACACAAAGTACAAAATGGTAGAACCCCTAATTTATGTATATAAGCACATCGATATATTATTTTTCCTTACAAATTCATACATTAAATTCACATTTGGCACCAACTATTATTTTCCTTCCCTCCTTCATATAAAACATTTTTATTCTCTTATAAATTATTTTGTGTTTATAAATCCTAATTTATAACACATGGAGGGTCATCTTCCTTAACAACAATTTACAACTTATCAACAACAACATAACATGACCTATATATTTTCACAATTGAATTATATGAGTGGTGGTATGTATACATCCTTAGACAAACCTTGTGAAGCTGTCAATATTAATGCAAATAGTGGAAATAAGTTGTTCAAACAATAGAGTCCTGTACAACCAACTGATTTCTTGATGATTCAAGATCAACATCAGTTTATCAGTCATCAAGATGTGAATATTGATACAGGTAGTTGACATTGGTTGTTTTTACAATGAAATGTTGTAACAGCAAGTGATTTCATGATGAATAATGACCAACATCAGTTTATGAATCATCAAGGTGTTAATACTAATACAAGTGGTGGAAATAGGTGGTTTCCACAAAAATGTGTTGTAGAGCCAATGATTTCTCGATGACTTAATATTGGTATTATAACCAACATCAATTTATGAGCCATCAAGATGCTAATAGTAATACAAATAGTGTACAAGCGTTGTTTCCACAACAGAATAATGTAGAGCGAAGTGATGCCTTGATGATTCAGGATCAACATCAATTTATGAGTTATCAAGGTAGTTATACTAATATATGCAGTTTAGATGAGTTATTTGCACAATGGAGTGCATTCATTCAAGATCAACCTCATGATCAACATCAGTTGATGAATCATCAAGGTGTTAAATCTTAACACAGGTAATGCACATAAGTTATTTCCACAACAAAATGATATAGAGCATACAAATTCCTTGATGATTCATGATCAACATCAGTTTATGAGTCATCGAGGTGTTAATATTGACATAAGTAGTGGAGATAGGTTGTTTCCACAACAAATTGTTGTAGATCCAAGTGATTTCTAGTTGATTCAAGGTAGTGCATATAGTTATTTCCACAACAGAATGATATAGAGCCAACGGATGCCTTGATTATTCAAGATCAGCGTCATGATCAACATCAATTTATCAGTCATCATGGTTTTAATACTGATACATAGAGTGGAGATGATAAGTTCTTCCTAGAATTGAGTATAGAAGAGATAAAATAATTCTTGGATATTTGAGGGACAAAAATTTCATGTAGACCAAATGCGACATGATTTTATGGGAAAACATATCAAACAAGATGAAAATAATTATGGAAAGTCATATCCAATACGATTTTCTAGAACTTACCATTTAGCATTTGAAATATTAGCACTTTATAATGATTAAATTCAAGTATTATAGTCATGTTAAGGGTCAAATTTAGCACATAAGTTAAAAGCATCATTGTATAATAAAGGCAAACAGTGAATATAAAATTATTTCTTAATATATAATATCAAGATTTTACTTATCCTTTATTGCTTTAAAACTTAGTGATCAACATTAGTAGTTTTAAGTTATTAGTGGCACAAACAGTGGTGTTACACTAGTAGTGACAAAATCACTATGTCTATTATAATATGTTTACCTCATATATATTCACCTAAAGAATAACTAGAATTAAGCACAATAAAGATTGATTCTCATACTTGTTGAGTAGTATGCTCGTATTTGATTTATCATTTTCACATCTTGAAACATAGTACAAAAGGCGAGCACCCTTAAACGCATATATATAAGAACATAGGTATGTAAAATACAACTGTAGCTCTACCTTGTGAAGGAAGGTAGACTTTTTCTAATAGATAATTTATAAGTCATCAAGGTGTGAATATTGATATAGGTGGTGGAGATAAGTTGCTTACACAATAGAGCGTTGTACAGCCAAGCGATTTCTTGATGATTAAGGATCAGCATCATGATCAACATTAGTTTATGAGTCATCAAGGTGTTAATATTAATACATCTGGTGCATATAAATTTTAAGAGCATTTTCTATCTTCGTAAAGAAGACTCCAAGGAATAAAATTTTATAAAGTCCAATACTAAATGTTTTCACCCACAACAAGATTTCGCAGAAAGGACCGGTTGCTTTCTTTATCTCGCTTTCCCTTGTCCGTCTAGGAATCGTATTTCTTGTCGTCTTTGTACTTGTGATATTCCATTTGTGTTTGTAACAACTTTCATTTCTTCTTCCAGTAATATGTTGACAGTACTTAAAGGGAAAGTACCTCAAGAAGGAGTTGTTATTTAATATTTTAGTGTTATCATCTATGTATCTTTGAGAATTATTATTGAAATACTCTAAAGATTTTCTTCCCTCTATATAAAACCTTTGTCTTCTCTCACAAAGTATTTTTTTGTTTATAAATTTATGGCCTAATTTGTAATAAATGGAGGTTCATCTTCATCAACAACTACTTACAAGTCATCAACAACAAAACAATATATATACCCGATATATTCCAACAAGTAAAGTACATTGGTGGTGGTATGTATACATATTTATCCATACATTTTGAAGGAAGAAGGGGGGGGGGGGGGTAATTACTGGAAGACAATTAATAAGACTTCAAGGTTTGAATATTGATACAAATGGTCGAGATAAGTTGTTTGGACAACAGAGTTTTGTACAACAAAGTAATTTTTTGATAATTCAGGATATCTGTTTATGAGTCATAAAAATGGGAACATTTCTATAGGTGGTGGTGATTAATTAGTTATTTGCACAATTGAGTGCTGTAAAACCAAGCACTTTTTAATGAATCATGGCCAACATGACTCGTCAAGGTGTTAATATCGATACAAGTGGCGGAGATAAGTTGTTTCCATAGCAGAGTGCTTTAGATCCAAGTGATTTCTTGATGATTCAAAATTTTTCGTGTCCCTCATTACTTTAGAAAAAAGTTAGTGATAAATTATTGAAAGACTATGTAAGGTTTGACCTATTTAGTGACGAAGTTTGTAATTAATTTCAATTTATTTTAGTGCTTATGCTAGATAATAAGCTATACTAAGTTGTTTTTTAAAATATTCTCTCGATTTTTTGTCACACCCCGAGACCCCACCATAGACGCTACATCGCACTTGGAACCCCCATAGGCTCGAAAGTACCAACCAAAATGCTTATTATAGATATGTTGATACAAATATCAATTATAAGTACCAATGCAGAATGTAAGACCTATTCTAATCAACCTTCACGAAAATTCAAAAGAGAAAAACCTATTCAAGAGTTAATTAGAAAATCAAATAGAACTAACAATAGGTCTACGAAACCTATACTACTAGAATAAAAATATATACACCGGGACAAGGCCCCCGACATACCATGAAAACCAAAGGAAATACTCATAAAAGAGAAGTCCGCTTTCTGGAAGATGGAAAGAACACCATAATGTTAATCGTTATCCCTCAATGATCTACTGTTGCCTGGAACCACGAACATGTATCTCTAATCCTACATCATGAAATGATGTAGTGTTTGAGGACGGTCAATATGAAGTGTACTGTCATGCAACCTAGGGAAAAGAATAAACAATAGACAAACATATAACATAACCATAAAGAAAAGACAAAATCATAAGTTCAGATCCAAAACATTCTGACAAAGACCTTTCAAAAATTATTTTATCCCAAGCAAGGTAGTGAGTACCGACATAATGTGCCCCACGGATTATATGGGTCCGGCCTCTGTCCGATCGAGGGCAACAATCCATGTACACCACTTGAATTTGAAAAATATAAGAATCTTGTGAGCCAAACACTCCCAAATAAAATACTATAGAGACTGCTCTGATTAACAACCTATAATGATCCCTTCTTTCGGGTCGCTTGAACTTAAAAACGCATCAGTTTCGCCCTCTGGACCAATTGAACCCATTAATAAGGTCTTAACGGGAATGCATGAAAAACTTTGGCCAAAAAAAAGCAGGAATCCCAAATCAACAAAAAATAATGGACTAAAACACACAAAAATCAATAAAATATGGTTTTTCCTTGTTGGGGCTCGTTTGAGCTTGAAAATATGCTCATTTGCCCCTTTAGAAAAATTGACGCCATTAATAAGGTATTAACAGTCACCCATGAATAACTTTGGCCAAAAAAAAAGCTGAAATATTGAATCACCAAAAATCCATCGACTATAGCACACAAAAATTTGCCAAATCTTGTTTTCCCCACTTTGGGGCTCATTTGAACTTAAAAATGCGCCCGTTTGCCCCTCTGGACCAACTGACACCATTAATAAAGTCTTAAAGATGTCCATGAAAAGTTTTAGCCAAAAATAGCTGAAATCTCAAATAATAAAAATTCATATAACATAGCACACAAAATCGACAAAATCATGTTTTTCCTGCTTTATGGCTCATTTGAACTTGAAAATTTGCTTGTTTGCCCCTTTGGACCAACCGATGTCATTAATAAGGTCTTAACAGACATCCATTAAAAATTTTGACCAAACAAAACCGGAATCCTAAATCAACAAAAATCTAATGACTATAACACATGAAAATTGGGATAATCTAGTTTTTCCTGCTTTGGGGCTCATTTGAACATGAAAATGCACTTGTTTGCCCCTCTGGAATAACTGAAGCCATAAATAATGTCCTAACGAATGTCCATGAAAAATTTCAGCTGAAAACATGTGGGGATGCCGAATCACCAAAAATCCATAAACTATAACTCATGAAAATGGGCAAAATCTTGTTTTTCCTTCTTTGGGGCTCGTTTAAACTGTAAAATGTGCCTGTTTTCCCCTTTGGACAAACTGACGTCATTAATAAGGTCTTAACAAACATCCAAGAATTATTTTGCCTAAAAGCAAGTTGAAATCCCCAATCACCAAAACATCATGGACTATCACACGAAAATTGGTAAAATCAGTTTTTTCTTGCTTTAGGGATCATTTGAACTTGAAAATGTGGTTGTTTGCCCTTCAAGATTAACTAAATCCATTAATAATGTCTTAACGGATGCCTATGAAAATTTTTAGCCAAAAATGACCTAAAATCCTGAATCGCCAAAAAACAATAGACTACAACACACGAAAAATCAGCAAAATCTGGTTGTTCCTGCTTTGAGGATGAATAATTTCTATCCATTAAATACACATGGGATGATGGGAAGGCAATATTGGGAATTGGGCTGGATTCCTTTTAGCCCATGGATGATGGAGTGCCCATTGATGAGGACAGGTTTGAAACTTTGTCACAACCTAAGGGTACCTCCTACATATAACATGGCGTATGGGACCCCGAGAGACCCTGTACAAGTTACTAAGAATTTAATACATAAGAAATAGAACAAAAAAGAAAATAAAACATATCAAATCCAAAGTTTTATAAAAGTAAAGCAGAAGTCTAAAACACTTTTCTCATTAGCCATCTAGTACAATAGAATGAAATTAGGCCTAGCCCATACATGATATCCAAGACTCTGAATAAGAAAGAAAACTGATGCAATGACAATCTATCCTTAAAGCATGAGTACTCACCAAAGCTTGGGAACCTCGCAATCAACCACTAGCCACGAAACTGTGAAACATGATTGTCGAACCCTACATTTGGGGAAATGTAGAAAAGAGTATGCATTAGTATAGGGATTTCCTACTTGCCAAGGTAAGGACCATGAACTTCGTAACTAAGGTGGATCCGCTAGCTAATGTCTATCTAGATAAGCATCCTACGGGGGCACATAGGTAAGAGATAAGGAGATTTCTTCTAGAAACCTGACCTCTACTAACGAGAGAGCTTCCATCTCAATATCTTCTCAGTGCTAAGCATAAATTCCACAGAATAGTCAATTCTTACTAGTTCTTATTATCCATGGAAGGGCACGCATCTTGCCAATCCAAGCTAAGTCATTATCCATGGAAAGTTATCATTCAATAACCAATCCAAGCTAAGTCATTATCCATGGAATGTATCACTCAATAACCAATCCAAGCTAAGTCATTACAATAGCTTTGTATATTTGATTCAATTAGGTGAGAAGAGCTTTCAACCTTAGAATCCTTATTATGTGAGAAAACCTTTCATAGTCATACTTTCATGTGTATATGAGAAAAATCCTTTCAACAACACATCATAAACAACATCATTGATACTTTACTCTCAAAACATCCTTAAAATATTTGCTTAGATTTCATAAACACATGCATAATTCCATAAGTTACCTTTCAAGGTTCAAAACCCACTTTCAATCATAAACCTTTATAAAACATGGGTTAGATATTGATTTAATCATAAACTCTTGTAATTCTATCAATAAATCCTTGATTTCATAAAACTCTTTCTTCATAATAAAAATCCCACAATATATGATCATAACTTGGACACATGGGTTTACATGGGTTCATAGGAGAAACATCATCAAATATTAGTAATTCATCAATTCATGTATAAGAGATCATAATTAAATCATTTAAATCAATAATCAAGAGAACCCATCACAATTGAAGAAAATCCTGAAATCTTAGTAGCGATTCTATAGTCAACTGAAGTAACATCATTGTCATCATTCGCTAAGCTATCCATACATATTATGACCACCTCACTAACTGTATTGTCCAAAGTTACAGTGTTCATTATCTAGCCATAACTTTAATTATTCCACTTCCTATTATTGAACCACTCTAGATATTACCTATACCAAAAAAGTACTATTCTCGCTAACTAGGTAACTAACCCAAAAAAAAAAAAAAAACACATTCATAAAGTCCCTCAAACCATTGTTCAAACTCATCGTTCGAATATCTTCAAAATGCATCAGTGATTCATCACCTTATTCAACCCCTTTGAACCATTTACCATTTTGAATCTGACCACACATCATTCCCAGAAGTATATCACTTCCACCTTAGTACCAAATCTGGCATCCAAGTCATACACGACATAAACTACTCACATGAGGAATCACACACCATTCATCACTATAAGTGAGAGAGAATGAAAGGAAGCAATAATAATTAGACCGGGTCAAGAATGAATGATAAAGATTCAAGAAGTGAAGATTTTTCCTAATAGTCACTATAGCCTCTCGAAGATAAATATGGATGTCTCTGTACCGATCCTCAAGACTCTACTTAGACTCAGCATGTATACACATGAGACCTATGAACTTGGGGCTCTGATACCATTTTGTCACGACCCAAAAATGGATGTGATAGTACTTATATTATTCCACCAAGAAAAGTCAACATAATACTGAACTAATACCATAATGTTTGTCTCATAAGATATAATTTAAAGTTTAATAACACGTAATAATACATATAACAAGTCAACATAAATAAATCCCCAAAACTTTGTTGTCACGTGCACACACCTATAATGTATTATAATGGATTTGAAAGAAAAACACAACTCTCAAATGATGCTATCACTAAAGTAGAACAAAATCATAAATAAAAGTAAGAATGTCCGATGACATGACAAACAACTACCTTAAAAAAAATTCCATAGGAACCCTCGAAAAAGAAGAGAATAGAAAGTACTACGAAGATAAAGGCTAAAAATGTAAAAGCAAAGGGTGAGTACGAAACCACACGGTACTTGGCAAGTAACCTTCTAAAAACAAGCTAAGGGAATAGAATACATGTATTCCTTACACCTCAACGAAACCTCCACAACTATAACCTATATAAAACCAACTCAACCTAACAGTTCAAACATTCAGTAGCAAATAGATCAATAACAACACTCTAGTGATTTTTGATCAATAATACATAAAATCAATTTCATCAATCATAAGTTTCATAGAAAGGCACTCAAAACTTTACAAATTTTATAGATATGCAATTCAATGTCAAGTATAGAGATGCATGTGTGACCTAGCGATACACACCCACTATCTCTCAGTCCGGGACCCATGAGGGACATATATGTCTATACATCCATCGCGGCGTCTGAAACAACCCTCAATAATAAAATCCTTCATAGCATTCGATACACTCCTTGATAGTAGAATCCATCGTGGCATGCAAAATGTCCCTTAAAATATATTATCCGTCATTTCACATGACACTTCCCTTGAAATAGAGCATCCTCTTTATTTTCTTATCACTCCTCAATTCACCTAACACTTGTCAGAACCATATCTCAGAACCTATACAAATGACATGTTCACATAAATAATGAGGAGATGAACATTTTCATAGCAATGTACAATTCACAACAGCACAGTCATGATATGACATCAAACAAATGAACCAATACTCCTTTCAAAACCATTCTCAATAGATCACACACCAATAATTAATCATATTGCCTTTTATTACCCTTTTTTCATACATTAGATTTATTCAATATGGAAAGTCAACCCATCACCAGGTTCCATTAGTACCCAACACATACCACAAGGAATTACACTATTATATTCACTTAATAAGTGATAACAAATCTACTAGACTCAAACAATCAGACAATTACTCCGGGATATGAGCCTTCCCCTTTAATTAGACTTCCAAGTCAATGCACTCCTAATCTATAATCAAGTTCCTAAATCTTGATGCCAATCAATACGCCAAATCTCATATTTTTTAAGTTTTAGGCCTAGGGTTAAGTCTTAATTTCTCCAAACACTACAACCCTAATAGTTTTATTATAATATAATACACCTAATATTTCATTACCTATCTCCATATATCTGCCCTAATACTTTTCGAGTTTTAATATATGGAGATAAGTAAGTAAATATTGGGTGTATTATATTATAATAAAACTATTAGGGTTGTAGTGTTTGGAGAAATTAAGACTTAACGCAGGCTTAAAACTTAGGAAATATAAGATTTGACCTATTGATAGGCATCAAGATTTAGGAACTTGATTATAGCTTTAGATTGCATTGATTTGGAAGCCCAACTAAAGTGGAAGGATCTAGTCCCAGAGTAATTGGTTGATTGTTTGAGGAAAGTGGATTTCTTAACCCTTGTTAAGTGTATGAAATCGTGTATTTCCTTGTTGTATGTGCTGGGGAGTAATGGAACTTGGTGATGGGATGACTTATCCATATTAAATAATTTTAATATATGAAAAGGGGTGATAAAAGGCAATGTGATTAATTGTTGGTGTGTGATGTGTGAGAATGGTTTTGAAAAGCTTATTGATTCATTTTTATATTCTATCACGATTGTGTTCTTATGAATTGTGCATTGTTATGAAAATGCTCATCTCCTCATTATTTTTCTGAACATTTCTGTTGCACCGGTTCTGAGACATGGCTGGGACAAGTGTTATGTGAATTAAAGAATAATAAGAGATTGAAAATGATGTACCATTTCAAGGGATATGTCACATGCTGTGACGAATACTATATTTTGAGGGACGTGTTGGACTCCTCGATGGATTTTATTATTGATGGATGTGTCAAGCGTTGTGGTGTATTTTATTATTAAGGGTCGTGTCATATACCGTGACAAATGCATGGACATATATGTCTCCCATGAGTCCCAAACTGAAAGACAGCTGGTGTGTATCGCTAGGTCAGACACACATCACTATACTTGGCATCGTATTTCATTGCATTCTGTAACACCTCAGATCTCAAAATGAAGAAAAAGCCTAGTTTTTCAGAAAACTTGTGCCTGTATCGACAGAACCACCCACGCACCGTAAGTGGAACTATAGACTGTCGGTGGGGTTTCATTGTTAAAGGCCAAATCTTTATAGTCTCTAATCCCACCCATGGTCGATTAGTAGGGTTTGTAGTTGGACCTACGAACCATAGGTGAGGGTCAACAACCAGTTAGAGGGAAATTGTTCTTGGGTCAACTTCATATGGTCATAACTTTTAGCATAAAAGGAATTAGGTAGCCCATGACCTATCAAATGAATGATAATTGAATCCTCTTTTCAACGCCACAAAGTTAGCTAAAATCCCATCTCCAAGTAAAAAGTGATGCTCCTTATAGTGAAGACCTATCGGGTAAATCATGAACGACGAACCCAAACGATAGTAAATAGTTCAAACGACGAACCGTCGTTCCCTCCGTGGATGGGCAGAATTAAGTCAGGGTCAATTTGGTCCTTTCCCCTATGTTTTGGGCACTAAATCTACGTCGTTTTACTTAGTTTAAGACTAATAACCTAGTTAGAACATAACCAAAACCTTTATTCACCAAAATTCACCAGAACTTAAAGCGAAAAAGAGCAGAAAGAATCGACCAATCCCTCAAGAATATGTTGTAGGTTTTATTCAGTTCAAGTACTGAAATCAAAGGATATCTCCATAGATTTCCTCACCAAGTATGTAGGATTTCACTAGTGGGTTCCTTTCATTTACTAAGTCCCTAGAATACTGTTAGATTCTTGATTCTCTATATCTTGCTTAGACCTAGGGTTCCTTAAACCTTAGATATTGGCTATGATTTAGCTGTTATAGTATTCTTAATTAGATTATCATGCTTTCGTGAAATCGTTACTTAGTTTCTTCTATGAAACTTAGAACCCTAGTTGTGTAGATTCTCTTAGTTCATGAATGACACTTATAGATTAGTTAAATATATATATATTCTCCAGTTTCAAATGTTTCATTGTCAGTACCTAAATGTTGCATTCTTATATTTGCATGTGAGAATATTGAGCTATCCAGTATTTCATTTATGTTGTGTCATACACATTTCTAGTTGGGAGTAGGCTTAGCATCAAGTTGGACTAGTGTTCAACATACCTTTATAGTCCTAGAACTACATGACCCTGTAAGTTTAAGAGTCCCTTCTGTTGGGCATTAGAATTAGTGATCACGCCAGTCATGCCTTTATACCCCTGGCAAGGTATACTGGGTCCTCTCAATAGGGCGCATACATTCAACTCCACGCTTAGCTCACGTGGTTTTATGTTTGATAATAGTAGCTCCCACAGTCAGCCTCTAGTGCATTTGACCAAGTTTTCAATTATACTTCAGTATTCCATCTCAGCATGTTAAATTCATGATTAGTACTTGGTCATTGCATTAAGCTCAATTTTCAGTTATATTTCAGTATTTATGTTTTTGTTAAGATTATGCCATTGTTCGGTTATGTTTGTTCAGTTTTTATACCTTGTTTAGTTATTATCTATATCATGCATGCTCAGTACATTCCAAGAACTGACACATATTTTGCGCTACATCCTTATATGAAGTAGGTTAAGGTATTCAGCATCCGGATCACGTATAAATTGGTTCTCGATCTGTATTCAACAACTTCAGTGGTGAGTCCTCATACTTCAAGGACAATAGACATGTCTTTCATATTTAGTCTTTTTTTTTAGTTTTCAATTTTTCTAGAGTTAGTTGGGGGCATGTCCCAGCAACTGTAGTTAGTAGAGGGCTTTTAGATATAATACTGGATTCATCTTTAGATTTGAGTTTGATTTTTATGTTTTTATTGAACTCTTAATACATTTTATATATTCAAACTAGTTAGGTATTCCCCACTTTCAGTTACCACTGTTTTAGCTTCTGCACAGTATATCTTTGTTCAGATTGTTTTAGTATGCTTATGATATGCCAGCTTCAAGGTTATCTTGGGGACACTCATGATCCTAGGTCCCGTGTTTATGTCAAGAGGGTAGCCTCCTGCAGTGACAAACTTGAAATCAGAGCCTTAGGTTCAATAGTCCTAGGATGTCTAAAAGCATCATTAACTAGAGTCTCGTTCATGGGTATGAAGTGCACCACATCTGATGTGAGGGAGGCTACAAAGTGTTTTAAGAAAAACTTCATTTTCTTGTTACTATTATCGTGCATGGGTATGATCTCCTTTAGAATTCGTCGTTATGTTTTTCAGATCATGCCTCTTCATAGAGCTTATGCACGAAATGCTAATATACAGAATGCTAATATACAGAATGCTAACACAGTTCCTCAAGTCCCAAATCATAAGGTTACGAATGTAGAATTCTTGAATATGAACCAACTTTTGGCTAGAGTGTTGCCAACCAGAACAATCAGCAAGTCTTAGTTCCCATTAATACTAATTGTGGATCAATGGCAGCTAGAGCTTGAGGTTTTGTTTAGATGAATCTGCCTGAGTTTCTAGGCTTGCAGATTGGTCAGGTCCCACACAACTTCATTGATGATGTTAAGAAAAACTTTGGGCCGATGTAGGTGAATAGTCATGATAGGGTAGATTTGGCATCGTACCAGCTTAAGGATGTAGCTCACATTTGGTTCACTTAGTGGAAGGAAAACAAGGGTGTGGATGGAGCTCCTGTGACTTGGGAGTGTTTTATTGGATCTTTCCTAAAAATGTTCTTCCCAAGGGAATTGAGAGAATCTAAGGCACAAGAGTTTATGAATTTGAAGCAGGATACTATTATAGTCCAAGAATACAGACTTAAGTTCACCCAACTCTCCAGGTTTGCTATATATATGGTTGCCAATCCAAGGGAACAAATGAGTAAGTTTTTGTTTGGGGATCTGACTTGGTGAAGACAGTGCAGGAATGCTATGTTGTTAGAGGATATGAATATCTCTAGGCTTGTAACCCATGCTCAGTAGGTTGAGGGAGATACGGTTAAGGAAATGGATAAGGGCAATAAGAAGGCTCCAATACAGAATTATGAATACTCTCAGCAGAAATCGGGTGGTGGAAATCGCTCCCAGTTTCACCAGAAATAATCAACCTCATCACCTTCATTAGATAGCGCGCCATCTCCTAGGTTTCAACAGGATAAGAAAGGTAGGGCATTAGGATCTATGTATTAGAGGAGTAATTCAGGTACCATGACTTTCCTAAGTTGTCCAAACTATGGTAAGAACTATCCGGGCGAGTGTCTTGCGGGAAATCAAGGGTGTTTTAGGTGTGGCTTGTCCTGCCATAGGTGAAAGATTATCCTTCTGCCAGGTAAGGGCAAAGAGGAAATAATAATAAGGCTCAGTCTACATTTCTAGTAGCACCAGCAGGTCGCCCAACTTAGTAGGTGCTTCATCTGGTACAGGTGGCGGTCAATACCAAAACAGGTTGAATGCTCCCTAGGCTTGCCTGGACTAGGAAGATTCTCCCATTGTGGTCACTGTTACGTTACAAGTATTTCATTTAGATGTTTATGTATTGTTAGATGTAGGGGCTACTCTTTCCTTTTTATTCCCTATGCAACAGTAAACTTCATTGTCAGTCAAGAAACTTTTTCAAAACCCTTCTCAGTCTCTACTCCAGTTGGTGACCTAGTTATAGCTAGATGAGTATACATAAATTGCCCTATCAAAGTCTCTCAAGAAGTCACCCAACAAATTTTGTAGAGTTAGAAATGGTAGACTTTGATATCAATCTATGCATGGATTGGTTGTAGTCTCTTTATGCCTTAGTCGATAGTATAACTAGGATCATTATGTTTCAGTTTCCAAACTAGCTAGTCTTAGAATGGAAGGGTAGTAACCCAGTGCTTGTAGGTCGATTTATCTCGTACCCTAAGGCCATAAAGATGATCTCTAAAGGGTATGTCTACCATCTGGTTCGGGTTAAGGATTCAAACTCCGAAACCCCAACTATTGAGTGAGTTCCAGTAGTAATTGAGTTTCCAGAGGTATTTCGAGAAGATCATCCCGAAGTTTCTCCCGAAAGGGAAATTGACTTTGGAATTGATCTCTTTCTAGATACCCAGCCCATTTCTATTCCTCCTGACAAAATGGATCCAATTGAGCTTAAGGAATTGAAAGAATGTTTGAAAGACCTTTTAGATAAGGGCTTCATTAGACCTAATATTTCCCCATGGGGTGCTCCAGTGTTGTTTGTGGAAAAAAAAGATAGTTCTCTCAGAATGTGCACTGACTATCGTCAGTTAAACAAGGTCACCATCAAGAATAAGTATTTCATCCCTAGGATTGATGACTTGTTCGACCAACTTTAGGGTGCTAGTTGCTTTTCTAAAATAGACCTCAGATCTTGTTATCATTATCTTAGAGTCAGAAATAGTGACATTCCAAAGACAAGCTTCAGGACTCGGTATGGTCACTATGAATTTGTAGCTATATATTTTATACTACAAAATTCTCTTGCAGCTTTCATGCACTTAATGAACAAGGTGTTCAAATAGTATTTGGATTTGTTCGTTATTGTCTTTATTTATTATATCCTCATATATTCTCAGAATAAGAAGTAGCATGCGAATCATCTGAGGGTTTTTCTGCAAACTCTCAAGGATCGCCACTTATTCGCTAAGTTCAACAAATGTGAATTCTAGTTACAGTCAGCCGCATTTCTTCATCATGTAGTATCTAGAGAAGAAATTTGATTGGATTCTTAGAAAATAGAAGCAGTGAAACAATGGCCCAGACCCACCTCTTTAGCAGACATTAGAAGTTTCTTGAGTTTTGCTTTTTATTTTAGGAGATTTGTTGAAAGATTTTCATTCATAGCTTCCCCATTAACCAAGTTGACTTAAAAGAAGGTAAAATTTTAGTTGTTAGATGAGTGTGAGAAAAGTTTCTCAGAACTGAAGACTAGGTTGACTATAACTCTGGTCTTGACTCTACCAGATGGTTCAGCAGTTATATGATTTATTGTGATGCATCCAGGGTCGGCCTACTTTGTGTGTTGATGCAGTGAGATAAGGTCATAATTTATGCTTCTAAAAAACTTAAGGTCCATGAAAAGAACTACTAGAGTCATGACCTCAAGATTGTGGCGGTAGTGTTTTCCCTAAATATTTGGACACACTACTTGTATAGTGTTCACATAGATGTGTTCACATATCATAAGAGCCTTCAGTATGTATTCACCCAGAAAGAATTGAATCTTCGTCAGAGGAGATGGCTTGAATTCCTCAAGGACTACAACATAAATGTGTTTTACCATCTCGTAAGGCCAATGTAGTGGTTGATGCTCTTAGTAGACTGTCTATTGGTAGTTAGAACATGTTGAGGAAGAAAAGAAGGAATTAGCAAAAGATGTTCACCAGCTTGCTCCCTTAGGAGTTGGTCTTGCGGACTTGTCAAATGGTGCTGTGATAGTTCAGAATAGACTGAATCTTTATTGGTAGTGAAGGTTAAGGAAAAATAGGATAGTGATCCTATATTACTTTAATTGAAAGGTGCAGTTCATCAACAGAAAGTAGAGATTTTCTCCCAATAGGAAGTTGTTGTGCTTCGTTATCAGGGCCACTTATGTGCTCCTAAGATAGGTAAGTTGAGACATCAGATCCAAAGCCAATAATTCAAGATATTCTATTCATCTATGTGCCACTAAGAGGTATCGTGATCTGCGGGAAGTATTTTGGTGGAACGACATGAAGAGGGACATAGTAGATTGTCCTAATTGTTAATAGGTTAAGGTAGAACATCGAAACCAGGAGGTATGACTCAAGAGATTAACATTGCTACTTGGAAGTGGGAAGTGATAAGCATGGACTTCATTATGGGTTTACCTCGTACTCGCATACAACATGACTCCATTTGGGTGATAGTGGAAAGAGCTACTAAGTCCGCTCGCTTCTTGGCTGTCAAGACTACAGATTAAACAAAATATTATGCTAAACTCTACATTAATGAGATAGTCAGGTTCCATGGGATTCCTTTCTTTATCATCTCAGATAGAGGTCCTTAGTTTACCTCTTAATTCTAGAAATCATTTCAGAAAGGTCTTGGTACTCAGGTAAATCTCAATACATCATTTCATACACAGATGGATGGTCAGGCAGAACGTATCATTCAGACCTTAGAGGATACGTAGAGAGCTTGTGTGATCAATTTCAAAGGAAGTTGGGATGATCACCTATTTCTCATAGAGTTAATAGCTATCAGTTCAATATTCAGATGACCCCTTGTGAGGCACTATATGGGTGTAGATACAAATCTATGATTGGTTGGTTTGAAGTAGGTGAAGCAACATTGATTGGGCCATATTCAGTTCATGAAGTTATGGAAAAAGGTCAGCTCATCAGAGATAGACTTAAGACAGTTCAGAGTCGTCAGAAGTCCTCTACAAACGTAAGGAGAAGGAACTTAGAGTTTGAGATTAATGATTGGGTTTTCTTGGAAGTGTCCCCTATAAAGGTGGTGATGAGTTTTTGAAAGAAGGGGAAGCATAGTCCTAGATATGTAGATCTTTACAGCATCCTCAAAAGGGTTAGTAAGGTGGAATATGATTTAGAATAGCCAGTAGAACTAGGAGCGATTCATCTAGTCTTTCACATTTCATTGTTGAAGATGTATCAATAATACCGTTTGAGAGTGTGGCTGTCAAGGATAATCTCACCTATCAAAAAGTGTCGGTTGAAATTCTTGACATTTATATTCGTAGGTTGAGAAATAAGGAAGTCGATTCAGTAAAGGTTTGTGGAGGAGTCACTCCGTAGAGGGATCTACTTAGTAAGTTGAAGCAGCCATAGAGACTAAGTATCCTCTTCTCTTTCCTTCCGATTCTATCTCAGTTTGAGGTAATAGTTCACCTCCAGTCTCTCAGTCTACTCTTGCGTAAATTCAGTCATAGTATCTTTTTCCTCCAGTTGTTCTTGCATTATCATCATATTTGCTTGTTTTTGGAACTCAGTTCAGTTAGATATTAGTTTCTAGTACTTAGTGGTAGGGATTGCAGCTCCTTCCTTCCATACTTAGCTAGTTTATACTTCATTCGAGGAGAATGTTCCCAAGGGGGAGATAATGTAACACCTATCTCAAAATGAAGGAAAATCTTAGTTTTTAAAAAACTAGTGCCATTACCGACGGAACCACCCATGGACCATAGGTGGGACCACGTACCGTAGGTGGGGTTTTGTTACTAAGGATGAAATTTTTATAGTCTTTGATCTCACCCATGGTCAACCAGTACAGTCTGTGGTTGGACAAATGGCCAGTATGTCTGACCGTAGGTGAGGGTTAGCAGCTACTTAGAGGGAAATTTTCATTGGGTCTACTTCAAACGGTCATAACTTTTAGCAAAAAAGTAATTAGGTGGCCCATAACCTATCAAATGAAAGATAATTGAATCTGCTTTACGATGCCACCAAGTTTGCTAAATCCCATCTCCAAGTAAAAATTTATCCTCGTTTCAGTGAATCCATGTCGGGCAGATCATGAACGACAAACCCAAATGATGGCTGGTAGTCCAAATGATGGACCCTCGTTCCCTCTGTGGATAGGCCTCATCAGAATTAAGTCAGGGTCATTTTGGTCCTTTCCCCTATGTGTTGGCCACTTAAACTATATCGTTTGATGCCTAAAATATGTTGTTTTATTCAGTTTAAGCCTAAAAACCTAATCAAAATATAACCAAAACCTTTATTCACCAAATTTCACTAGAACATAGAGCGAAGAAAAAGGAAAAAGAGTTGACGAACTCCTCAAGAACACCTAGCAGGCTTTCGTCAGTTCCTTCCCTGTAATCGAATGATTTCTTCGTAGATTTAGTCACCAGGTATGTGGGATTTAACTAGTGGGTTCCTTTCATGTACTAGGTTCATAGAATTAAGTCAAATTCTTGATTTGCTATTTCTTGTTTAGACCTAGGGTTTCTAAGACCTTAGATATTGGCTGTGATTTAGCTGTTACAGTATTCTTAATCAAATTATCATGCTTTTATGAAATCGTTGCTTAGTTCTTTGCATGAAACTAAGAATCCTAGTTGTGTAGATTCTCTTAGTTCATGAAACACACTTGCTAGGTCAGTTAAACATATATACATGCTCCAGTTTCGAATGTTTCATTGTTAGTACCTAAATGTTTCATTCTCAGATTTGCATGTTAGAATATTGAGCTATCTAGTATTTCTGTTATGTTGTGTCATACACATTTCAAGTTGGGACTAGACTTAGTTATACCTTTGGCAAGGTATATTGGGTCCTCTTGATGGGGCATATACATCGGACTCCGCATTTTGCTCACGTGGTTTTATGTCAGTTAATTGTAGCTCCCACAGTCAGACTCTAGTGCATTTGACCAAGTTTTCAGTTATACTTCAATATTCTGTCTCAGCATATTAAATTCATGATTAGTACTTGTTCATTGCATTTAGCTTAGTTATCAGCTATATTTCAGTATCTATGTTTCTGTTCAGATTATGTCATTGCTTAAATATGTTTGTTTAATTTTTATACCTTTTTCAACTATTATCTATATCCTGCATACCCAGTACATTCCAATTACTAACGTATAATCTGCACTATATCCTTTCATGATGTAGTTTCATGTATTCAGCATCCAAATCACGTATAGATTGGTTTCTGATCCATATTCAGCAGCATCAGTAATGAGTCTTCATACTTCGAGGATAATGGACATGTCATTCATATTCATTATTTTATTTTAGTTTTCAGTTTCTCTAGATTTAGTTGGGGGCATGTCCTAGCAACTCTAGTCAATAGAGGCTTTTGAGACATAGCATTAGATTCAACTTTATATTTGAGTTTGATCTTTCTGTTGTTATTGAAATCATAGTACATTCCATATAGTCAGACTACTTAGGTATTCCCCACTTTTAGTTTCCATTGTTTTATCTTCCGCATAGTATTGCTTTATTCACATTATTTTTGCATGCTTATGATATGCCAGCTTCAAGGTTTGCTTGGGGTAACTCGTGATCCTAGGTCTCTTGTTTACAACAAGGGGTAGCCTCGAGGTGTGACCTATTGCATATCTATATCATTTGTTAACTTGTGATTGCTTTGTGTGAAACTTGTGATTGATAAATTTCATCCTATGTATTGTTGATCCAATATCACTGGAGTGTTTTTATTAATCTATATGCTATTAAAATTGTAAACTGTTAGGTTGAGCGGGTTTTATATAGGTTGTAGCTGTGGAGGTTCTGTTGAGGTGAAAGGAGTACCCATATTCTACTCCCTTAGCTTGTGTTTAGAAGGTTACTTGTTGAGTAAAGTGTGGTTTGGTATTCACCCCTTGCTTCTACATTTTTGAAGGTTACAAGCCTAGATCTTCGTAATACTTTCTATTCTCTTCATTTTTGAGACTTTTGATGAGTCCATAAATTGGATCCATTTAGGGCTATATTTTGATAGAATTAGTGTCCTCAAATGCATATTTTATCTTAATCTCTGATGAAAACCCTTAAGTTTCAGGTGTTTGGAGTTTGAGGGAAAGCATGGATACCACTTAGAAAAAAAGGAACAAAGGCAATTGAAAGAACAAAGAAATGAAGATTTGAGAATCGCCGAACCCATTCGATGAGTTGCCAAAAGATCTTATCCTCGCCTTTTATCCTAGTGTGCTGAGCCCTGAAGGAAAGGATCAAATCGACAGTGAAAAGGAGTAGTCGGCATATTATCGGGCAGTTCTGCAAAGCTCTACTATGTCACCCAATGATCCGAACACGACGACGATGATGGATAGAGCAAGCGGTGATGAAAACTACCAAAGGGTGGATCACCGAGTTGATCGACGATCTCGACTAATGACGCTGAATGATCCGCTGCAACATAGTTTAGTTTATCCTGTATTCCTATCACATCCCAAGAATCCCTCTATTTGATTAGTATTTCTCTTTATTTTTACAGATTTTGCTCTTTACTTTCTTACAAACCCCCATTGATAACTGACACTCGTGTGAAACCCTTTAATTTGTCTTGTCTACATTCGATAAAGTCTTTAGCTATGGTTAGCTTAAGCATTTTCGCGCTTAACCACTAATTTTCAGGAACCGCTCCCTTAGGACTCGATCCGAACTCTTGGTTAGGTTACTATACTATTGTACGATCGTAGACACTTGCATTGGAAGTTCTGTCTTGATTACGCAAACATCAACATCCTATGGAGATTTTTTTATGGTAGTTATTTGTGATCTCCGCAGACATTGTTACTCCTATTTATGATCTTGTTCTAATTTATTGACAACATCATTTGAGATTTGTGTTTTTCTTTCAAATAAATTGTAATACATTAGAGGCTTGTGCATGTGACAACTAGGTTTTGGGAATTTGGTTAAGTTGACTTGCTATCCATATTATTACTTGTTATTGAACTTTCAATTATAGCTTATTTTCGCACTTTATCGTATTAGTTGGGTATTAGGTTGACTTGTTTTTGTGGGATAAGAGGAGTGTCATCATGTCCAATTTTGGGTCGTGACAAATTACCACTATTAAATCTAAATAAAATATAATTTCAGAAGCTTGAAACTTCAAATCGTGTTTAGAATATGTTGGATTCCCTAAACATGGTATGAATTAAATGTTATACATAGTAATTTCTTGCTTTTCTATTGCATTAAATGTAAGTTTGTTTTTTTTTTAAGAAGAAGTGTTTGCAAATCTTGATTTTAATCTAATTTCTATATATATATATATATATATATATATATATATATATAATTTTATAATTAATAACAATCTATTACAGTTTTGAAATTTATTGCTACTGCAGTTGATCATAATAAGAAGAATATCTCGCATTATTAAAAAGCATCTTCTCTGAATTGTGTTTACAACTTACAAGCACCTGATCTCTTTTTAAATTTAAACTATATGTATATGTTTTTTGGTTTTACTATGACTAGGCTTTTATTATTCTTTTTTTTTTCAATAAAAAAGGTCTACAAGATAGATTAAAAGATCTGGCCCACGAAACACTCAATATACAAAGTCAAATAAAAACATAGAAGAAAACAAAAAGAATCTAAAGTTGCCTCCAGATTCAAAGAATGTAATCCATAGTTTCTTCTTCATTTATCCATGGTTCTCTTTCAAGGAAGAATAGGACCTCCATTTTTATTCCCAAATTGAATTTCTAGATCTGTGTAGAGTCAAATAAGTGCCATTTTCCCATTAAAAATTTGTTTTGATGTCTTTGTTCTCTAATTCAAACACACAAACTTCGTTTTGTCATGGATTAGATGATTTGATTGGGTATGCTCTTCTGGTGAGACTCGATATTGTACTTTCTATTTGGAATTAAAATTAAAGAGTTGGTTGTTGATTCTTCAGGTTTTGCCTTTCCGATGATACAATATAGCGTTACTGATTTAACTTGTAACCAAAGAAATAGCAATTTTGATCGTGTGAATTTTGAATAATCGAAAAGAAATCTTCGGTTGTGTATAAATGTTGAGAAAAATTATTTCTGATTACAAATCTTATGAAAACCCCTATTTTCATGATACAACAATGTAATCTCATGTAATGATGGAAGATTGTTCCATCAGTTGTTATTTTTGATTTATTTCTCTAGGTCATATTATCTGCTTCACTTCTAATTCACAAATAGCATGTCAGAACAGCAAGAAAAGGAAGTCAAAATCATCAGGTAAACAATTTTCTTTACCTAGAATCTTTTAATTCTGATATCAATCAACTCCCTTAGAGCTTACAGAGGAATCACTAGTCCTCATTTAGAAATCTCGGGATACACTTCACAACCTAACACTTTAATACCATACCAATGATCCACCACTAAGAACTTCTTTATAACTAATGCCTAACTTAGTCACTCATAGTAAAAACTAGTCCACTTCTAAAATATGGATGCAATATTGATTCTCATTATACAAGTTGGTAAGAAAAGTGATAACCCTTAAGTAGATAGTATTCGCATTTGACAATTGACGTATCCATTTTCACTTACCACAAGTACCACATCATAAAAATATGCAAGGTCCACCCCTAGAATACCTCATACCTATTGAAAAGATCGTACCTAAATAACTCATACATTTCTACCCATTAAGTAGTTACAAAACATTATTAAGTCAGCTCAGTCTCTAACTCAAAGCGATATGCAGTCTTTCAGAGATAGGGTTGATGGCATAATTAACACGCTCCATAACTCTAACCAAGTAAGTATCGATACTATTGTAGTAGTCGTTTAATGATATTCTTTGATATACACTCAATCTATCTAATCTTAGTAGATTTTGACCTCAATTGGGATAACATCATTCTTATCATTCTCTAAGCGATCCATACATGTTATGAAAACTTTCCTAACTGTATTGTACAAAGTTACAATGTTCATTATCTAGCCATCACTTTAATTTACAACTTCCAATTATTGAACCACTTCAGAAATTGCCTATACCACAAAAGTACTATATTCGCTAACTAGATAACAAACCTAAAAAAGATAATACGTACATAAAGTTCCTCAAACCATTGTTCAAACTCATCATTCAAATATCCTCGACATACATCATTAATTCATCACCTTATTCAAGCCCTTTGTATCATTTACCTTTCTGAATATGACCACACATCATTCCTAGAAGTTTATAACTTCGAGCTTAGTACAAAATCTCGCATCCAAGCCATACACGACATAAACTACTCATATGAGGAATCATACATGATTTATCATTATAAGTGAGAGAGAATAGAAAGAAGAAATAATAATTAGACCAGACCAAGGATGCACAATAGGGATTCAAGAAGTGAAGATTTTTCATAACAATCATTATAGCCTCTTGAAGATAAGTACCGACGTCTCTGTACCGATCCTCGAGACTCTACTTAGACTCGGGTTCTATACATGTGAGACCTGTGAACCTGTTACTCTGATACCATTTTGTCATGACATAAAAATGGATGTGATGGTACTCATCTTAACCCACCAAGATAAGTCAGCCTAATACAACACTAATATGATAAAGTAAGGCAATAATCTACAAGTGAATGTTTAGTAACAAGTAATAATACGGATAAAAAGTCAACTTAATTAAATCCCCAAAACATGGTTGTCACGTGCACAGCCCTATAATGTATTACAAAGGATTTGAAAGAAAAATACAAGTCTCAAATGATGTTGTCACTAAAGTAGAACAAGATTAAACATAATAGTAAAAAGGTCCGATGAGATGACTGTTAGGACCCAAGCCTACACCCTGGATGTAACATGGCATAAAAGACTTTGAAGAGCCTCATAAAGCCTCATAGTATTCATAACATAAGACATAAGAAAATGGTGTGGAATTTGAAAATTTTATCCATACAATCGAAGTCTTTATTAAAGCAAGCGGAAGTCTAAATTTGTCTCATTATAGCCATCTAATACAACTTTGAATCAATAATAGGGTCACAACCCTTTAATATAGTCTAAAAAATAAAATGACATGAAAGAAACTACTAAAACTCATATTTCCTCGAATCTTCAAGACTCAACAAAAGCTAGGAGAATAGTCGATCTAAGCTTTACTCCAAATAAATCACCTTAAGATCCGGAACCTCCAATTTGTAAAAATCTAGAAGAAATATGGGTTAGCACAAAAATGTTCTAAGTATGATAGCCATGGAAAAATCATGCTAAAAGGGACATTTTGGTTGAAAACAATGCTATATGCCAAGTTGAGAAACATCAAACTCTTTTAGTACAAACACATAAGACATAAGCATATTCATCATGTAAGTAATTATAACACATTAGAACCATCATCTTAAGTAACCGTAAGTTATACTTGTGCAATGTAGGAATGATATCCCATAATACCATTCATACATAGTACCACTTTAAGGTCACCATAACATACTTACCATTCTTCATTCTCATCTTTAGTCAATGCTCGTTCGACAAGGAACATTCACATTCAATAAGTCATGACATGGAAAACAACTCATAATAACATTTCCAAGTTAAGCATTCATCATTACATTAAGCCTTTAAGTCATCATTCTCATTTAGCAGCATTTTTAGTACATTCATTTCATTAGACATGATGACATTAGAGAAACACACCATAGCTACTCTCAAAGCATACTTGTGCAATGCATGAATGAAGTCCCATACCCCCATCCACACTAAGTAGTGCATCCTTGAGAAGCCATAGTGAATTAACATTCATTGTGGGTGTAAGCCGTAACCGAAATAGACCATGTGAGCTAATCATGGAATCCTGATGTTACTCACACCGAATAAGGGATTCCTACTTGCCTAAGGTTGGACCATTTATTTAGCTTAGGTGGATCCCTTAGCTAATAACCTATATAGGCTCATAGTTATGGAATAGGGAGATTTCTACTAGATACCCCGCCATAACTCATGGATGAGCATCCATATCAAGAGATTGCAACTAGATACCCTACCTCAACTCACGGATGAGCATTCATCTCAATCCATATCCACTCGGTGCTTAGAATTATTCCCCACGGAGTACGTAACGTTAATTACGTTAGTTCATTATTATGGGATAAGAGATTGTTACTAGATACCCCGCCTCAACTCACGGATGATCATCCATCTCAACCCAACATTTATTCATTAGATAGCTCATAGATTCAAAGATGAGAAAAGCCTTTCAACTAATAATCCCCATATTATGAGAAATACCTTTCACAACATGTCAGTATCATTCATTAGTGTATAATTGAGAATAGACTTTCAATCAATACATCATCATTAACATAAGCATAGAACTTCATTCATTCTTCATTCATGATTGTGTGTATAGTGAAAATAACCTTTCAATAACAACACCATTGCATTATACTCATGATCACATTACTTTCACTGAAATCACAAACCATATACATAAGCATCATGATTATACATCAACCTTCATAAATTGCCCTTCAAGGCCATGAATCACAATTCACCAACACACCTAGGATTTATACAATATAGGCATGAATAATGAAAAAATTCAAATAGCCAAACCATTTCAAAAACAATTGCATAACATCCATCTTACTACAATTCACCCACATCACACAGTCATAAATTAGGGTTATGGGGAAATCATGGATTCATGAGGATTTTATCTTAAAACCACCGTAAAACAGAAATTTAATCTCAATATATGATAATTAAACCACTGAAAACGTTTAGAGAAAGAATCCATGACCTAGAATGAAAACCCTTAGTTTTTGAGAATTTCCAAGGTTTGAGGACTTCATGGATGGAAAGTAAACCATGAATCAAAACTACCATACCTTAATAAAACATTCCTCATGAAATTGAGTGAAAATTTGTGTCTTGAGCCCTAGACCTTGACTTCTTCTTCTCCAATGGAGGTTTCTACAGAGAGAATTATTTGGAGAGGAAAGTTTGTTACTATTTTGGGTTTTTGAATTATGAGTTGTAAAGGGGTAGTTAATAGTTTAAAAGGTCTTAAAAATGTCTAATAAATCAATATAAAATTACCCCTAACTTAACTAACCACCCTAGGAATGTACCGTCTTGTCTCTTTTAAGGCCAAACCTTGGCAGCTTACAAAGGTGACTCATGCCCTCTTGACCCACGAACCGTGAGTGGGCTCATGTCCCATCATATAGGTTTGTGGGTGGGTTCAGCAACTCTTCATTTTGGGGTCTTGACCTAAGGCTTTGTTCCATGGGGCATGGATAGACCTACGTCTAGTAGGTCCCATCCATAGGTCCTAATTTTTGGAAGATTTGGGGCAGTTTTTGGTTAGACTTTAGGGTCCTCCTCAAGGACTCTTGGTTGGTCCTTTGGGAGTTGCACCTTAATTTTAACCCCTAAACCTCTCAACCTAAGCTCGGTAACCCATTTTACAACATAAAACCCCACATCAAACTCAACAACACACTCGTAAGACTCTAGTTTAACCTACTAGTTTTCCGAGTCCTAACAATGACAAACAACTACCCTTAAAAATATTCCATAGGAATCTAATGAAAAGAAGAGAATAGAAATTATTATGAAGATTTGGGATTATAACCTTCTAAACATATGTTATAGGAATAGAATATGAGTACTCCTTACGCCCCAACGGAACCACTACAACTACCACCTGCTTAAAACTAACACAACCTAACAATTCACAGTTTCAATAGCACATAGATCAATAACAACACTGCAATGATTTTGGATCAACAATACATAGGATCAAGTTTATCAATCACAAGTTTCACAAAAAGGCACTCACAAGTTCACAAATTATATATATATGCAATGAAATGCCAAGTATAGTAAGGCATGTCTGACCTAGCGATACACACCTGCTGTCTCTTAGTCTAGGAACCATGAGGGGCATATATGTCTATGCATCCATCGTGGCGAGTAAAACGACCCTCAAAAATAAAATCCATCACAATGTGTGATACGTCCCTCGATAATCAAATTCGTTGCGGTAGGCGCCACTTCCCTTAAAATATAGTATCCATCATGGCACATGAAACTTCCATTGAAATGGTACATCCTCTAAAATTTCTTATCATTCTTCAATTCGCATAACACTTGTCACAACCATGTCTCAGAACTAATGAAAAATAACATGTTCACACAAATAATGAGGAAATGAACATTTTCATAAAAATGTACAATTCACAACAATAAAATCATGATACAACATCAAAAAAAAAAACCAATACGCCTTTCAAAACTAATCTCAACACACCTCACACCAATAATTAACAACATTGCCTTTTATTACCTTTTTTCATGAATTAGAATTGTTCAATATGGACAAGTCAACCCATCACCAAGTTCCATTATTCCCCAACAAATATCACAAGGAAACACAAGATTCTATACACAAAACAAGGGTTAACAAATCCACTTGCCTCAAACAATCGAACAATTACTCTGAGATTTAAGTCTTCCCCTTTAGTTGGGCAGCCAATTAATTGCAATACAAATCTATAATCCAGTTCCTAAATCATTATTCCAATCAATAGGACAAATCTTATATTTTCTAAGTTTCATGCCTAGGGTTAAGTCTTAATTTCTCCAAACACTCCAACCCAAATAGTTTTTGTATAGTATAATACCCATAATATTTAATTACCTATTTCCATATATCAAAACAAATTATTTGAGTTTTGATATATGGAGATAGGTAATTAAATATTGGGTGTATTAAATAATACGAAAACTATAAGGGTTGTAGTATTTGGAGAAATTAAGACTTAGTCCTAGGCTTAAAACATAGGAAATATGATATTTGACCTATTTATCGGCAGAAAGATTTAGCAACTTGATTATAGCTTTGGATTGCACTGATTTAAAAGCCCAAAGGCTCAAGTCCAAGAGTAATTGTTCGATTGTTTTAGGCAAGTAGTTTTCTTAACCCTTGTTAAGTATATAGAATCATGTATTTTCAATTGGTATGTTTTCGTGAGTAATGGAACTTTGTGATAGTTTGACTTGTCCATATTGAAAAATTTCTAATGTATTAAAAAGAGGTAATAAAAGACAATGTGATTAATTATTGGTGTGTGATGTGTTGATAATGGTTTTGAAAGGCTTATTGATTCATTTTTTATGTTGTATCACGATTGTGTTATTGTGAATTATGCATTGTTATGAAAATGACCTTCTTCTCATTATTTGTGTGAACATGTCATTTGCATTGGTTCTAAGACATGGCTATGACAAGTGTTATCTGAATTGAGGAATAATAAGAAATTAAAGAGGATGTTCCATTTCTAGGGACAAGTCACGCGTCACGACAGATACTATATTTTGAGGGACGTGTCCCACGTCGTAACTATTTTCTATTATTGAGGGACATATCGCACACCACTTTGATTTTATTATCGAGGGTCATGTTGTACGCCGTGACAAATGCATGGACATATATGTCCCCTATGGGTCTCGAACTAAGAAACAGTGGGTCTGTATCGCTAGGTCAGACATGCATCACTATACTTGGCATTGCATTACATATCTATATCATTTGTGAACTTGTGAATGCATTTGTCTAAAACTTGTGATTGATGAACTTGATCTTATGTATTGATGATCCAGACTCATTAGAGTGTTGTTATTGATCTATGTGCTATTTAAACTGTGTGAACTGTTAGGTTGAGCTGGTTTTATGCAGGTTGTAGGTGTGCAGTTTATGTTAGGGTGTAAGGAGTACACGTATTCTATTCCCTTAGCTTGTGTTTAGAAGGTTACTTGTTGAGTACCGTGTTGTGTGTTACTCACCCCTTTCTTTTACATTTTTGTAGGTTTCGAGCCTGGATCTTCATATTACTGTCTATGCTCTTCTTTTCCAACGCTTCCTTGGAGATTTTTTTGAGGTAGCTATTAGTCATCTCAGCGGAACTTCTTACTCCTATTTATGATTTTGTTCTAATTTAGTGACAACATCATTTCGGACTTGTGTTTTTCTTTCAAATAAATTGTAATACATTAGAGGCTTGTGATGTGACTACCAGGTTTTGTGGATTTAGTTAAGTTGATTTGCTATCCGTATTATTACTTGTTATTAAACTTTCAATTATAGATTATTTCTGCACTTTATCATATCAGTTGGGTATTCGTCTCACTTGTCTTAGTGGGATAAGACGAGTGTCATCACTTCCAATTATGGGTCATGAAAAATTACCATTATTGAATCTGAATAATGTATAATTTCAGAAGCTTCAAACTTAAAATAGTGTTTCGAATATGTTGGATGTCCTAAACATGGTATAAATTAAGTGGTATACATAGTAATTTCTTGCTTTTCTATAGCATTAAATGTAAGTTTGATTCTTTTAGAAGAAGAGTTTGAAAATCATGATTTTTATATAGTTTCTATTTATATAGTTTATTTTGATAGTTAATAATAAGCTATTACATTTTTGAAACTGATTGCAACCGTAGTTGGTCATAATAAGAAGAATATTTCGCATTAAAACGCATTTCTCTGAATTGTGTTTACAACTTACAAGCACCTAGTTTCTTTTTAAATTTAAAATGTATGTATATCTTTTTTGGTGTTACTATGACTGGTATTATTCTTTTCTTTTAAAGCAATAAGATCTACAAGATAGCGTAAAAGATTTTGTCCACAAACAATTAATATACGAAATCAAATAAAAACCCAGAAGAAACAAAAACAATCAAAAGTTGCCTCTAGATCCAAAGAATGGAATCCATATTTTCTTCTTCATTTCTCCAAGGTTCTCTTTCAAGGAAGAAGACGAGCTCATTTTTTTAATTTCCAAATCACATTTCTAGATCTGAGCAGAGTTAGGTAAGTGCCATTTTTCCATTAAAATGTGTTTTGATGTCTTTGTTCTCTAATTCTAAAAATAAAAAATTATTTTTGACATGGACTAGATGATTTGATTGGGTATGTTCTTCTAGTGAGACTCAATGTTGTATTTTCTATCTATAATTAAAAATAAAAGAGTTGGTTGTTGATTCTTCAGGTTATGCCTTTTCAATGATACAATATAAAGTGGATGATTTATCTTGTAACTAAAGAAGTAACAATTTTGATCCTTGTGAATTTTGAATAATCGAAAAGAAATCTTCGGTTGTGTTTGAATGTTGAGAGGATTTGTTTGTTGTTTCAAATCTTCTAAAAACCCCTATTTTTATGATACAACAATGTAGTCTCATGTAATGATGGAAGATTATTCCATCGGTTGTTATTTTTATTTATTTCTCTATGTCATATTTTCTGCTTCACTTCTAATTCACAAACAGCATGTTAGAACGACAAGAAAAGGAAATCAAATTCATGAGGCAAACAATTTTCTTTACCTAGAATATTTTCATTCTGATATTGATCCACTCCCATAGAGCTTACAATGGAATCACTAGTCCTCATTCAGAATTCTTGGGATACACTTCATGATCTAACACATTAATAGTGTACCAATAATCAACCACAACGATCGTCCTTATAACTAATGTTTAACCTAATCTCTCATAGTAACACACTAGTCGGCTTCTCAAATATGGATGCAACATCAAATCTCATTATACAAGTTGGTAATATAACTTACAAGTCTTAAGTAGGTAGTATTCGGATTTGACAATCGAAGTATCCATTTTCACATACCACTAGTACCACATCATGAAAATATGCAAGATCCACCACTAGAGTACCTCATACCTATTTAAAAGAATGCACTTAAATAACTCATACATTTCTACCCCTTGAGTAGTTGCAGAACATTATTAAGTCAGTTCGGTCTCTAACCCAAAGCGATATGATCACTTTTTGATATCAGCTCAATGACTAAATTAACATGCTCCATAACTGTAACCAAGTATGCATCGATACTATTGTAGTAGTCGTATAATGACATTCTTTGATATACACTCGATCTATGTAATCTTAATAGAGATTTTGACTTAAATTGGCGCAACATCATTCTCATCATTCGCTAATCGATCCATACATGTTATGACAACTTTACTAACTGTATTGTCCAAAGTAAAAATGTTCATTATCTAGCTATCACTTTCATTAATCCACTGCCATTTTTCAAACCACTCCAGATATTGCCTATACCATAAAAGTACTATTCCTGCTAACTGGGTAACTAACCTAAAAAAGATAACACATTCATGAAGTCCCTCAAACCATTATTCAAAATAATCATTCGAATATCCTCGAAATGAATGATCAAGTCATCATCATATTCAACCCCTTCGAATGATTTGCCATTTTGAATCTGACCGCACATCATTCCTAGAAGTTTATCACTTCCCCCTTAGTACCGAATCTCACATCCAAGACATAAATGACATAAACTACTAAAATGAGGAATCGCACACGAGTAATCATAATAAGTGAGAGAGAATGGAAGGAATCAATAAGAATTAGATAGGACCAAGGATGCATGATAGAGATTCAAGAAATGGAGATTTTTTCTAATAGTTACTATAGCCTCTCGAAGATAAGTATAAACATCTCTGTACCAATCCACAAGACTCTGCATAAACTCAACTTGTATGCACGTGAGACCTATGAACTTAGGGCTCTGATACCATTTTGTCACAATGGAAAATGGATGTGATAGTACTCATCTTATCCCACCAACAAAAGTCAGCGTAATACTCAACAAATATGATAAAGCGCGGAAATAAGATATAATTGAAAGTTAAATAACAAGTAATAATACGGACAACAAGTCAACTTAACTAAATCCCAAAAAAATGGTTGTGACGTGCACACAAGCTTCTAATGTATTACAATGAATTTGAAATAAAAATACAGGTCTCAAATGATGTTGTCACTAAAGTAGAACAAGATCATAAATAGGAGCAAGAAGGTCAGCTGAGATGACAAACAACTACATAAAAAAAACTCTCCATAGGAAGCCTCAGAAAAGAAGAGAATATAAAATATTACAAAGATCCAGGCTCGTAATTTGCAAAAATGTAGAAGAAAGGGGTGAGTAACAAACCACACGGTACTCATCAAGTAAACTCCTTAACATAAGCTAAGGGAATAGAATACGGTTACTCCTTACACCCTAACGGAACCTCTACAACTACAACCTACATAAAACTAACTCAATCTAACAGTTCACAATTTAAGTACCACATATATCAATAACAACACTCCAATGATTTTGGATCAACAATACATAGGATCAAGTTCTTTAATTACAAGTGTCATAGAAAGACACTCACAAGTTCACAAATTATATAGATATGCATCGCAATGTCAAGTATAGTGATGCATGTCTGACTTACCAATACACACATGTTCTCTCTAAGTTTGGGACCCATGGGGGACATATCTATCAATGCATCCATTGGGGCGTGTGAAACAACGATCAATAATAATCCATCACAGAGTGGGATACATCCCTCGATAATAGAATTTTTTGCGTATCCAACACGTCCCTTAAAATATAGAATCCTTCGTGGTGCATGACACATCCCTTGAAATGGTGCATCCTCTTAAATTTCTCATTATTTCTCAATTCACATAACACTTGTCTCAACCATGTCTAAGAACCAATGCAAATACATTATCACATAAATAATAAGGAAATGAATATTTTCATCACAATGTAAATTCACAAAGCCAAACAAGCATGATACAATATAAAAAAATGAACCAATACGCCTATCAAAACCAATCTCAACACATCACGCGCCAATAATTAATCATATTGCCTTTTATTATTCATACATTAGAATTATTCAATATGAACATGTCAACTCATCACCAAGTTCCATTACTCCCCAACACATATCACAAGGAAATAAAAAAGTTTACGCACTTAACAAGGGTTAAAAAATCTACTTGCCTCACACAATCGAACAATTACTCTGAGACTTGAGCCTTCCCCTTTTATTGGGATTCTAAGTCAATGCATTCCAAATCTATAATCAAGTTCTTAAATCTTGGTGCCAATAGATAGGTCAAATCTCATATTTTCTAAGTTTCATGTCTAGGGTTAAGTCTTAGTTTCTCCGAACACTACTACCCTAATATTTTTTGTATAATATAATACACCTAATATTTAATTTCATATCTCCATATGTAAAAATGAATATTTGAGTTTTGATTTATGGAGATAGGTAATTAAATATTGGGTGTATTATATTATATGGAAACTGTTAAGGTTGAAGTGTTTTGAGAACTTAAAACTTAACCATAGGCTTAAAACTTAGGAAATATGTGATTTGACCTATTGATTGGCATCAAGATTTAGAAACTTGATTATAGCTTTGTATTTAATTGATTTGGAATCCCAACTAAAGCAAAAGACTCAAGTACAAGAGTAATTGTTCGATTGTTAGAGGCAAGTGGATTTCCTAAACTTTGTTAGGTGTATAGAATCATGTATTTCCTTGTTTTATGTGTTTCCAAGTAATGGAACTTGATGATTGGGCAGACTTTTCCATATTGAATAATTGTATTGTATGAAAAAAGGGTAATAAAAGGCAATATGATTAATTATTGGTGTGTGATGTGTTGAGAATGGTTTTGAAATGCTTATTGATTCATTTTTTTTATGTTGTATCATGATTATGTTGTCGTAAATTGTACATTGTTATGAAAATGGTCATCTCCTGATTATTTGTGTGAACATGTCATTTGCATTGGTTCTGAGACATGGTTGTGACAAGTGTTATGTGAATTGAGTAGTAATAAGAACTAAAGAGGATGTACCATTTCGAGGAACGTGTCACGCGCCACAACAGATACTATATTTTGATGGACATGTCACGCGTCGTGATGGATTCTATTATTTAGGGGCATGTCACACGCCGCAATGGATTTTATTATCAAGGGTCGTGTCATATGCCATGACGGATGCATGGAAAGATATGTCCCCCAATGGGTCCAAGACTCTAAGACAACATGCGTGTTTCGATACATTAGACATGCATTGTCATGCCTCGAGCCTACACCTCAGACGTGGCTGACACTTAAGAACTATTGTTGGCCCTAAGCGAACCCTTCGACTGGCTTACTTACTTAGCGGAAGACTCTAACGATTATTACAATGACCAAATGCTCTTACTTAATTGCTTAATAAAATAACTTAGAATGTTTAAAAGTCAACATTCAACTTGGCCAAAATGGCAACACAAGTCTTAACATATGAAATGATAATGTAGAGACAAATGAACTACTAACTATCTATGAAGCCTCTAAAACTAAGAGGGATGTCGGGACAGGACCCTCGATCATCCTAACAACTAAAAACTCGAAAGCAATGTAGGAAGGAGCCCTTTGAAAAGCAAGGAGGCTCACCAACTAACTCTGAGTGCTCAACCTAATCAACGAGGTGGTGGATGCTGATCCTGGTTACCTGTGTTTGCATCATAAGACGCTCCAGACAAACTGGCATTAGTACATTGAGTGTCCGAGTATGCGAGTTGGAGTGTTAAACACAACTTAAGCTTGAAAAGAAACTGAAAGAAACACTCCTTGACTTTACTCAACTCCTGAATAACATAACTCAAAATGCAGTGTAAAACAACAATAATAGTTCAATTTATACAAAGCATTTAGAATAGTGCATAAAAACTCACTTTGTTAAAGATATGCAATGACAAACTCAAATTTACTCATATATTAAAGTAATATAGCTTATGTGGGAGTTTCTCCTACCGATAACAACCACTATGAGCCTAAGTGGTGATACAACGTCTTGCCCACGCTGCCAGAACTGCCCTATACTTTCCCGTCATATAGGACGCCTTAACTAAGTGGATCCACTAGTCTATGCTAAAAACATCTTAATGAGTCATCTAAAAAGTATGATCCTTTACTACCCATGATGACTACCTAGTTTATGGAGACTAGATTTAATATGAACTCGCATCTGCATATCGGTGCTCAATACTACACCCAAAATATACTTCACTCATATGTTTTTAAAACAAACTTATTTCTTTGGTTTGAGATAATTACTCAAAACATAGCTTAAAAGCTTTATTGGAATCGATGTTCTGTGAAACATTTTAAAATTTTGGGAATACTTAGTTCCCTTATAACTTTTGGAGAAAATGAACTCAACTCTTTACTCTTTGCTTAACTTAAAACTTATGACTTAGAACAAAGTGAAAACGTTTGTGAAAGACTGTTGGAAAACATTAATGAACTTCTCTTGACTTGCTTCTTGAGTTCTAAACTTGTCTCTTAACTTCCATTGAATTGAATTATGGATTCAAGGATTGTGATTTGTGATAGGAAACATCTCATGATATTTAGGAGTGTTTTTAGATAGCTAAACATGAAAAAAAGATAAAAAAATCACTGAGGGTGGGTCCGCGATGCGGAGATGTATTAAAATTTTGGTCACAAAAATACTTTTTGAGGTAGAATGGTCCGTGACCGCTCCGCGATGCAAAATGACTTTTCCCAAATCTAGGGAGCAAGTTCGCGACGCGTTGCCAGTGCCCAGATTTGCCTGACTAATCTTCTTCTTCATTTTCCAAGCCCAAATTTGCCCAAACTCGTTTCTTTTTCCCAAATTATTTTTCGATACACATACCCAGCAAATGTACCTAAGAACCTAACTTCAACCATCTCAATAATTTTACATAATGACCTCAGAAACTTCTCAAATTCAACCCAACTCAAGAACAATATCAAATTCAAGAATACATATTAAGAACATCAACTTTCCAACTCTTTTAGGACGAATTCATAGTGAAATAAATATGTTTGGCATTTGGTGAACGAACCCAACATTATAAAAGCCTCACATACCTCGTAGGATTAAATCCTTGGCTAAATCCACATGAAAATCTCCAATAAATCAACGAACTTTGAACTTTACTTCTCCTTTCTCGTCTTTTCTCTTTTCTCTAAATCCTAGCATGAACTTCAACTATTCTAAACTGGTCTTATTCTAATTAGACCCTAAATTAATTACCAAAAATGAAATAAATTAATTGGGTGGTGCAAAAAGACCATAATGTCCTTCTAAAATCCGGATTGGACTTTCCTTATCTAAACAACCTAACTTCCAAAGGGCATATCTCACTCATACAAACTCAGAATCATGCAAACTAGGCGAAGTTGGAAAAATCATTCAACGATCTTTCCTCCGATATCTGGAAACACACCTAACTCATCCTGAGCTAGGAGTTATGGTCGTTTGATGTTGACCAAACATCTAACTTAACATATTTAACAAATTTCCAGGTTTTATATTATTTCCAAAAACGACTATTTGCAATTATGAACTCCTTCCTAGTTGTTTCAATTTGCGAGATGTTACAATAACTGCCCCCTGGGAACATTCGTCCTCGAATGAGATTACTCTTACTAGGCTACGGGTTTAACATCTTACACTCAGCTCAATACCCAACAAGCAATGCAAAAACAACATGCCAACTTATAATTTAAAAAGTACTAAGAAGAGAATTAGTACCTTGGTCTAAAATCACTCTGGTTTCAAAGAGATGTGGATATCTCTTCTTCAGCTTCCCAAGTAGGTTCCTCAACAAACTGGTTCCTCCAAAGAACTTTGACTAATACTACTGCCTTAGTCCTCAACTTGCAAACTTGTCGATCTAGAATCTGAACAGGAATCTCCTCATAAGATAAGCTATCCTTGATCCCAACATCTTCAATTGGTATAATCAATGAAGGATCGCCCATGCACTTCTTCAACATAGAGATGTGAAATACCGGATGAACCGCTATGAACTCTTGTGGTAGCTCCAATTCATAAGATACTTTTCCAATCCTATTGGATATTCAATAAGGACCAATATACCTGGGACTAAGCTTCCCCTTCTTACCAAACCTCATAACACCCTTCACGGGTGAAACTTTTAAGTAGACCCAAACTTCTACTTCAAACTCTAGCTCCATTTTCCGAACATCACTATAGGATTTCTAATGACTCTACGCTATCTTCAACCTCTCTTGAATCACTTTCGCCTTCTCCATAGCTTAATGAACTAAATATGGTCCTATCAACCCAGCTTCACAAATTTCAAACCATCCAATATGAGATAAGCATCATCTCTCATAAAGATCTTCATAAGGATCCATCTGGATGCTGGAGTGGTCACTATTGTTCTAAAAAATTTGATAAAAGGTAGGTGATCATCCCAATTACCATTGAAATAAATCAATCTAGCCCTCAACATATCCTCCAAGTTTTAAATAGTGCGCTCTGCTTGCCCATCTGTCTAAGGATAAAAGGCAGTACTTAAGTTCACCTTTGAACCCAAGCCTTTTTGGAATGACTTACAAAAATGTGCAGTAAATTGTGCATCTCTATTTGATATAATCGAAATAGGTACTCTATGAAGTCTTACTACCACTTGAATATATAACCTAGCATAATCCTCTATTGAATGGGTAGTCTTTACTGGCAAAAAGTGGGCTGATTTGGTCAATCAATCCAAAATCACCCATATAGAATCATGTTGCCTACGAGACCTTGGCAAAACTATGATTAAGTCCATGTTTATCATCTCCCACTTCCATTTCAAAATTTCTATATTCTGAGCCAAACCATCGGTCCTTTAATGCTCCACTTTCACTTGTTGGCAATTCGGACACTTAGCAACAAAGTCTGCAATGCCCTTCTTTATGCTACACAACTAGTAAACTTCTCTCAAATCGAAATACATCTTTGTGGAACCCGGACGAATGGAATATCTGGAGCTATGGGCTTCCCCCATGATCCTCTTTTGGAGTCCATCCAATGTTGGTACACACAATCTACCTTGATAACTCAATACGCAATCTTCCTCTTGTTTAAAAGCTAATACTTTTTGCTTATGAACATTTGCCTTCAATTCAAGCAAAATAGGATCTTGGTCTTTCTTTTCTTTCACTTGTGACACTAATGATGATTCAGCTCCATTCATCACCACTACTCCTCCTTCTGTGGAATCCATTAATCTAACTACCAGTCGTGCAAGTCTATGCACATCTTTCACTAGTTCTCTTTTTTCTTCCTCAACATGGGAGGTACTACCCATAGACAATCTATTTAAAGCATCATCAACAACATTAGCCTTACCTGGGTGATAAAGAATACTCATGTCAGAATCCTTGAGTAATTCCAACCACCTCCTTTGTCTGAGATTAAGCTCTTTCTGAGTTAACATATACTAAAGACTCTTGTGATTAGTGAACACATCCACATGAACACCATAATGATAATGGCACCATATTTTCAAAGCAAATATTACAACAACCAACTCTAAGTCATGGGTTGGGTGATTCTTCTCATGAACCTTCAATTGTCTGGAGACATAAGTTATAACTTTGTCATTCTGCAGTAGTACACAACCCAAACCAACTCTACACGTATCACAATATACAACAAATCCTTGCGTACCTTCTGTTAAGGCCAACACTGGGGCAGTAGTCAACCTCTTTTCTAATTCCTTAAAGATTTTCTCACAAGCTTCAGACCATTGAAACTTCATTGTTTTCTGACTCAACTTGGTCAAATAGGATGAAATAGATGTGAACCCCTCTACGAACCTTCTATAATAGCCAGCCAAATCGAAGAAACTCCTAATATCAGTTGGAGATATAGGTCTAGGACAATTCTGCATTGCCTCCATTTTTTGGGTATCAATTCTAATTCTATCACTGGAAACTGTATGGCTCAAGAACGCCACAAACTCTAGGAAAAACTCACATTTAGAGAACTTAGCATACAACTCCTTATCTTTCAAAGTCTTAAGCACTACTCTGAGTTGGCTAGCATGATCTTCTTCATTCCCTGAATAGATTAGTATGTCATCAATGAAGACGATAACAAGTATATCTAAATAAGGCTTGAAAACTCTGTTCATAAGGTTCATGAACATTGCAGGTGCATTGGTCAAACCGAACGACATGACCAGAAACTCATAGTGACGATAACGAGTCCTAAATGTTGTCTTGGAATATCACATTCCCTTACTTTTAACTAACGGTAGCCAGATCTGAGGTCTATCTTAGAAAAAGGAGAAGCACCTTGAAGCTAATCGAAAAGATCATCACTTCTCGAAAGAGGATACTTGTTCTTGATGGTAACCTTGTTCAATTGACGATAATCTATACATATCCTAAGGGAACCATCTTTCTTTCTCATAAATAAGACTGAAGTACCCCAAGGTGAGACACTTAATCGAATAAAGCCCTTATCAAAGAGATCTTTCAACTTTTCTTTAAGCTCTTTCAACTCTGCTAGTGTCATTCTATATGGCGGAATAGGTATAGGATGAGTATCTGGAAGAATATCTATACCGAAGTCTATCTCTCTCTCTCTCTCAAGAGGGCCTCTGGGTAGATCTTCTGTAAAAACTTTTGGAAACTCTTTTACTATAGGGACTGACTGAATAGGAGCTATCTCAACACTAGAGTCATTAACTCAGACTAAGTGATAGACACAACCCTTGGAAACTAACATCCTTGCCTTAAGGTATGAAATGAAACGACCCTTAGCCACTGCTGAACTACTTTTCCACTATAAGACTGGCTCATTAAGAATTTCGAACTTGACAACTCGAGTTCTACAATCTATAGATGATAATCAGGCACAAAGCCAGTCCATACCAAAAATGAAATTAAAATCTACCATGTCTAACTCAATTAAATTAGCCATGGTGTCTTTGAGATTGATGGAAATGACACAATCACGATAAACATACTCAGTTAGAATAGAATCCCCAACATATGTAGAAACACAAAAGGGTTCATAGAGTTTCTCAGGAATAATATCAAACTTATTTGCAACATAAGGGGATACAAAAGATAAACTTGCTCCTGGGCCTAGCAAAGCATAAACATCAAAAGTAAAGACTTTGATCATACTAGTGGCAACATTTGGACAGTTCTCTTGCTCATGAAGACTAGTACTCGCATAGAGGTGGTTTACTCGTCCACTAGTACCGAAAGTAGCTCCTCTAGGTGCAGCCCTGTCTAGTGGAGCAACTAATAAAGATTGGGCTCTATTTCCCTGATTTCCACTACCTTACTTGCTCTTAAGGCACTCTTTCATGAAGGGGCCCTCTTGCCTACTCTTGAAACAACCTGATTGGGCATCATGACTCTTACCTAGGTGGGTTCTACCACACCTAGCACATGCAGGAGCCCAGTTACCCCCTTGTGTCACACTGCCCTGAGACTACGTAGGTCTAGCTCTGAAGTTTTGTGAATTCAAACCATTATACTCAGCTTTGTTTCTAGGTCCAGGTGCACCAGCAGATGATGGTACAGGTCCCTTTCGCTTTTGCTAAAAGGATGAACGGTTCACATTACTTTTCTGCTGGCCGGACTCATTCTCTGTCTTTGCCTTCTTGTTTCTAAACACCTCTCGATCCCTCAACTTATCTTCCTTAACCTTTTGCGCATATACCATTGACCTCGATATATCCATATCCCCAATTAGCATCGCTGCCCTGCCCTTTTTTCTGGACAGACGGGATAACCCAACAACAAACAGACTCATTCTACTCTACATATCTACAACTATCTCTAGAGCATAGGGGGACAACTGGGTGAACTTTATCCCATACTCATGAACACTTAAAGAATCTTGCTTAAGAATAAAAAACTCTCATACCTTTGCCTCTTTCACTTCTCGAAGGAAGAAACGCCCCAATAAAGCTTCCTTAAAACATGCCCAGCTTGCAGGTGGTGCTTCCTCAGCTCTACCCTTCTTCCACTAGTCAAACCAAGTCCTAGAAACATTCTTCAACTGATATGCAGCTAATTTAACTCACTCAGTATAGTCAACGTTCATCACATCAAATACCTTTTGCAGTTCCTAAATAAATTTCTTTGGTTCCTCAGTAGTGCTCGAACCACTGAAAATTTGAGGGTTCATCCTCAAGAACTAACGAATCCTCGAAGTGTCGGCCTCTTCTTGTAGAGCTCCTCTTTGTTGCCCAAACTGATTAGTCACAGCTTGATTAAGCATCTTTATTACCTCTCTAAACTCAGCATTAGTAACTTCCCCTTGAGGTTGTACTTCATGTGCATTAGGCACCCCTTTCTCCTCAATACTCCCCCTATAAAGATGACCTCAGACATCTCTTCGTGGAGGCATGATTAACTAAAAAACATGCACAAGCATGAATTAGAAAGAAAGTTTTTAGAGAACAAACTCTAACACACGAAAAGATAATGTAAAGACAATTGAACTACTAACTATCTATGAATCCTCTAAAAACAAAGAGGGATGTCAGGACAAGACCTCCGATCATCCTAACAACTAAAAACTAGAAATCAATGTAAGAAGGAGCCATCAATAAAGTAAGGAGGCTCACCAACTGACTCTGAGTGCTCAACTTGATCAATGAGTCACTGGATGCTGATCCTAGTTACCAGTGTTTGCATCATAAGACGATGCAGGCCAACTGACATCAGTACATTGAATGAACGAGTATGCAATTTGGAATGCTAAACACAACTTAAGTTTGAAAAAAATCTAAAAGAAACACTTATCTTGGATTTACTCAACTCTTGAATAACTTAACTCAAAATGCAGTGTAAAACAACAACAATGGTGCAATTTATACAAAGCACTTAGTACAGTAAATAACAACTCACTTTGTTAAAGATATACAATAACAAACTGAACATTACTCATATATCAAAGTAATATAGTTTTTGTTGTAGTTTCTCTAATCTACAGCCACCACTATGAGCCTAAGTGGTTATACAGCGTCTTTCCCACACTGCCAGAACTGTCCTATACTTTGCCGTCATATAGGACGCCTTAACTAAGTGGATCCACTAGTCTATGCTAAAATCATCTTAAGGAGTCATCTAAAATGTATGATCCTTTACTACCCATGATGGCTACCTTATTTATGGAGACCTGAGTTAATATGAACTCGTATCCCCATATTGGTGCTCAATACTACTCCCAAAATACACTTAGCTCATATGTTTTTAAAACAAACTTCTTTCTTTGGTTTGAGATAATTATTCAAAACATACCTTAAAAGCTCTCTTAAAATTGATGTTCCCTTTCTTGTTCAAATGTGAAAATATTTTAAACTCTTGGGAATACTTAGTTCCCTTATATCTATTGAAGAAAATTAACTTACTTCTTTACACTTTGCTTAACTTAAAACATAAGTCTTAGAACAAAGATAAAACGTTTGTGAAAGACTTTTGAAAAACTTTAATGATCTTTTCTTGACTTTCTTCTTAACTTCTAAATTTGACTCTTAACATTCCTTGATTTGAATTATGGATTCAAAGATTGTAATGCATGATAGGAAAGATCTCATGATGTTTAGGACTGTTTTTAGATAACTAAACATGAGAGAGGCTAAAAAAAAATCACTGCCTGAGGGTAGGTCCGCTACGCGGAGATGTATTAAAAGTTTGGACGCGAAATATTTTTTGAGGAAGAATGGTCCTTGACCGCGGCGCGATGCGATGCGAAATGACTATTCCCAAATCAGGGGAGCAGGTCCGCGACGCGGCTCCAGTGCCAAGATTTGCCTGACTAATTTTCTTCTTCATTTTCCTTCCCCAATTAGCAAAAACTCAGTTCTTTTTCCCAAATTCTTTTTAGATACAGATTCCCAGCAAATGTACCTAACAACCTAATTTCAACCAGCTCAATAATTTGAAATAATGACCTCAGAAACTTCTCAATTTCAGCACAACTCAAGAACAATATCAAATTCACGAATACATACCAAGATCATCGACTTTCCAACTCTTTAGGATGATTTCATGCTGAAATAAACAGGTTTGGTACGTTGGTGAATGAACCCATCGTTATGAAATCCACACGAAAATCTCCAAGAAATTGATGAACTTTGAACTTTTCATCTCCTTTCTCCTCTTTTCTCCTTTCTCCAAGCCCTAGCATGAACTTTGACTTTTCTAAACTGGTCTAATTCTGATTAGACGCTAACTTAATTATCAAAATCGAAATAAATTAATTGGGTGGTGAAAATACCATAATGCCTTTCTAAAATCCGGATTGGACTATCCTTATCTAAACAACCCAAATTCCAAAGGGCATATCTCACTCCTACGAACTCAAAATCGCGCAAACTCAGTGGCATTGGAAAGATCATTCAACGAAATTTCCAATGGTATCTGGAAACACACGTAACTCATCCTGAGCTAGGAGTTATGTTCATTTGAAGTTGACCAAAAATCCAACATAACATACTTGACAAATTTCCTGATTTTATATTATTTCCAAAAATCACTATTTCCAATTATTAAGTCCTTCCTATTTATTTCAATTTGCGAGATGTTACATTCATCAATATACTTGGAATTGCATTTTATTGCATTGCATAACTATATCATTTGTGAACTTGTGAGTTCCTTTTTGTGAAACTTGTGATTGATGAACTTGATTCTATGTATTTTTTATCCAAAATCATTGGACTGTCGTTATTGACCTATATGCTATTGAAATTGTGAACTGTTAGGTTGAGCTGATATTTCAAAGGTTGTAGTTGTTGAGGTTCCATTGGGGTGTAAAGTGTACCTATAGTCTATTCCCTTAGCTTGTGTTTAGAAGGTTACTTGCTGAGTACCGTGTGGTTTGATACTCACCCCTTGCTTCGATATTTTTGTAAGCAACAAGCCTAGATCTTTGTAATAATTTCTATTCTCTTCTTTTTCGAGGATTCCTATGGAGAATTTTTATGTTGCTATTGGTCATCTCAGTGGACCTTCTTACTCCTATTTATGATCTTGTTCTAATTTATTGACAACATCATTTGAGACTTGTGTTTTTCTTTCAAATAAATTGGAATACATTAGAGGATTGTGAATGTGACAACCAGGTTTGGGGATTTAGTTAAGTTGACTTGTTATCGTATTATTACATGTTATTAAGATTTCAACTATAGCTTATTTCCTCACTTTATGGTATATAGTTGGGTATTAGGTTGACTTTCTTTGGTGGGATAAGACGAATGTCATCACGTCCATTCTTCGGTCATGACAAATTACCACTATTAAATCTAAACAGAGTATAATTTCAAAAGCTTGAAACTTAAAATTGTGTTTAGAATATGTTGGATGTCCTAAACATGGTATGAATTGAATGTTATACATAATAATTTCTTGCTTTTCTATAGCATTAAATGTATGTTTGATTTTTTTAGAAGACGAGTTTGAAAATCATGATTTTGATCTAATTTCTATTTATATAGGTATATTTTTTAATTAATAATAATCTATTATAGTTTTGAAACTGATTGCAACCACAATTGGTCATAATAAGAAGAATATCCCGCATTATTATGAAGCATCTTCTTTGAATTATGTTTATAGCTTACAAGCACCTGGTTTCATTTTAAATTTAAAATATATGTATTTCTTTTTAGTGTTACTATGACTGGGCTTTTATTATTATTTTTCTTTCTTTAAAAAAAAGGTCTACAAGATAGCCTAAAAGATTTGGGCCACCAAACACATAATATACAAAATCAAATAAAAACCTAGAAGAAAACAAAAGCAATCTAAAGTTTCCTCGAGATCCGATGAATGGAATCCATAGTTTCTTCTTCATTTCTCTATGGTTTCTTTCAAGGAAGAAGAGGAGCTCCGTTTTCTTTCCAAATCTCATTTCTAGATCTGAGCAGAGTCAGGTAAGTGCCATTTTCCATTAAAAATGTGTTTTGATGTCTTTGTTCTCTAATTCTAAAAAACAAACCTCATTTTGTAATGTACTAGATGATTTTATTGGGTGTGTTCTTCGGGTGAGACTCGATGTTGTATTTTCTATCTTGAGTTAAAAATAAAAGAGTTTGTGGTTGATTATTCAAGTTTTGCCTTTCCGATAATACAATATAAAGTGATTGATTTATCTTGTAACTAAAGAAGTAACAATTTTGATCATGTGAATTTTGAATAATCAAAAAAAAATCTTCGGTTGTGTATGAATGTTGAAACAAATTTCTTCTTGTTTCAAATCCTCTGAAAACCCCTATTTTCATGATACAACAATCTAATCTCATGTAACGATAGAAGATTGTTCCATCGGTTGTCATTTTTCTTTATTTTTGTAGGTCATATTATGAAATTGGGTATTAGTTACTTCTCTAAATTAATAATTTTTCTCCCCTTGCTTCGAAGTTCACATAAGGTGGAAAAATACTATCATCCAGCCCTTTCAAAGTCTATATTAGTAATGTAATCTGCTAATGAATTTCCCTCTATGATAATATGTTGAAGCCTCACTCAACATAACTAAGCAAGAACCTTAATGTCTCCTATTATAGTAGAATTCTGCCAAGGAATCTCCCTTACTCTAAAAATAATTGGAAATCTAAATAAATGATAATTTTCGAAAAATCACCTTATTGAGGCTCATAGAAAAATAATGATAATCTGCATCCTTGATTACAATTGCTTATGCCTTATCGTTTGTTGTCTCATGAATTTCCTCCTCGTTAGCAATTATTAGATCCCTTTTATGATTCCTTAAATAGTAACAATAGGAAATCTTGTTGAGATTGCTTCAAGATATATGTTCTACATTTAAAAACTTTACCGTCAAGTGGTTTCATGTGATAGCTAAAGAGAAAAGCTTTGATTTATAGTTTTGTAACAAAACCACCACGTCTGGCCAGTTGGTAGATACTTGATTCATCATAGGATAGGTGAATTTTACTAGTCACCATATATATATATGTCTTCACCTTAAAAACAAGACTATTGTATGCATGTTTCTTCCAATTCATTAAATTATTTATCCTTTTCCACAAAAGCCACATAACTATTGCTTGAATAGGTATCGGTCTCAATTTTTTGACAAAATTATGTTGTCCAATACTGAGTGATCACCCATGAAAGTTGTAGGTCATCTAAATGTATTCCTACAAAAAATAGCAAACTGCCTCCAAAATATTACAAGCACCTGATTACTTGCTTAAAAACACTTCTAACTACTAATCAAAATATTTATATTTCCAACTAAGCAAAATAAATTTAAATAGCTTTATTTGTATTATATATAGAAATTATAAGATGAAATCTATGTACTTGTACCTAGTAATATTATTGATTACTAATCATATCTTCCGTAATTAGATAAAAGTTAAACAAGTTTCAGTTATTATTTAAGTGTATTAATTAACTTGTATGTATTTTTATTTTGAATAAAGTGATCCAACCTAAATTAATTTTTGAAATACTGATATTTTTGTATATCATTTTTTATGATTTGCGAGAAGTGCAATTATATTTAATAGTTATTATATATTTTGTTTAACTTAAAGTTGAAAGATGGGTATTTCGATACATATTACTATTTATCTTCTTTTGCTTCACTGCTTTTTCGAATGCAATACACATCCTCCATGAAAAGTAGAACTCTCTTAACCCTTGCTTTGCATATAACAATCAATGACTACATTGTTAAGCAAATAGAGATAAAAGAACGACTTAATTATATAAAACTGTAACTAGAATTCAGCGAGTAAAGTTTCTGTCAAAACTCTAGTAAATAATCTAGTTGCTCATAATAGAGTTTAAGAACATAACATAGATTTTCATGAAGAAAGTGTTGCGAAAATATGATGGATTAACTAGCACACAATCACAAACAAAGAAATAGAAAAAATGAATAACATAAGGATTTAATGAGCCTACTCCTCCCAGCAAAATTAGAGAGAGTTTTCCACTATGAAAGAAAGAGAACAAGTTTTACAATGCTTTCAAGCCCTTAAGACTACGTTGTGTATCTTGCACGAAGCCTTAGAATTCCCAACTATATCCCATATATATAGATCCCAAGTAATCCCAAACCTATAAGGGAAAGGTTTCCCAATCCTATAAAAATAATATTTTTCTTTCCCAAATCTATTATGACAAAGTGTCTCCTAAACTAATAGGACTTATTGGTTTCTAAAATATACAAGGGAAAAATTCAAGACATAATTAACAAATCTTCTCCTCTGATTGAATTCCCTTCATTAATAGGAATAACGTCTCTCTACCTTGCTCTCAGCCCTCCAAAGGGCTTATTGAGTACAACTCACACCAATCAAGCCTAGGCAATACGTAAACTTATTGCTAAGGATTGTCTTGGTCATCATATCTCTTGGATTATTAATATGTGTAGATACTTTCTTCACATCAACAACCCTTAAGAAATAATATCTCGGATAAAATAATGTCTGACTACAATATGTTTTGTCCTCTCAAGGCCATGTAGCCATATAGTATGTTTCGCAAAGCAACACCAGATTTGCAAAGTAGCATTCCAATGGATGACACTACTAGAAAGAGTAAAAACATAACATGTCATAGATCTTCTCGTATCCAAGTCACTTGTGTGATCCGAATCCACATAACGTACTACTAGTTCACTTAGCTTGTCTTTGGAAAAACTCAACCCCACATCCAAAGTACCCTTCAAGTAACTCAAGATCCACTTCACTGCCTGTCGATGTTCTTTGCTAGGAAATGCCATGTATCTACTCACAACATTAACAACATCTTAAATATCAATAGGAGTGCGAATAATGGCATACATAATACTACCAACTACACTCAAATACAGAACACAAGACACTTAAAGATTGTACAGACTCTTTTTCAAGTCTACTTTTTATAATTCTTTCAACCCTTCTGAAATAACCTCCTCAATTGCCTTCCATAACACCTGTAACACCAATGACGATATCATTGTAATCTTCCACAGACTGAAACTAGACCTGTCATCAGATTTCTCTGTTTCATACTTTGTTTAAGATGATGAAGATATCTTCATCCTTGATTATTTGTAGGAGACCTAACCTGACTTTGATACCAATTGTTGTGGAAATATCATGGATTAACTAGTACACAATTACAAACAAAAAAAATAGAGAACTGAATACCATAAGAATTTAATGAGAATCGGCTAACCCTACGCCTCCCATCAAAAGCAAAGAGTATTTTTCACTACGAAAGAATGAGAAAACGTTTTACAATGCTTTGAAGCCTTTAGGAGTACATTGTGCATCCTGTACAATGCCTTATAATTCCCAACTATATTCCCTATATATAGATCTTAAGTAGTCCCAAACCCATAAGGAAAAAGTTTTCCCAATCCTTTAAGGACAATATTTTCCTTTCCCTAATCTAATAGTACAAAGGTCTTCTAAACTAATAGGAATTATAGTTTCCTAAAATATAACAGAAAAAAATCAAGATATAATTAACAGAACAAGTAAAAGAGTAGAAAAAAAATTAAACTCAAGGATGAATTTCAAGTAAAGCTTTCCTTGTTCTTGCCTCCCAAAATCTCCAAAACTATAAAAGAAGTGTCCTCTCTTATTTCATCTAGTTAAATCACTATTTATACCATACATATTAACTCTGTGGAAAAAAATTTCCTTCAGCATAAATAAATTCAAGCTCAGTCAATTTTGGTTGTACGCGATGCGGGCCAGGAAGCATGGGCACATTGCGCACGGCTAATTCCAGTAGCTCCCTTTTTAGACTTGATCCATGTTTTCCTCTTGGCGCACTGATATTGTTACACTTTCATAAATTTATTGATATTTCTATGTCCATTTTTGCTCTTAACTTTTGGACTCAATCTTCATCACATCCCTCAAGCCCCTACCCAGCCTTCGAATTTCCATCATCATTTATTTTTTGCTCCAAACATATTTTTTAGCTCTAACAAAACGTCTATGCAAAGAAGTACACCTAATAAGTACATAACGATTATAATGATGATAAAGTGATGGTAAAAAACGACATATGAAGACTTTATAATAGTTAAATATATGAACTATATGCTAAATATCAGTTATCATCAATGTTATAGTGACTCATTTGTTTTAAGTTATGAGTCTTATTTTTCTTCTTAATTTGTTTGATATTAGCAAAATCATCGTGACTTATTTTATTTTGCATTTTATATTCTTACCATATATGACACGGTAAAGATTACTAGATTTAATGCGAAATGAAATTATATTATTAAAATCACAAATTTAAAATAAGAATATTCTAGAGCCCTTTTCCTATAATTCACTATTTCAACTGCAACTCATACTAATTTTTGTGTGCTTCAACAAAAATCCCTCTTTATTCCTGTTAAGAAATCATTTGGTCATCTTTCTCTCCTAGAGCTCTTTAATTTTTCGTTTGCTTTAGAGATATCATAAATTTTTACATCCATAAGGAATTTCTTTTTTCAAGTAGAAAATCATCACATAAAAATGAAACACCACCTCCACCTATTTTTCCAAGACCTTTGACTAAGATTTCATCTACAGATCGTATTCATTATCCTTTGATCACACGCGATTGTCAATTCAAAATTGGTGATTGGACTTCACTTTGTAGGAGGCACATTTCAAGAAAAAGGGTTTTCCAAAATCTCTTTGGTCCCACCCATCACGCCTTTCGCCATGACAACATGGCAATGTTTAATGACGTGCTCGCGGTCTCCCTCCAAAACAAAGATAAGATGGTGAGTTATCTAGCTTCTTTGTTTTGCTTCATAATTGTATATATGCTACATTATTAGTGGTTTAGTTTAAAGTTTGTTTGGGGCTTAGTAAACTAGTTTGAGATTCAGATTCTTAGGTTTCTAGGATAACGACCTCAAGTGCTATTAACATATTCTTTAATCTATCTTATTTATAAAAGTTTAATTAAATACATGGTTATGTTTAAAAGTTAATTCAAAGACAAGTTAATATCACTTGAGGTCGTTATCCTAGAATTCTATGAATCTGACTCCTGCACTTATTTAATACTAAGTCCTAAACAAGCATTGAACTAAAACATTTATCATGTAGAAGATAGTAATTATGAAGCGGCAATAAGACACTAGCTAACTCACCATTTGATCTTTGTTTTGGAGGGTAACCGCGGTTGCGTCTTAAAACTTGGTTTTGTGGTTGTGGAGAATGGCGTAAATGGATGGGACATAACGGATTTTTGGAATTTTTTTCTTGAACTGTGCCTCCTACAAAAAGAATTTGAATCACAAACTTTGCATTGATGATTGCATGTGATTATGGGATCATCAATACTATTTGTAGATGAAATATCAGCCAAAGGTCTTGGAAAGACAGGTGGAGGTGGTGTTTCATTTTTCTCTAATGGCGGTCATACTTATTTTTGCTTGAAAAAAGGAATTCTCTATGTATAGAAAAGTGATTGATAGCTCTAAAACAAAGCAAAGAAGGAAAGAGCTCTGCAAGAGAAAAAATATTTCTTGACAGGAATAAAAAGGAATTTTGGTCATTGAAGAACACAAATATTAGAATGACATGCAAATGAAATAGTTAAGTGTGTGTAAGACACTCTAGAATATTCCTATTTTAAATTTGATATTTTAATAATATAATCCCATTACACGTCAAATCTAGTGTAAAACTGTTACACTTTAGTAGTAAAATAATTTCCTTATATATAAATGGAGTCTCAATTAAGTAAACTATACATGTTTGCAGAATTCATAACAATAGTTCTACCTGTTCAAGGAGGCAATCCTTAGGTTTGTATTTTCCCAAGAAGTACACTATTTAATAAATTGAAATCTAACATTTCCTTTTTTTATTTGTTTGCTTATTTATTGTTCAACTTCAATTATTTAAATTTACTTTGAACGAGGAATATTCTTTTTGTGTAAGATTGTCCCTTTATAAGATACTTAAGTGTTTTATCTTGAAAAAAATTAGTGAAAGAAAAATATGCAACAACAGTTATTTCTAGGAACCTTGCTAGTAGAGTCATCGTATAAGAACAGAAAGTAAATACCACTTCATATTTTCATGGAAAAATTCCTTGCTCAAGGAAATTAAAAAAATCATGACCTATAGTATGTGGGATTTCCAGCAACATCCACTATGTTCAAGGAGTGTGTTGAAATTATTATAATTGATGTAGTAAGAAATCATCTGCCTAAACCATTAAGATTGTTAAATGTCTTGTTGACCAAAAATCCCTTCAAGTTGTTGAACTATGGAAACAAGATATCTATCACGACCCGAACCTACACCTTGGACGTGGCCGATATTTGAGAACCAACGTTGGCCCCTAAGTGAACCCTCATCCTAACTAACTACAACTGGAAGACTAAATCATGCATACACAAGCATCAAACTGAAAGGAATGCTAAATAAACAGTATAATAAATCTCAAAACTATCCGAATATATATTGAGTATTAAACATAAAGTTTAAATAAAAATCTGAAACTTAAAGACTCTCGAAATTGTTTATCTATCAAGCCTCTACTATACAAAGATGAGTATCGGAACAAGACCCACAATTTCTCAAGAGAACTAATACTAACAACTCATAAAACTGGAGTCCTCCGAAAGCAAGGAGGTCTCGCTCAAAAATTGACGAGCGGATGTAGTGATCTCAACATATTCTTGTTGAGGATACTAAGAACCTATATTTCCATCATTAAAAGATGCAGGTCGAATAACATCAGTACATTGAATGTACGAGTATGTAATATACCTGGATAATAAATAACTAAATTAAAGGATTTTAATTGATATAAGGATATACTCCAGTGAATGTAAAGAAATAAAGAAGTGAAATTATTAAAACTTTTTAAAAAATGCTTACTCATCTCTAAACTCAACATATTAAGTGACATAATAAGAATACACTTTTAATTCTATTTCGGAAATTCTCTCAAAGATAACTATCACTATGAGCTACATGATGATACAACATCTCGCTCAAGATGTAAAAATTTACCTATACCGTGTCGAGGTATAGAACCTCTCAACTAAAAGTATCCACTTAGCAATAAGGGTTCATCTTAAAAGTATGATCATTTACTCAAGTTCATAAACATGGTTTATTAGGATTCTGAGTTGTCTGAAAAGTATGATCATTTACCTTTTTACAACAAGCTAAGCCTTAAGAGTTTTCACTTTTCTATCCACACCTCTCTTTCTCTTGTAGATCCACTTACAACTAATAGGTTTAACATCCATAGGTTGTTCTCCAAGATATCAAACTTTTCTTCAATTTCAGATTTCATAGCAACAATCCATATTTTAGCATTTTTGTAATGTAGTGCTTCAGCGTAATTTAATGGTTTTGTGTTAGTCTCTTCCAGCATTCTATTATATGATTCTCCCAAGAGAGTAATACGTTATGGTTTTCTAATAACTTTCCAATGATGATGACTAGCAACTATAGGATTCGCTACATCTTGATATAAATTATGAACATCTCAAAATACTTCCTTCCCAATTGTAGACTGCGCGACATTATTCCCACTACCTTATGGTAGTAAGATGTCTTGAGTCTGGTCTTGAGCTAGCTCTTTCATATTGACATTTCTACCACCACGTGGATGCAATGGTATGTCAACAATTGTTTTAAGAGGTTATGTTCTTGTTTCATTAAAAGTTATTTCTTTGCTTAATTATTGCTACATAAGGTTACTTCTATGAACATAGTGAATTCAATAGTCTTGCTCTACAAACATGGCATTTATTGAAATAATTACATTTTGTTCCTTAGGTAAGTATAATCTACTTTTGGATATCCAATTCAAATGGACACTTCTGTCCTTGATTCAAACTTATTTGTTTTCACTTTCAGAGCATGTGTTGGACATCCCCAAACTTGAACATGCCATAGACTAGGCTTGCACCCATTCTACAATTCTAATGGGGTTGAAGGAACAAATTTGCATGGAACCAAATACAAAAAGTAATTTGTGGTTTCTTGAAACCCCTACAAAGAAGTACATTTATGGGTAGTGGCTCCAGAATCTACAGCCCATAATTAGGTAGAAATAGTTGCTTAACCGGTTTTAATAATATTTAAACAAGAATTACATTTGTTCTTCATTTTTTCTTGACATTCAGGGCAATGACTATTGTGGTGACGAGACTTCTTGCAGTGGAAGTACTTATCCTTGGACTTAGTCACACCACCTTTAGAACCTCTAGGTGCCACAACCTTGTGGGGCTTCTTCTTCTTCTTTTTCGCTTTCGCCAACTTAGAAGAAGAAGCAGTAGGTTTGTCCACCATGTATGCCATAGAGGGATGAGCTTGATGCTTGATAATGGACTCTATCACTGTCAGTTGATTCAACAATTTTGCGAGAGACAAATCAATCTTGTTCATGTTATAATTCAAGCAAAACTGTTGAAAACTATCCGATAGAGTCTATAGGACCATCTCCACCTGAGATTCCTTATTAATGACAGTGCTAAGTATCTCCAGCTCATTTAAACAACTCATCATGTTTATCACATGTTCCCTGAAAAATGATCCTATAACCATTTTGGTGGTCAATAGAGCCTTAATGGCAGTCTACTTGGCAACAGGATTCTTTTCTCTGAAAATCTCTTTGAGAGGTTCGAGCATATCATAATTAGATGTCATGGACTGATGGTGATGCTGCATGACATTCACCATTGAGGTAAGAATGTAGCACCTTGCCATCTCATTAGCCTTGATTCATTTGTCATAGGCGTTGATCTCCTCATCAGTATCATCCGCAGATTTAATGGGGCATTTTTCAACCAACACATATTTTAAACCCTTACATTTAAGAACAATATTGAGGTTTCATTTCCAATCCACATAATTAGGACCTTCACATTTGCTTTTGTTCAAGATAGAGGATAGGAGATTGAAGTGAGACATAGTTAATATGAGAGATACTTAAAACAAATCATTAGGAACACATGCTTTATTTTTTTTTAAAAAAAAAGACATATACTTGTGTTAATGAACTGTTAGAATCGATAGGGAAACTTAACTAATCAAGCAATCATAAGAGCAAGTACATATATAGTACCACGTAAAAAAGACGAATCCAACTCAGTTATAGAGTAATCTGTGAATTATAGTCAGGTATATATATTTTCTCTTGTACATTGATTTAACATACAAGTCAGTTGGAAATTTAAAACAAGTTATCAAATCAAAAGACAAACATCAAAGTATCTAAATATACATATTTATCCTATGGGAAAGAGGACCTATATCAACATATAATCTCAAATATTAACTATAAAAATAATTTATTAGTATTAGGGAAGAACCCTTAAAACTCTGGAGTATCAAATTTTTATTCTTTTTTTTTCAAAATTTTGAATTTTTTTGAAAATACAAAATAGCCAAAAACCCATAAAAACAACTCCGATGACCATAAAAAGGCATTGAACACAACGAAGCAGAGTGTATTGCTCACTGGGTCATTTCCTTTCAACCAACAAAAATTCAACTCATTCGAATTATGTTAGAAAAAACTAGACTAGTAGAACAACAAAAATAAGCCATTCGGCTAGGCGCGGGCCAGAAAGGCATGCCATCAGCGCCAAAGCACATGCTAGCTGGCAATGTCATCAGCCCAAGCCAAGGCTAGGACAAGGCAGGGCCAAGTAAAGGCCAAGGAAAGGCCAGTAGCACCCAGGTCCATGGCAGCCAGCCATGCAATCAGCACCCATGCCTTTGCCGGTTAGTCATGCCATCAGACCCTTCCTAGGCTAGGCCATCATGCAGGCGATGACAAGGCCATCATGCCGGCGATGGCAAGGCCAGGCCAGACGATGGCAAGGCCAGGACAGGTGCTGTCACTTCCAAGGAAAGCGATGGCTAGGCCACAACCAACAATGGCAAGGCGACTACCATGCGCAGTTCTAATTTTATTCCAGTTATTCTGAAAAATTACCAGAATCTCCAATCAATATTTTCAAAAACTGTAAAACTCATTCCTTTGGAAAAAAAAAACTTTTGAATCCATTTAACCCAAAGATACAAATCATGGATAATTATAAAATATAAACACTTGATTCATAATAATAAATTGTCTATTTGAATCTTTTGAAATTCTCGATAGAAAAAATCAATATCACTATACGAATTATTAATAACAAACATTGTACATTTATCATCATCAGTATATGACTCAAAAATTACAGAGATGTGAAAGCAGACTACCCGTTCAACGAATTTTATCAATAACATGATTTGTACATACAGATAATTAAACATATAAGTCTACAACTAATAAAATTCTTATTACATCATTAGTTATATGTAAGAAGATTCGTGACACCAAATGTTTGAATATGCACCGTGGAAGCAATATTCAAGATCACGATTTTACATTACAACTAATAAACATAAACTGAAATCTATGGAAGAACACTAACATGTTGAAGCTTCTGCGCAAATCGCTTAATCCGGGGCTGCAACATTCTACTACTTCCTGATTAACTTTCTAATCATCACTTGTGTGGTCAAGTGAGTATTTTGTTTTCTACAAAGGTGTCTCTTTCCGGAAGGAAACCCAGCTCTTTTTATGCACGATTTTCAATTGAAAAAGGTTAAAAAAATTTGGAAAGTATTCCTCCATTAAAACATAAATGTTTTTGTCTTTAAGGTGGAATTATGGATGAAATGTTTTTGTCTTTTAAGACAAATGTTTTAGCATTAAACCTTTCCATCAATAGAAAAAATTGTTTTATATTCTTTTTAGAAGAGCAGTAAATAAAATATACTTCTTAATTTATCACACATTTTTCCTTTACCAAAATTTGACTAATTAAATCGGGCACAATAGGGACGGCATAATTTTTATTTAAGTCGACCAATAATTATATTAATCTAAAATGAGTGAATTACCATATCACAGTAAACTACAAGATATCTATTCATCTATACTACCTTAAAAGCATGAACCACCTAACTTTAATGTTAAATTACTATTATACCCCCCAAATAAAATACCAAATTTAGTATATATTCTATATTTTATATATGATGGGTAGTGACTTCTTTGAAGGATTGTGACTTTTTTTAGAGTTGTGACTTTTTCGAAGAATTATGACATTTTTTAAAAGTTGTGATTTTCTTTAAGCGTTGTGACTCATCTGATAAGACATAATAAATACTTTTTAATACTAACCTTTTTTGGGTATAAACAGAGAGATTTTCTCAAAATTTCAAATTACAAATTTTGTGAGTTTTCTATTATTCTTCTTTAAACAAGGAAGATTATTAGAGTTTGTTCAATTATGCATTACAATATTTTTTTGAGTAAACTACACAAATCAACAAAAATAGATGCAACAATTATAATGGAATAACTCCACTTCAGATGAGAAGACAATCTAGATAATTAATATGTACTCATTTTTATAGGCGTAGCCATAATAACACTTATGTAGCAAATTCTACATGACAAGAAGTTCAATGATTTTCTGTTGCACAAACTACAAATTTTTGTTCAAGTTGTGTAAGTCTCAAACTGTTGGAGAAAAAAGATTTGTAAAAACTCGTTTGAAGAGTCCAAACTAGATTTAACAGGTACTCCTCCGTTTTGAATTTATTTGTTGTACTTTTATTTTTATTCAATTTAATATAAAATATTTTTTTTCTTGGAGGGTTGGGGTGCATATTTAAAACCATAAAGTTAAAAACATTTTTAATTTATTCCTCATATCCTTAAATGAAAAGTCTTCTTTATATTTTGAAATTTCATGTCAAATTAAAAGTAGACAAATCTATATCCATTTTTTGTGTATATATAGAGAGGTATTTCACACTTTTAAACTACAAATTTTGTAAGGTTTCTATTCTTCTTTTTAAAACAAGAAAGATTGTGAGAGTTGTTTAATTATGCAATTATAATATTTTTGTGGGTAAACTAGATTGATCAACAAAAATTTATCCAACAAGGAGAATGAAATAATCAACATTAAAAGAGAAGACTATCTAGATAATTAATATGTGCTCATTTTCATAGTCATAAATATACTTTTGCAGCAATTTCTACTTGATAAGAAGTTCAATGATTTTCTGTTGCACAAACTACAACTTGGTGTTCAAGCTGTGTAAGTCTCAAACTATTGGAGAAAAAGGATTCGATCAAAAACTTGCTTGAAGAGTCTAAACTAGATTTAATAGGCACTCCTCCATTTCTAATTTATTTGTTGTACTATTATTTTTATTCAATTTAATATAGAATGTTCTTTTTCTTTGGGGGGTGGGGGCGCTTGTTTATGGCGACAAAGTTAAATAACTTTTTTATATATTCTACATATCCTTAAATTAAAATTCTTCTTTATTTTTTAAAATTTCATGTCAAATTAAAATTAGACAAATCTATATTTTTTATCTATCTATACTACTTTAAAAGAATGAACTACCTAAGTTAAATGTTAAATTATTATAGTACACAAAAATTAAACAAAAAACTTAGTATTTCTTCTATGTTTTGTATTGTACTGTATTTATATTATATTATATTATATTAAGTAGACACCTGTTCACATTGAAGGATTGTGAAATTTACAAAGAGTTATAACTTTTTCGATGAGTTATGTCCTTTTCGAAGGGTTGTGACTTTTATATAGAATTGCGACTTTTCCAAATATTTGTGAGATTTTCAACGGGTTGTGACTTTTTCAAAGAGTTATGACTTATTCGATGAGTTGTGATTTTTTTTTTGTGAAGGAATATGAATTTTCTAAAGGGTTGTAATTTTGTTTTTATAAGGCACACAAACCATTTTTTCATACTCTACTCTTTGTTGGCTATAAAAAGAAGGGTTTCCTAAAAAAATTTAACTAATTTTTTAAAGTTGTCCATTGTTCTTCTTTTTTGTAAAACACCTTATTTAGTATATCTTCTATATTTTATTTTTTATTCATTTTTTTATTATAATATATGATATTAAAAGAAGGCACCATTTCACATTGAATGGTTATGCCTTTTTGAAGGAGTTGTGATTTTTCTTACGCATAGTGACCTTTCCGAAGGGTTGTGACTTTTATGATACGAAAAAACATACACATGATTATGCTACCCTTTGCTAATTATAAATGGTGGGATTTCCTTACATTTTAAGACTAAGATATTTTTTATGTTTACTATTCTTCTATTAAGTTCAGTGAAATTTGAACACTCCCTAAAATGAATGTTAAATTAGTATAATAATCCTATTTAGTATATCTTATATATTTTATATCAATATTTATATTATATTATATTATATTAAAAGTAAGAACTCCAACAATACAATAATAACTAAGTAACGCACTATGGGGCAGTAAGGAGATAATATATTTAAGAGGTGTAACTAAGTGATTTTAACAGAAGATAAGGTATAAGAATCTCCCTAGATTATAACCAAAATCTCAAACACACACGTTAACAAAACTAAGGTCTTATTACCCCATGAACCCATTTTTTTTGTAATTTGGTGCACCTTTTTGGCTTGCGTGACATCTAATATCTTTCACATGCCTCAATTGTGTGGAGGCGCTGAATGTGCCACATAAGCCAAAAGGTGGAAAATTTACAAAAAATGAGTTTTTTTTTTTTTTGGGGGGGGGGGGGGGGTGGTGGTAATGTTACCTTAGTTTATTTAAGTTGTGTTTCTAAGATTTCATTCATAGTCTAGTGGGGTACTTGTGTCTAATTCCATTTTAAGAATGACTAACTTTCAGTAGTAGTCATAAGAAAATTTACATCCACTATTCATAGGAACTTATATTTTATCACAATTACTTACTTAATTTTCTCATTTAATAATATTCACATTATTTTTTTTAAAAAAAGTGTAGTACCTGGTTTAATATTCATGTGTAACACGCGTGCGTCAAAATTAGAAAGTGAAGAAAAACATGAAATAGGAAGAATAATAGTAAGTTATCCAAGAATAGGAGAGAGGGTGAGGAAATTAGGGATTTGTATAGTTTTTTGAAATGGTAGGGAATCTTAGAGAATATGGCAAAAAAATGTTGTGTAGTTAGGTAATTTTTTCTAATGATATAGATATAGATATAGTTATAGATATGTGGTTATTATGTATATTTATTTAGAAAAATAGTTCTTTATTTATATGTAGGTTAAATGTATGAATACATAAAAAAATGTCTAAAGAATAATTCAAAATTACATCCGTAGAATCATTTTGTTCCGATAGAACCCAAATGCCAAGTTTCATGTAGTTTTTTGTATTGTTTTATTAAGTATTCAAATTTAGGAAATTTCAATTCTAAATTTTCAATACCATCTTTGTGAGTTGTGACTGCTCAAAAAATAACTTCATCACTACATTTCTCTCAAACAATAAATACTTATCTCTATTGAATATTTATATGCATATGATGAATACAAAATGTCTATTATTTTTTAACAAAGATGAAATTCTATGCATGAATCCCTTTAGATATACTTAGTATGTCCCCCAATGTGGGATGGTAATACACATTTTTCTTTAATTATATTTATGTGTAATAGCCTCACAGAGTCAACACTCCCAAATTGATGAAATACAAGTTGTATAATATTCTAGAACATCTTAATGATGTTGAATCCATGATGAAGATTTACTCTTAGCGTTCTTTGAGGTGAGATAAGGCCTTTCCCCCTTGCTTATGCTTATACCTATTAAAATATTTTTATTTTTAATAAAAGACATTAGACACTTTGTCTAGTGGTAAGTTTGCTTTTAAAAATGTAAACTGAGTATATGAACAAATAAGAGGAACCCAGGCTACAGTCATTTGTTTGACTCTCTAATGGAGATCTACCTCTTATTGTTCTTTGAGATAAGGTAAGCCTATCCCCCTTTCTTATACTTATTCATATTGATAACTTTTTATTTAGAATAAAAGGTGCTAGACATTTTGTCTCACAGTAGATTTCCTTTTAAAAAAAAGTGTTCTTTGTGTTGCCAAGCAAACTGAGCATATGAACAAATATGAGGCACCCAAGCTACATTCATTTGGTGTATATCCACCTTATAGAATTAAACACGGATGCCATTTAAAGGTTGCACAAAGTGCAAAATTTAGTTTTGATAAATTTTGAAAAAGCAATTCATAGTTTGATGAAGACATTCATTTCCTTCTTTTAAATACCATGATGTTGTTATGCTCCATTTTAATAGTAATAGAAGGTATTACATTTTTCTCATGTGTCAGTTATTCCATTTTATAAGTACATAATTGTCACACTCCCAGTTCAGCAGGGGGAGGACACATTATATTTATGGGTGATTAATATTGTGTGATAAACTGTCAAAGAATACATATGTTGAAAAGGAAATTTTTTTAATTGCATAGAAAATAATTTTTGCTAGCATTATATTGCAATTAGTTAAAGAGCATTTGCATATAAGAAGGTTTAATTTAAATTTTGAGGAATAATATCAGTAATTATACTTAGTCTAGGCATACTTGATTGCATCATAAAATAAAACTTTAGGAACTTTATTTGATTCGATTGAGTCTGACATATAATGATAATGAAAAGGGGTAAATTCCATGCAACATGTTTAAATCCAAATAAACTCTTTTTTTTTTTTTTTTATAATCTGAAGAATATTTTAAATATTTTTTTTGAAGATAAGTGAATGCATATCATTGAATTTGAGTGTTATTACCACTATTAATTCTAAATAAAGTATAATTTCAGAAGCTGGAAAGTTAATATCGTGTTTAGAATATGTTAGAGGTTCTAATCATGGTATCAATTAAATCTATTACGTAGTAATTTCTTTATTTTCTATTACATTAAATGTAAGTTTGATTTGTTAGAAGAAAAGTTTGAAAATCTTAATTTTAATCTAATTTCTGTTTCTATTGTTAATTTAGATAATTAATAGTAAACAATTACAAATTTGAAACTGATTGCAACCGCCATAACAAGAAGATTATCTCACATTATTATGAAGCATCTTCCCTGAATTGTGTTTACAACTTACAGACACCTGTTTTCTTTTTAATTCAAAACGTATGTAGATCTTTATTTGGGGTTAATATGCATGTTGGACAACTTTTATTATAAATTCTTTTTTCTAAAAAAAGGTCTCCAAGATAGGTAAATGAGCTAGCCCGCCAAAAACTTAAAATAATAAATCAAATAAAAATCCTGAAGAAAAAAAAAGAAATATAAAGATACCTCTAGATCCAAAGAAAAGAATCCATAGTTTCATCTCCACTTCTCCATGGTTCTCTTTCAAAGAAGACGAGGAGCTCCATTTCTATTTCCAAATTCCATTTCTATTTTTGAGAAGAGTCAGGTAAGTGCCATCTTTTCCAAAAAAAAAAAAAGAAAGTTTTTTGATGTATTTTTTCTCTAATTCTAACCTAAAAACTTCTTTTTCTCATTGCCGAGATGATTTGATTGGATATGTTCTTCCAGTGAGACTCAATGTTGTATTTTCTATCTGGAAATAAAAAAAAAAAGTTGATTGTTGATTCTTCTGAATTTTCCTTTCTGATGATACTAAATTAAGTTACAGACTTTTCCTGTAGCGAAAGAAGTAACAATTTTTATCCGGTGAAATTTGAATAATTGAAAAGTAATTTTCGGTTGTCTATGAATGCTGAGCCAATTTGCTTCTTGTTTGAAATCATCTAAAAACCCCTAATTTTATGATACAACAATGCTATCTCATGTAATAATGGAAGATTGTACCCACGATTGTTATTTTGCTTTATCTCTTTAGGTCATATTCTCAAATTCATTATTAGCTAATTCTCTAAATTAATAATTATTTCCCCTTGCTTTGAAGTTCATAGAAGGTGGAAAAACACTCACATACAGCTCTTTCTAAGGCTATAATAGCAATGTAATATCCAACTATGTGCCACCATGGGATGCTTGTCTCAGATAGACATTATCTAGTGGATCAATTTTATCGTTTACTTATGGTTCTTACCTTGTAAAGTAAGGACATTCCTTTTCGACGTGTGATAAAAACTAAATTCCAAGTTATAACTCATGTGATCAATGTCGGCTCTATGGAAATAATGAACTGAGGTGACTTTTAAAGTATCTCGCAGGTGTTTTAAGGATGTTAAGCATTCATTGACCATGATTATGACTTATGTTTCTAACCTTTTATCTTATGATTTAGCTTGTTCATTGCATGTCATGAAAAGTACGTTTTCGCATGATTTCATAACTCTTATGCACTGTTATCATACTTAGTACATTCCATTGACTAATTCATACTTGTGGCTACAGTATTTTACTAATGTAGGGACTGATGCTCCTAGCTCTCACTGCCATGGCTAGTTGATACTTTGGCACTCAAGGATTGGTGAGTCCACATGTTTCGAGGACCAAGATACTTTTATATCTTTTACGTCATTTAAGTTTTCAAACATTTGTACATAATGTATGGGTTACGTCCCAACCACTTCTTTTGATTAGTAGATGGCTTATCGAGACTTATATAAGACTTTCACTTTTGTCAAACTCATTTCTGATATAAGATTATTTCTTTGAAATCTCTATTTTTATATTATCTTGTATTATGTATGTTAAGTGGTTGGTGTAGGGTCTTCCATGGTCAGATGCGCCATGTTACACCTAGGGTATACTTTGGGTCATGACAAACTTTGTATCAAAGCACAAGGTTAGAAAGGTCCTTAGTTGTTTCACAAGCCACGTCAAGCAGATTCTTATTAATAAGTGTGAAGCGCACCACATTTATGAATAGGAGGATATAAGATTTTATTGGAAACTCCATGTTTTTCATTATTCTAAAGTCGTGTGATAGAGTGTAACTCAATATGTGTCTCTCCTAATCCTTATTCGATGCTTTTTTAGGATATGACCCCTCAAAGAGAATACATTAGAAGGAATCCAGGTGAGAATGTGGAACAAAAAACTCCTCAAGCTCCTCAAGAAGCTCATCTAGAAGTTCCTCATGTTCCGATCAATCCTTTGGTCAAACAAGTGACTAATGCAGAATTCTGAGTAGCTTTTCAAATTTTGGATCAAGCTTTAACGGCTTAAGACAATAGAAATGTTGTGGTACAGTGAACCCAAGTATAAGTGAAGCGGCAACTAGAGTGAGGGGATTCACTAGAATGAATCCTCCAAAGTTTCATAGTTCCAAGGTTGAAGAAGATCCTCAAGAGTTCATTGGTGAGGTATACAAAGTTTTGATGATCATGGGAGTGAAGTTAGTGAAAAAGGGGAATTCACCAATTATCAACTTAATGGTGTTTCTACTGTTTGGTTGAACCAATGAAAAAAAGAGAGGGTGGTTGATGTGGGTCCTTTTGATTGGGAAAAGTTCAATGTTTCTTTTCTTGATATGTTCATTCCCCTTTTTATGATGGAAGCTACAATTCTTGTGTTCATTAACCTTCATCAAGGAAACATTAGTGTGAAAGGGTATGCTTTGAAATTCACATTATTTTCCATATATGTTCATTCTATAGTTGTAAATTCTAGTGCAAAGATAAGTAAGTTTATCTCGGGTGTATCAAAAATTATTGTTAAGGAATGTTGTACTGCCATGATTATTAAAGAAATGGATATCTCTCTCTTAATGGCACATGATCAACCAAAAGATGAGGAGAAGCTAGAGGAAAGATTTAGGGAGGAAAAGAGGGCATAGACCAATGATGATGACTTTTCACATTCAAAGTCCGATAGACATGGTCATTCTAGATTCCGACAAAGGTTGTCTAGTCATGTTTCCTATAATGCTCCATTTGAATAGTTTTTAAAAAGGATAGGGTGTCTAGTCCTAAGCCTCAAGGAGGGAATGATGGTGGATCTTCTTTGTCTATATGTACTAAGTGTCGAAAGAAGCATGATGGTAAATGTCTATTTGGTTATAATGCATGTTTTGGTTGTGGAAAGAAAGATCTTAAAATAAGATATTATCCCTCGGTTTATATGAATGCAGGATATAATCATTGATGGGTTCAACCTTACCCTTTGTAAGGTTCCAGTGAGAGTCAGAAATAGAATAGATTTTATGCTCTTAAAACTCGTCATGATCAAGAGGGTTCTCCCGATTTGATTACCTGTATGTTGAAAGTATTTCATCTTGATGTTTATGCTTTTCTTGATCTCGGTGCTGCCTTGTGTTTGATGACACCCTATATGGCTATAATATTTGATGTTTCTTTAGAATGGTTATTAACCTTTTGTTTATCTCTATTCCTATTGGTGAATCTATTGTGGCAAAGAGAGACTATAGAAATTATCCTGTCTCCTTATCCCATAGAGTTACAAATGTTGATCTAGTAGAACTTGATATGTTAGATTTGATGTTATTCTGGTTATATTGGCTCTATTCTTTTTATTTTTTTGTCGATTGTAGAACTCGAGTGGTTAAGTTTCAGCTTCAAAATGAACCCATCCTAGAGTTGAAAGGGGCAAATTATATGCCTAAGGTCAGTTTGTTTCTTATTTTAAAGCTAGAAAAATAATATCTAAGTGTTGCATATATCATCTTGTTCGGGTTAGGGATACAGATTTTGAAACCCCTATACTTTAGTTGGTCCTCATTTTCAATGAGTTCCGAAAGTGTTCCTAGATGATCTACCTAGTATTCCTCCTGAAAGGGGTTTAGAATTCGGTATTTACCTTCTTCGAGACATGCAGCCTATTTCTATTCCTCCTTACCATATGGATGCGACAAAATTTAAGGTATTGAAGGTACAATTGAAAGAGTTGTTGGATAAGGGTTTCATCCAGCTGAATATCTCTCCATGGAGTGCTCTAGTTTTGTTTGTTCATAAGATAGATGGTTCACTTCATATGTTTATTGACTATTGACAATCAAACAAGGTTATCATTATCAATAATTATCCTTTTTCAAAGATAGATAATTTGCTTTATCAACATCTATGAGTGAGTTACATATCTAAGATTGACCTCTGGTGGTGCTATCACCAATTGAGGGTTAAGGAAAATGACATTCTGAAGATGGCTTTTCAAACTTGGGATGGTCATTATGAGTTTTTGGTAATATATTTTTGTTTGAGTAATCCTCCGGCCATATTCAGGGACTTGATCAATAGAGTGATTAGACAATATCTTCATATGTTTTCATTAAGTTAATTGATTATAATTTTATCTTCTCAAGGAGTGATGATCAGCATATCGATCATTTGAGGATCGTGTTGGAAACCCTTAAGGACCAACAACTATTTGAAAAGTTTAGTAAATGTGATTTTTGGTTGAGATCCATCGATTTTCTTGGTCACATTATTTCTGAAAAGGATATTGAGATATATCCTAAGAAGAGGGATGCGGTTAAGAGTTAGCCTAGAGCTCTATCCACTTTGGTTATTTGAATATTCTTGGGTTTGGCTGGATATTATAGAAGGTTTGTTAAAGGGTTTTCTTCGATTGCCTCTCTATTGCTTGCATTGACCCAAAAGAAAGTAAAGTTCTTTTTATTGTAAGCATGAGAAGTGTTTTCAAGATTTGAATGATAGACTAACGTCGTTGCAGTGTTTTGTGTTTATTATGATGCTTCAAGGATTGGATTGGGTTGTGTTCTTATGCAAAATGGGAAAGTTATTTCTTATTCTTCAAGGAAACTCAAGATTCATGAAAAGAACTATCCTATTCATGATTTGGAACTAGCAGCAATTGTTTTTGCCTTACAGATTTGGAGATATTATTTGTATGATGTCCATGTTGATGTCTTTACCGACCAAAAGAGTTTGCAATATATGTTCGAACAAAAGGAGCTAAGTTTTCGTCAATGTAGATTACTATAACTCTTAATGGACTATGATATGAGTTTCATTTATCATTCGAGCAAAGCTAATATGCTGCCTCATGCCTTAAGTCGATTGTCCATGAAGAGTGTTTCACTTGTTGAAGATGGCAAGAAAAATCTGGTTCATGATTTTTGTAGACAATCTTGACTAGGTGTTGGTTGGTTGATCCAAGGGAGGGTGTTGTTGTTGTTCATTATGGTTCAGAATAGTCTTATATGTCGGTGGTGACTTCCAAGCAAGCTCTTGATCCAATTTTTGTTGAGTTAAAGGGAATGGTGCTTGAAAAGTCTATGGAGGCTTTCTCTATAGGAGATGGTGTGCTTTGATATCAAGGTCGTTTGTGTGTTCCCAATGTTAATAAGTTGAGAGAGAAAATTTATTAGAAGCCCATAGTTCTCGGTACTCCATTCACCCGAGAGCCCCTAAGATGTACTGTCATGTGTGGGAGATCTATTGGTGCAATGGGATAAAAAAGGATATTGCGGAATTTGTGGCCAAGTGTCCTAATTGTTAACAATAGAAAGTTGAGTATATAAAATTTGGAGGTTTGTCCCAAGATATTAGCATTCCTACTTGGATGTTGGAAAATGTGAGTATGGACTTTATTACGGGTTTACCTCGCACTCAACGGCAACATTACTTTATGTGGTTTATAGTAGACCATATGAAAAAGTTAGCACATTTCATTTTTGTCAAAGTTTCTTATTTAGTGGAGGATTATGCTAAGTTGTATCTAAGGAAGATGGTAACGTTGCATAGAGTTCCCCTATCTATTATCTGCGATCGTGGTATCCAATTTACTTCTCAATTTTTAAAGTATTTAAAATAAGGCCTTGGTACTCGTGTCAAGCTTTCTATGACCTTTCATCTTCCAACCAATGGGCAAGCGGAACTTAGTATTCAGACATCAGAAGATATGTTGAGAGCTTGTTGATTGATTTCAAGGATAATTGGTATGATTATTTGTGGTCGATTGAGTTTCCATAAATTAATAGCTATCATTGAAGTATTGGTATGGCTAATTTTTAGTCTCTTTATAATAGGAGTTGTAGATCTCTTATAGGTTGGTGTGAAGTTTTTGAGGTGGATTTGATAGGTCTTGAATTGGTACATGAGGTCATAAAGAGAGTTCAACTTATTAGAGAATGGTTGAATATGGCTCAAAGTCGGTAATAGTCTTATGGCGATGTTAGAAGAATAGATCTTGGTAGAACGTAAATATTTCTTATGAAGTGATTCTAGATGAGATTTTAGACCGGGAAGTTCGAAAAATGAGGAATAAGACAGTTGCATTGATAAAAGTGTTGTGGAGGAATAAAAGGGTTTAGGGTGCTACTAGGGAGGCCGAGGCCGATGTGATGTCCCAATATCGTCTTTTGTTCCCCTCCCATCCTAATCTAGCTTGATGTGTGTATCTTCTCATGGCTCATCCTTTTGGTTTCTTGTGTATTAGTAATTCTTTTGTTTTCTCATACATACATGCTAACGAAAAAGAATAGTTCTTTTGAAGATATGATTTAGCTCGATTCATTACTTCATGATTATGTGGATTTTAGTTATATTTGGATGTATGCTTTATGAATCAATGTTTTGAATATTTTTTAGCTTGGAGACGATGTTCCTCCTTGGTTATGTGAATTTTGAAGAAGTTGCATTCATGTTGGGCTGTGTCATGCCTCGAGGCAACCCCTAGGACATGGATACGAGACCTAGGATCATGAGTGACCCCAAGATAACCCTACTGGTATATCATAAACATACTTAAAGAGGAACTAAAACAAGAAATATTGTGCGGAAGCTTAAACATGAGATAAACTAAAATAATAGAGAATACCCAATGCTATCTAAATATATAAGCTGAGAAGAGTTTAAGATACTGAAATAAAACTCAAATACTAAAGGTAAATCTGTCTATGTCTGAAATAAAGCCTCTAAGTAACTAGAGATGCTGGGGCGTGCCCCAGCTAACCCTAGCAAAAACAGAAAACAAAAATGAAAAGACTAAATATAGAAACATGTTTATTGTTCTAGAAATATGACGACTCGCCATTGAAGCTATTGAACAGAAGATCGAGAACCGATCTATGCATGATCTGAATGCTGAGGACCTGAACCTACATCATGAAAAGATGTAGCGCAGAGTATGCATTAGTACTTGAAAGATATCGAGCATGCATGATAGAATAAAGCTGAATAAACAAATAACTGAACAAAAAGATAAAGAAATGATATAATTTGAACATGTTAAATATGCTGAACATGTTGAATATGAACTAACTGAATGTAGTGACCAAGTTTATAATATATTGAAACGGAAGACTGAACTGTAACTGATAACCTGGTCAATAAACTAGAATCTGTCTATGGGAGCCACTAATAATTGACATAAAACCAGTTGAGCTTAATGTGGAGTCCACTGTATACGCCCCATTGAGAGGACAGAATATACCTTGCCAAAGGTATAGAGGCATGACTGGTGTGACCACTAAGTATAATACCCATTGAAGGGGACTTACCTATGGGGCACGTAGTTTTGGGACTATGATTGTGACTGAACCTCAGTTCTTAAACATTCTTAACTGAGGCATGTATATTTGAAATAACTGACCTAGTAAGTTCAATTTATGAACTAAACGAATCTACACAACTAAGGTTCTGAGATTCAAGCAAGAACTAAGCAATAATTCTACGAAAACATGATAATCTGATTTGGATTAGTCTAACAGCTGAAGTAAAACATAAATTCTGAAATTCTAGAAAACTTAGGTCTAACATGATGTAGAGAATCAAGAATCTGACTGAATTCTAGGAACCTAATGGGTGAAAGGAAAATACTAGTGAAATCCTACATACATGTGACGAATTTCACGGAGAAACCATTCGATTTTGGGGCTGAAACTGGTTGAAACCTGGTTGCGTTCTTAGAGAGGGTTGGTCGACTCTTTCTCCTTCTTTTCATTCATCTGGGATGAATTTTGGAGAATGAGTTGACTAGGGTAAGTTCTAATTAAGTTACTAGGCTAAAACTAACTAAAATGATATAGGGAAAAGATCAAAACGTCCCTAACTTTAAAGCTGTCTAGCCCAACCGACGGACCCTATCCAAGGACCGTTGTCCTAGCTATGGTCTATCATGTTCAATTGTCGATGGCTTCAAAGGCTGGGACCTAGAAGGTCTAAACCATGGAACTAGCCCATGGACCGTGGTCCTACCTATGGTGAGTAGGTCTTGGCATAGTTCTGGACATTGCTGAATTTTCATGGGGTTCTAGGGAGTTTGAACCATTGACTTGGTCCACGAACCATTGTCCCACCTACAGTTCGTAGGTCCTGGCGTGGGTCAAGACTTGGCTAAAAAATTATGGGGTTGTGGGAAAGGAGCAGTAGGTGGTCAACCACGAACCCTACCTACGGTCCCTGGTCACCTTACAGTCAGTAGGTGGCACGTGGAACTTCTGGAATTTGCAGTTTTGGTTTGACTAGAATAGGGGATGTTACATTATCTCCCCATTAGGAACATTCGTCCTCGAATGAAGACTAAACTAGCTGAACATGGAGGGAAAGAGCTGAAAACCCTACCACTAAATATTGGAAACTGAAATCTTACTGATTTAAGTTCCAAGGACATACATATACGCTGAAAAAGCAAGTATAACTGAAGGAATGTGATACTAAGACTGAATCTATGCCTGAATGACTAAAAAACTAGAGAGGAACTATTACCTCAAGTAGGAATGGAATCAGAAGAAAAGAGATGAGGATACTTGGCCATCATGGCTGCTTTTGCTTCCCAGGTAGCTCCCTCTACGGAGTGACTCCTCTAGGAGAACTTAACTACAGCGACTTATTTGTTTTCAATCTTCAAACCTGACAATCAAGAATCTCAACTATCACATCCTCATAACTGAGACCATCTTTCACAGCCAAACTTTCCAATGGTATTATAGATGCTGGATCACCCACACACTTCTTCAACAATGAAATGTGGAAGACCGAATGCAATGCTGCTAGTTTTTTTGGCAACTCTAACTTATAAGCCACTATACCAATTCTTTTCAAAATCTTGTAAGGGCCTACATATCTAGGGCTGAGCTTCCCTTTCTTGCAAAATCTCATCACCCCCTTCATAGGTGACACTTTCAGGAAAACCCAATAATCAATTAGGAACTCCAAATCTTTTCTCTTTACATCTGCATAGGACTTCTGGTGACTCTGGGTTGTCTTAAGTGTGTCTCTAATGAGTTCAATTTTTTTCATGGAATCATGTATCGAGTCTGGCCCTATAAAGGTTACTTCACCTACTTTAAACCAACCAACTAAGGATTTACATATACGCCTATATAATGCATGATAAGGGCCATATGAATGCTGGAATGGTAGCTATTATTGTAGGTGAACTCTATAAAGGGAAGGTGATCATACCAACTACCCTTGAAGTTGATCACACAAGCTCTCAACATGTCCTCTATAGTCTGAATTGTATGCTCTGCCTGACCATGCATTCGTGGATGAAATGTTGTGCTTAGGTTAACCTGATACCAAGACCTTTCTAAAATAACTTCCAGAAATTAGAGGTAAACTAATGACCTCCTTCTGAGATGATAGACAAAGTAACCCTATGGAAAATGACTTTCTCATTAATGTAAAGCTTGGCATAGTATTTTGCCGAATTCATAGTCTTGAAAGCCAAAAAGTGAGCAGACTTAGTAACTCTGTCTACTACCACCCAAATGGAGTCATGTTGCCTACGAGTATGTAACCCCCCATATCTGAAACAGACCTGATTGAAAATTTCAGGAGCTACAGGTTCCACTGAAGGGCACCACCTACGGATCGTAAGGTGACCCACGGTCTATGCTAGTGGTCCATGAATGGTCACTGTAGCCCTTCTCAGAAACAATCCCAAAAATTTCTCTAAGGGTTGACCTACGAGAAGGACTTACGAACCATTGGTGGGACCATAATTCGTGGTCCAGGTCCGTGGATGAAGGTCCCTAAAAAACCCCAACCCACGGCTAGGACCTACAAACCGTATCTGGGACCATAGTCCATGGACTAGGTTTGTGGATTATTGTTTGCAAATCCCAGTCTCTAAAGCCAATGGATGAATGACCAGGACAGACAGTAGGTAGGACCAAGATCCGTGGATCAGGTCCATTAGTTGGTCATGACAGCAGTTAAGTCAGGGGTCTTTTGGTATTTTCCTTATGTGTTGGACCCCTAAACTATGTAGTTTTGGTTAGTTTTAGACTAGAAACATAATTAGAATTTACCCAAGTCATATCATTCAGCAAAACATAGAAATTTACAGAGTAGAGGGAAGAAAGAGGCGACCAAACCCTAGTTCAAGAATGCAACAAGATTCCATCAGTTCCAGCCCTGAAATCAAAAGATTTCTCCATATAATTTGTGACTAGTTATGTGGGATTGCACTAGTGGGTTTCTTTCACCCATTAGGTTTCTAAGTTTTAGTCATATTCTTGATTCACTTATTATTATCTAGACTTAGGGTTTCTTGAATGTTAGAATTGTTGGGTTTTTAGTGGTTAGAATTATCCAAATCATATTATATTGTTAGAGTATTGTTTTACCCAGATTCATGCCTAAACTCAAAACCCTAGCTATGTAGTTCTTTTAGTTCATGAATTACACATGCTAGGTGAGTAAATTTAGTTATATATAAACATGCCTCAGATTTCGAATGCATTATTTTCAGCATATTTAGTGTTTCATTCTCAACTTGCATATCAGTTTTGAGCTATCCAGTGTTACAACATTTGAATCATAAAATGAATTACTTAATCATATGGGAAGTTTTAATACCAAGTGGACTAGGTTCAGTCACCCTCAATTCCAGAACTATGTGCCCCATAGGTTGTAAGTCTCCTCTGTGGGAATCATTTTATTGATCACGCCAACATGTCTCTATACCTGAGGTAGGGTATATTGGGTCCTCTCAATAGGGCTTATACATCAGAATCCACATTTAGCTCATATGGTTTTATGTCGGCTATTAGTAACTCCCTTAAAGCTCAGTCATATTCTATTGCATTAACAATGTTATTAGTATAGTTTAGAAATTAGTCCCAACATGTTATAAAATTGGTCATTTCACTGAGTATTTGATGTTTAATATTCTCAGTTGTGTCATGTTTATATCATGTCATTATTTAAATATATGTTTATTTCTAGTTATGTTATTATTGAGCTTTATTTTATCCTGCATTCTCAGTACCTTTCAAGTACTGATACATAATATGTGCTACATCTTCTCGTGATGTAGGTTTAGGCCCTTAGCAGTCAGATCACGCATAGATCGATTCCTGATCTTCAGTTCAACAACATCATCAGTGAGTCGTCATTCTTCGAGGACTAGTGACATCAATATCTTTTTTGGTTTTAGCATTAGTTTCAATTTTTCTAGATCTAGCTGGGGCATGTCCCAGCATTTCTAGTCAGAAGAGGCTTTATTTCAACCACAGTTAGTTTCAGCTTTAGTCTTAGAATTTGACTTTTATTTTGTATTCAAACTCTGAGTTATCCTTATTCAGATTTAGTATATGGGTATTCCCCATCCTTTCAATTCATTATTATTTGGCTTCCGCACAGTTTTATTGCTCAGTTTATCTTTACTATGCTTATGATTAAGCCAACAGGATTATCTTGGGTCCAAGGATTAGTCTCCCAGAAAGTCACCTCAGTAGATCTTGAAGAGTTAGAAATGGTAGACTTCGATGTCATTGTAGGCATAGATTGGTTACATTCATGTTACTGCCTATGGGTCCATTCTTTCTTAACTTAAGGCTAGAAAGATGATTTCTAAGGGGTATCTCTATCATGTAGTTCAGGTAAAGGATTCAAGCTCCGGAACCTCAACTCTTAAGTCAGTTACTGTAGTAAATAAGTTCCCAAAAGTGTTTCTAAAAGATCTTCCCAGAGTTCCTCCCGAAAAGGAAATCGACTTTGGAATTGATCTCCTTATAGATACCTAGCCTATCTCTATTCCTCCTTACAGAATGGCTCTAGCTGAGCTTAAGGAATTGAAAGAGTAGTTGAAAGATCTTCTAGATAAGGGCTTCATCAGACTTAGTAGTTCGCCATAGGGTGCTCCAGTGTTCGTGAAAAATAAAGATGGTTCTCTTAGAATGTGCATTGACTATAGGTAGTTGAACAAGGTCACAATCAAGAATAAGTATCCCATCCCCAGGATTGATGACTTGTTTGACCAACTTCAGGGTGCTACTTATTTCTCAATGATAGACCTCAGATCGGGTTATCATCAGATCAAAGTCAAAGATAGTGACATTCCAAAGACAACGTTTAGAACTCGGTATGGTCATTATGAATTTGTTGTTATGTCATTTGGACTAACCAATGCTCCTGCAGCTTTCATGGATTTGATGAATAGAGTATTCAAGCAGTATTTGGACTTGTTCGTTATCGTCTTTATTGATGATATCATCATTTACTCTTGGAATGAGGAAGAATATGCCAATCATTTTAGGGTTGTTCTGCAAACTCTCAAAGATCGCTAGTTATTCGCTAAGATTAGCAAATGTGAGTTTTGGTTGCAATATGTCGCTTTCATTGGGCATATTGTTTAGTGAAGGAATCTGAGTGGATTCTCAGAAGATAGAAGCAGTGAAAAAATGGCCCAGACCTACCTCTCCTATAGATATCAGAGGTTTCTTGGGTCTAGCAAGTTACTATAGAAGGTTCATGGAAGGGTTTTCATCCATTGCCTCTCCTTTGACTAAGTTGACTTAGAAGAATGTCAAGTTTTAGTGGTTAGATGATTGTGAGAAAATCTTTGCAAAATTGAAAACTAGGTTGACTATAACTCCTGTTTTGACTCTACTAGAGGGGTCAGACGATTATGTTATTTATTGTGATGCCTTTAGAGTTGGCCTAGGATGTGTGTTGATGGAGCGAGGTAAGGTTATAACTGATGCTTCTAGACAGCTTAAGGTGGATGAGAAGAACTATCCAAGTCATGACCTCGAGCTTGCAGCGGTGGTGTTTGCGCTTATTATTTTGGAGACACTACTTGTATGGTGTCCATATAGATGTGTTCATAGACCATAAGAGCCTTCAGTATGTGTTCACACAAAAAGAGTTAAATCTTCTCTAGAGGACATGGTTAGTGTTCCTCAAAGATTATGATATGAGTGTGCATTACCATCTTGCTAATGCTAATGTAGTAGTAGATGTTCTTAGTAGACTATCTATGGGTAGTGTAGCACATGTTGAGGAATAAAGAAAGGAGCTAGCAAAAGATGTTCACATGTTTGCTCGCTTGGGATTTGCATATGAGTATATCAGACGGTGTTGTAATAGTTTAGAATGGGTTAGAATCTTCGTTGGTAGTGTGGTTAATGAAAAGCAAGACAGTGATTCGATATTGCTTCAACTTAAGGGTGCAGTCCATCAATAGAGAGTTGAGGTTTTCTCCCAAGGGGGAGATGGTGTGCTTCTCTATCAGGGTTGATTATGTGTTCCTGAGGTGGGCTAGTTGAAACAATAGATTCTGGCAGAAGCCCATAACTCCAGATATTTTATTCATCCAGGCGCTAATAAGATGTACCGTGGTCTGCAGGAAGTCTTTTGGTGGAATGACATGAAAAGAGATATAGTAGATTTTGTGGCTAAGTGCCCCAATTGCCATCAAGTCAAGGTAGAACATCAGAAACTAGGAGATATGACTTAAGAGATTGAAATTCCTACTTGGAAGTGATCAACATGAAATTCATCACATGTTTACCTCCTACTCGCAAACAACATGACTCTATTTGGGTGATAGTTGATAGAATTACTAAGTTTTCACGCTCTTTAGCGGTCAAGACTACAGATATGGCGGAGGACTACACCAAGCTTTACATTAATGAGAGAGTTAGGTTCCATGTGGTTCCTTTGTCTATCATCACATATAGAGGTCCTCAGTTTACCTCTCATTTTTGGAAGTCATTTCAAAAAGGTCTTGGTACTTAGGTTAACCTTAGCACAATATTTCATCTGCAGACGGATAGTCAGACAAAGAGTACCATTCAGACCTTAAAGGATATGTTAAGAGCTTGTGTGATCAATTTCAAGGGAAGTTTGGATGATCACCTTCCTTTTATAGGGTTCGCCTACAATAATACTTAACATTCCATCATTCAGATGGCCCACTATGAGGTATTGTATGGGCATAGATGTAGATCTCCAGTTGGTTGGTTTAAAGTAGGTGAAACACCGTTGATAGGACCAAATTCAATTCATGATGCTATGGAGAAAGTGCAACTCATTAGGGATAGACTTAAGATAGCCAAGAGTCACCAGAAGTCTTATGTAGATGCAAGGAGAAGGGAACTAGATTTGAAAGTTGATGATTGGGTGTTCCTGAAAGTGTTTCCCATGAAAGGGGTAATGAGATTTGCAAGAAAGTAAGCTCATTCCTAGATATGTAGGCCCTTACAAGATCTTGAAAAGGGTTGGTAAAGTGGCTTATGAGTTAAAGTTGCCCATAGAACTAGCAGCAGTGCATTCGATTTTCCACATTTCGTTGTTAAAAAAGTGTGTGGGTGACCCAGCGTCTGTTGTTCCTTTGTAAAGCGTGGCTGTGAAGGATAGTCTCACTTATGAAGAGGTACCATTTTAAATCCTTGATCGTCAAGTTTGAAGGTAGAGAAACAAAGAAGTCGCTTCAGTCAATGTTTTGTGGAGGAGTCAGTTCGTAGAGGGAGATACTTGGGAAGCAGAAGCAGCCATGAAGGCCAAGTATCCTCACCTCTTTTCTTCCGATTCCATTCCAGCTTGAGGTAATAGTTCCCCTTCAGTTTGTACTTGCATTTCAGCATATTTGCATGTTCTTGGAACTTAGTTCAGTCAGAAATCAGTTTCCAGTGTATAGTGGTGGGGTTCCAGCTCTTTCCCTCCATCTCCAACTAGTTTAGTCTTCATTCGAGGACGAATGTTTCCAAGGGGGAGATAAGTAACACCTTGTATTCAAAAATAGACCTGATTGCTTATTTCAGGAGCTATAGGTGCCACTGACAGGCACCATCTACGGACCGTAGGGTGACCCACTTCCATGCTGGTGGTCCATGGATGGTCACTGTAGCCCTCCCAGAAACAATCCCAAAAATTCCTCTAAGGGTCGACCCATGACCTAGACCTAGGAATCATTGTGGGACCACAGTTCGTGGACCAAGTCCTTGGATGGAGGCCCCTAGAAAAACCAAGAAAATCCCAACCCACGGCTAAGACATACGAATCGTAAGTAGGACCAGGGTCCGTAGACCAGGTCCGTGGATCGTGGTTTGTAGACCCCAGTCTCTGAAGCCAATTGAGGAATGACCAGGATGGACCGTAGGTGGGACCATGGTCCTTTGACCAGGTTCGTTAGTTGGTCCCGACAGTAGTTAAGTCAGTGGTCTTTTGGTCTTTTCCTTTTGCGTTGGACCTCTAAACTACTTTGTTTAATCCCTAAACTACGTAGTTTTTGGTTAGTTTTAGCCTAGAAACATAATTAGAACTTACCCAACTCAAATCATTGGACAAAACTTAGAAATTTAGAGCGGAGAGGGAAGAAAAAGGTGACAAAACTTAGTTCAAGAACGCAACAAGATTCCATAAGCTCCAGCCCCTAAATCGAAAGATTTCTCCGTGGAATTCATTACCAGGTATGTAGGATTTAATTAGTGGGTTCCTTTCACCAATTAGGTCCCTAGTTTTTAGTCAGATTCTTGTTTCGCTTATTATTATCTAGATTTAGGGTTTCTAGAATGTTATAATTGTTGGGTTTTCAATGGTTAGAAATATCTAAATCATATTATATTGTTACAGTATTGTTTTGCCCAGTGTCATGCATAAACTCAGAACCCTAGCTATATAGTTCTTTTAGTTCATGGATTACACATGCTAGGTGAGTAAATTTAGTTATATATAAACATGCCTCAGATTTCGAATGCATTATTTTCAGCATATTTAATGTTTCATTCTCAGCTTGCATATTAGTTTTGAGCTATCTAGTGTTACAACATTTGAATCATAAAATAAATTACTTAATCATATGGGAAGTTTTAATACCGAGTGGACTAGGGTCAGTCACCCACAAGTCTCAGAACTACGTGCCCCATAGGTTGTAAGTCCCCTTTGTTGGCATCATTTTAGTGATCACGTCAGCTTGCCTTTATACCTGTGGCATGGTATATTGGGTCCTCTCAATGGGGCGTATACATCGGACTCCACATTTAGCTCATGTGGTTTTATGTCAGTTTTTAGTAGGTCGTTTACAGTTTGGTCAGATTCTATTGTATTGACAATAATATTAGTATAGTTCAAAAATCATTCCCAGCATGTTATAAACTTGGTCATTGCATTCAGTATTTCATGTTCAGTATTCTGAGCTGTATCATGCTTATGTCATGTCATTGTTCAGATATATGCCATTGTTCAGATATATATTTATTTTCAATACAAGGTACACCTGTAATGAAGTCCATGTTGATCGCTTCCCCCTTACATGTAGGAATGTTAATCTCTTAAGTCATACATCCTAGTTTCTGATGTTTTACCTTCACTTGTTGACAATTAGGGCACTTAGCCACAAAATCTACTATATCCCTTTTCATACCATTCTACAAAAAGAAACCCCGCAGAGTACGGTAAATCTTTGTGGCACCTAGATTAATAGAACACCTGGAGTTATGGGTTTATGTTAGGATTTGGTGTCTCAACTCGCCCAACTTAGGAACAGATAAAGCGAAGTACACCATCTACCCCTTAGGAGATAACCTCAACTCTGTGCTGATGTACTACACCTTTCAGTTGAAGCAATAGAGGTTTACTCTCTTATTTTTCCTTAACCTCCGCTACCAATGAATATTATGACCCATTTTGAACTATCACATCATCTCCTAATATGTTCATAAGGCAAACACCAAAGCGAGCAAGCTGGTGAAAATATTTTGCTAGTTCTTTCCTTTCTTCCTCAACATGCGCTTCACTACCCGTAGATAGTCTACTAAGAACATCAACTACTATATTGGCCTTACCAGGATGGTAAAGCACATTCATATAATAGTCTTTGAGGAGCTCAAGCCATCTCCTCTTGTAAAGATTCAACTCTTTTTGGGTGAACACATACTGAAGGCTCTTATGGTCTATGAACACATCTACGTGAACACCATACAAGTAATGTCTCCAAATCATAAGGGAAAATACTATGGCTGTAAGCTCGAGGTTATGAGCTGGATAGTTCTTCTAAGATGTTTAGAAGCATAAGTTATAACCTTACCTCACTGCATCAACACACAACCTAAGTCGACTCTAGATGTATCACAATAGATACCATAACCGTCTGATATCTGTAGGAGAGGTAGGTCTAAGCCATTATTTCACTGCCTCTATTTTCTGAGAATCTACTCGAATCCCTTTGCTTGACACTATATGACAAAGGAAAGTATCATATTGCAACCAAAACTCACATTTGCTAAACTTAGCAAATAGTTGACGATCTTTGAGAGTTTGCAGGACAACTCTCAAATGAGTTGCATGTTCTTCCTTATTCCTAGAGTAAATGAGGATATCAGCAATAAAGACCATAATGAACAAGTCCAAATACGGCTTGAACACCCTATTCATCAAATCCATGAAAGCTGCAGGAGCATTGGTTAGTCCAAATGACATAACTACAAATTCATATTGACAATCCTGAGTTTTGAAGGATGTTTTTGAAATGTTACTATCTCTGACTCTAAGCTGATGATAACCGGATCAGAGGTCTATCTTTGCGAATTGACTAGCACTCTGAAGATGGTCGAACAAGTCATCAATCTTGGGATAGGGTACTCATTCTTGATTGTGACTTTATTCCACTATCGATAGTCAATGCGCATCCTGAGAGAACTATCTTTCTTTTTCACGAACAACACTCGTGCAGCACATGAGCAAATACTAGATCATATGAAGACCTTATCTAGAAGGTATTTCAGTTTGTCTTTCAATTCCTTAAGCTCATCAGGAGCCATTCTATAAGGAGGAAGAGAAATAGGTTGGTATCTGGAAATAGATCAATTCAAAATTCGATAGCCCTTTCGGGAGGAACTCCGGGAAGATCTACTTATGGAAACTCAGTAACTACTGGAACTTACTTAAGAGTTGGGGTTTCAGAAATTTAATTCTTAACCTAACCAGATGATAGAGATAACCCTTAGACATCATCTTTCTGGCCTTAAGGTAAGAAATGAATTGACCCATAGGCACTAAGCTAATACGCTCTATTCTAAGATTGGCTCTTCTGGAAAGTAAAAATGAATGATCCTAGTTCTATAATCGATGGAGGCCTAACAGGAGTATCACCAATCCATGCCTAGAATGATATCGAAGTCTACCATTTCTAACTCTACAAGATCTGCTGAGGTGAATTTCGGGGAAACTGTGACAGGGCAATTTTTGTATACCCGTCTGGCTATGATTGCGTCACCGACTAGAGTAGAGATTGAGAAGGGTTCTGAGAGAATTTCTGGAGAGACACTAAAGTTTATGGTTATATAGAGTTACAAAAGACAAAGTAGCCCCTATTATCATTCCACAGAGTGAACCATACATGAGCCACATCCTTAAGCTAGTAGGTTGCCAACTCAACCCTACCATTAACAATTATTTTCATCACTCAAATGATTTTCTTAACCTTGATTAATGTTTCAAAGACACTTCATCCAGTTCTAAATGTTAACGATCACTAGTCAGTATATAACCCAACTAAATGAGTTGGGTTCAATCCCATACAGAGTAGTTTTTTCTTCGAATTCAATTATAGAAGTATGACAACAATCCCTTCAACTAAACACTTACTGCACCTTTTTAGTTTAAGCTTCAAATTTTAGGTTGTAATTATCATTCCAAAATTAAACACTTAATACGAGATGATCAAATAATGAAATAACACTTGGGGAATTGACCAACCAATCATTGGATTCAACTTAGTGGATGAACGTTGATGCTCACAACGGCATAAATTATCGTGGGTAGGTCGGACTATATGTATAGTAATTTTCTCTTGAACAATTACCATATCTTTGTCGAATTCTCTCGAACTTCAACACTAGATGGAAGATGCCCAGCTCTCGTCCACATCAAATCCACTCTCTCGAGCTAGATACAAAGGATAGTTTCCATGTTGCACTTTGTCAAGATGAAATCATGGTGACCCACTACTAAGGATATTAAACATGCTACTATGGCTCTGCACTTCTCTCTCGAGCAAGCACAAAACACTGAACTAGTTACACTAATCATGCAAGACAACCTCAAAATGTAGCAACAATTTAGAACCACTTCAAATTAACACCATTATTCACAAATCAATGACACCCACTTAGTAAAAACACAACAATTAGTCACATAGTCAAAACCCCAAGGAGAGGGTTTTAGCCAATCATAGCAAAAAGAGGAAACTCAACATCTTCTATGTTTCCCATAGCTAGGTTAAAATAAAAATGGAAAGTTAAAATCAAATACAATCTTCTCTAATACAAAATGTCAATGAAAAACCTTGTTAAAATCACTTGAAATCCACAATGGTACTGTTTCCACTCTCTATCTTGTGTTCCTCATTTTTCTGAATGCCTTCTTTCTTCTCCAAAAATCAATTTATGCATGTCTGATGTGAAGCAGTTTGGGATCAAATGGTGAGGTAAGTCGAGCTTCGTCGACCATTCGGTGACTCGCCGATTTTCCTTCATCTGGCCTTCATTATTCACCTCTTGTTAGTTAGCCACTGTAATTTTATGCGAGCCAGATTGGGATCCCCGAGCTATTCCGCGATGCACCCTTTCTCCTTTCCACTTGCCCATTAGCACTTCTCTGGATCTTCATCAGTATTTTTGGCGACCTAGTTATCCATCGCTAAAATGATTGGCGAAACGCCGAGTGGAATTGCTGCTCGCCTAAGTTACCCCTAATTTCAGCCTCAGTGTTTTGCAACTTTTGGCGGTAGGGTGGCAACTTGGCGTATCGCCGAGAGACATCGACGATTATCAAGCTTGTCCTTCCCTTATCTTTCTTGTTCCTCAATCCATGTGTCTAAAACTCAATGGTTTTACATCAGTTGTTGGCACAAAATAAGCATTTGAGGACACTAAATCTATCCAAATAAATCCCTAAATGAGTCCAAATTGTGGACTCATCAACACCCCCAACTTAAAATTTTGCTTGTCCTCAAGTAAAACTCGATTTTAGTAGTTCAAAGAGGAATGCCTCAAATAGGGCTACATAAGACTGAATCATTAATGCACACAACAAGACTCAACTTACTCATGAAAGGATCAATTGTGCACTCAAAGATTCCAGTTGTGACTCACCATTATCAAAGATTCTCAAGTTCACAATACTTGCTTCAAATGCAAGTTCAAGTTCAACAAAACTATTCAAATACCCTCAAACAAAGAATGATTCCATATTCACACAGAATGGTTCACCAATTTATAACTCTAGATTCACCATCAACACTCACACTCACAAAGATAAATACATGCATGACTCCACCCATAGGTTTGCCCTTACTTTCCAATCAACACTTGTAAAGCTATGGTCATTTAGGCTCAATGGCTGCTATCCTCATGAAATGTGGTGTGAGTAACACTTCCTTTCATTTTCTTCATCATTTTTCATGCATGCTCAAAAGTCACCCCATTATTCACTTTCCATGGACTATTGGACACTCCATTGTTTTTTGCATTTTCACAACTTTATTCCACAACGTTTTCATTCTTTTTCTTTTTCATTCTTATTTTCTTTTTCTCTTTTTTTTTTTTTGTATGGAGTGGTTCCATCTTTTTCACAATCATGGATCAAACGGGGACGTCTTTGCACTTCTTGATTTACCTTCTCTTTTCACCACATCCCCAACTTATGCTTTTGGCCTAAGTTGGATATTCAAATCAACCACATCTCATGTGGATTCAGGGTGAAGAAATAAAGAAAAGTCACTATTTGCTTCAAGTTTCTTCCCAGAAAAAGAGTAAGGCTCAAGGGTGCTCAAACAAGGATCACACACTCACAAGGTAGGCCATAAAAAGAGGTATAATGTCAAATTGTTTCACTCTTTCAAATTTGTTGCCTAAGATCATTTCAAGAGCTCACATCACTTGGTAAACCGGACCAATGGGGCAAATTCTAGGTGTCCTCATACATGGTTCAAGGTAAGCTTATCACACAAGGCATTGGCACTAAAGATCAAACAAAAATCCATACTTTCACTAGTGTAGAATGATCATTATAAGAGACTCATTCGATAACCGGTTAGTCACAGCGAGATGCAAAAAGTTCACATATTGTCTATGCAACTTTATTATCGTAGTTGCATATTCATGTTTGCTCGATTGATAGCATTATTCAAGTCATCGGTATTGGACAAGACCGATACTCAAATTTGCACAACAACATCCACAATTAAATACACAAGTGGTGGAAAAAATGGGTCAAAAAGGTCCAAGAGCACTGCGGAATTCATTGACCAAGTACACACCCCCACTAAAAGCATTCATCATTGTCCCCAATATGAGTAGAGAACGGACACTCCCGCTAATAAAACAAGAATAAAAATAAAAACAGCTAATAAAGATAAAATTCTAGCATGTAAACATGCAAAGCAAGGTGATGAGGAATCTTCACTAAGTGCCTAGTCGACAAGAAAATGACACAGTCGCCGAATGCTTTGGCGGTGCGTCCATTGAGCAGAATATCGCCTTTTGTTTGGTTGGGTGGCACATGCAAAAAGGGGAAATTTGGCGAGAAGGCAGGAGGTTGCCGAACAGGTCTGCGACTCGCTTAATGGACTTGGAACTTTGCTGGTCAATCATTTAGTAAGGTCGTCAGCAATAAAGTAAAAGGGCGAAAAAAATTGGGTCTCCTAAGTACATCGGCGATTCGCCAAGTGACGAAGGTCTCTTATCGAGTATGCCAGAATCTCAGCCCCATTTTTTGTAGTCCATAGGTAGGACAATGTCATGCTCACCGAACGGATTCAGCGATTCTCCAATAACATCTTCCTCTCGCACAAAATCCTGCACTTGCAAAAATCAACACACATTATTTTAAAACATTAACACTTGGGTTGCCTCCCAAGAAGCACCTTATATATCGTCATGGAACAACATGGAAATGCACTCAAGCATCTTCAAGGTACACCACCTCAATTAGAGAAATCTCCTGGCACTCGCCAAAGTATAACTTCAAGGGTTTCCCATTCACATTAAATTTAGATCCTTCTTGACCTTCAACTTCGATGGAGCCATTTGTGAACACTCGTGTCACTCTAAATGATCCTGACCATTTGGACTTAAGCTTTACTGGAAAAAGTCTAAGTCGAGTGTTATATAGTAACACCCAGTCTCCTACTTTGAACTCCCTCTTAAGGATTTTAGCATCATTTAATTTCTTCATATTTTCCTTGTAAAGGGTTGAACTTTCATAAGTGTTGAATCTGAATTCGTCCAACTCATTTAACTGCTCTACTCTCTCTTTTGAGGTCTTTGTCCAGTCCAAATTTAATGTTTTCAATGCCCACAATGCTTTGTGTTCTAATTCAACTGGTAGATGGCAAGATTTACCAAAAACTAGCTAATACGGATACATACCAATTGTTGTTTTGTATACGGTACAATACACCCATAGTGCATCATCAAGCTTTTGAGGCCAATCATTTATATTAGCATTAACTGTCTTTGCCAAGTTGCTCTTGATCTCCCAGTTTGACGCTCGACCTGGCCACTCGTTTGGGGATGATATGGGGTGGATACTTTGTGTTTCACTCCATACTTGCTCAATGCAGCTGAGAACCACTTGTTGCAAAAGTGGGATCCTCCATCACTAATAATAGTCCAAGAAGTATCAAATTTCACAAAGATGTAACATTTCAGGAATAGAACGATGCTTTTTCCTTCATTATTTGGAAGTGCAACAGACTCCACCCATTTGGAAACATAATCTAAAGCCACCAAGATATACTTCTTACCAAACGAACTCACAAATGGGCCCATAAAATCTATTCCCCAACAATCAAATTGCTCAACTTCTAAAATGGGCGTAAGAGGCAATTTGTGTCTTTTGGATACTCCACCTTGTTTCTGTCATTGAGTACACTTCTTAAAAAACTAATGTGCATATTTGTAGAGAGATGACCAGTAGTACCCACTTTGTAGAACTTTAGTAGTTGTACGTACACTACCATGATGACCTCCAACCGATGAAGCATGACAATTATAGAGAATTTCAATGTCTTCTTCTTCCGTAACACATTTTAAAATGATATGGTCAACACACTCTCCGAATAAATATGGATCATCCCAAAAGTACTTCTTAACATCGAACAAAAACCTCTTTTGTTGGTAGAAGTTTAGTTTATCCGGTATTAATCCACACACTACATAATTGGCAAAATTAGCATACTAAGAAGGTTGTTGAGAGTTACCGTGAATACCTGCTCATCAGGAAAAACGTCATTTATGTCAATCTCTAGCTCGTCATTCTCCTTGCCTTCCAACCTTGATAAGTGCTCTACCACTTGATTTTCACAACCTCTTCTAACTTTTACCTCAAAGTCAAATTCTTGGAATAAAATCACCCACCTTAACAATCTTGGCTTGACATCCTTCTTTTCCATCAGGTAACACAATGCAACATGATCAATGTGAACAATTACTCTAGTACCTAGCAAGTATGCCTGGAACTTCTCAAACCCATAAACTACAGCAAGTAACTCTTGTTCAGTAACTGTATAGTTACGTTGAGCACTGTTTAGAGTTTCACTTGCCTAGTAAATAGGGTGAAAAAGTTTGTTGCATTTTTTCCCCAATACAACACCTAATGCCGTGCCGCTTGCAATGCATATTACTTTGAAAGATTCTGACCAATTAGAACTAATGATGATCAGGGTGGAAACGAATTTTTCTTCCAAGCACTTGAAAGCTACCATACAAGCATCATTAAAGTGGAATTTCACCTCCTTCTCCAAGGGTTTGCATAGAGGATGTGCAGTCTTTGAGAAGTCTTTGATGAACTCCTGTAAAAGCCGGCATGTCCCAAAAAACTACGAACACCCTTAATCGAAGTTTGTGGTGGTAAATTCTCAATCATTTCAATCGTTGCTTTGTTAACTTCCAGCACCTTTTGCGACACTTTCTGACCAAGCATTATACCTTCCTTAACCATGAAATGACATTTTTTCCAATTTAGGACTAAATTTGTCTCCACAAATCTTTGGAGAACTTGTCCTAAACATGCTTCAAAAGTGTCACCCCCAAACGAGAAGTCCTCCATAAATACTTCCATTGAATCCTCCACCATATTGGCAAAAATAGATAACATGCAACGCTGAAATGTAGTTGGAGCATTACATAATCCAAACGGCATCCACATGAAGGCAAAGGTACCGTATGAGCACATAAAGGTTGTTTTCTCTCGGTCTTCCGGAGCAATGGAGATTTGGTTATAACCGAAATACCCATCCAAAAAGCAATACCACCACCTTTCAGAAAGTCGATCAGGCATTTGATCAATAAATGGCATGGGAAAGTGATCATTTTCAGTCCACGAATATAACTTTAGGCAATCCATGCATACTCTCCATCCTATCACCGGTCTCATAAATACAAGCTCCCCTTTTTCATTTGGGACTACTGTGATGCCTCTCTTTTTCGGTACACATTTTACCGAACTTACCCATTTGCTATTTGCAATAGGGTAGATCACACCTGCGTCCAACTACATTATTATCTCCTTTTTCACCACCTCTTGTATCAGTTGGTTTAATCTCTGCAGATGTTTGACAATAGCTTATAATCACTATCAAGCTAAATTTTGTGAGTGCAAATACCGGGATGAATTCCTACCATATCAGCAATAGTCCACCATATAGCTTTGATATGCCTTATCAACACCTCAAGGAGCAATTTTATTTGCCAATGAAGTAAATCATCTACAATGATCACCGGTAAAGTGTCATTTGCCCCCAAGAAAGCATATCGGACATGGGAGGGAAGTACTTTAAACTCTAAATTTGGTGGTTATTATGTTGATGGCTTTGCGGGAGGACTTTCTCAATTTTTGAAATCAATGTCCAACTTCAACGGAATCTTTGAATACCCCCCAAACCTAATAGGGCCACTACTACCTCTTCATAACCTTGAATTTGGAACTCATAATAGTTAGCAAGCACAACTTCAAGTGGCTCACTCATACATATCAAATGGCTCACACTAGCCACTACCTCATAAATAACATCAGCAGTAGAGAACACGTGAATATCACTTGGGTGTTTCTTTGACTTACACACATTAAAGGTTACCTCATCTTCATTCACCCGAAACTTCAGCTCTCCGCTCTCAACATTCACCAATGCTCTTACAGTTGCCAAGAATGGTCTTCCCAAAATGATGGGAATTTCAGCATCTATTTCACAATATAAAATGACAAAATCAGTCGGGAAAATAAATCGGTCAACCTTTACTAAGATTTCATATAATATCCCTATAGGATGTTGAATTGATCAGTCCACCATCAAGATTCACATTGTTGTGGCTTTTGGTTAGATCGCATATGGCATCAAGTTGATGGTTTCTCCCAAATCGCATAGGGCTTTAGCATATTGGAGCATGCCAATGGTGCAAGGGATGGTGAACGCTCTTGGATTATCTCTCTTTTTGATCAGTTCCTTAGTCATAATTGCACTACAACTATGGGAAACATCGATGGTCTCAAAATCGAAGATCACTTTCTTTGTGACTAACTACTTCATAAACTTGGCATAACCCGACATTTCCGACAATGCTTCAACGAGAGGGAGATTAATTGATAGACTCTTGAACACCGATGAAAACTTCTTGAGCTTCTCATCCTCATTCGTTTTCTTGAGACGTTGGGGAAACAGAGGTGATATTTTGGGTAAAGGTTGCATAAATTTTGGGGTGGGATTGTGTTTCTCCACATCTTTTTGTGTCTCTTCTTACTCTATACCTTGGTCTTCTTCATGCATTTGAGCTTCTTCATTGCCTATTGCTACATTTCCATTACGAGTAACCACATCCAACCCTCTATCATCATCTTCCATTTCCATCTTGGGTTTCAATTGTAGTGAAAGTAAACTCAAGTGACCTTCAAGTATCTTGATTGCATCTACGTGAGAGTTCACTTTATTGTTGAATGATGAAAAGTCAACTTTTATACCTTTTAATAAGTCATCCGTACCTTTAATTTTATCAAGGATGTGTGATAGCAAGTGATTGACTCAGGGACGACTTACACTCTCTTTTAATTTTAGGCTCTCACTTGAGTGAGTTTGGTCCTCTTCTCTTCTCCAATAGTCACCTAGCTCTGTCCAATCTTGATAGTACCTTCTTTTCATTTCCCCCTCCTGATAGTTCCAACCTTGATTCCACCCCACTATAAATAGCGTGGCTAGAAACCCTCCTCGTATCTCTTGGAGTTCCAACCTTGATTCTCCCCCTACCTTGAGTAACCAGACGAAGAATCCTCCTTAACTCTAAACACTTTACAAGTCCCCTTTGGATTTTCCACATTTTCCATCATATGCTCTTGTAGTAATTCTAGGTCAACTTCTTCTTGATGTTTTAATCCCTCCCTCTCTCTTTATCAAGTTGTTCTTATGTCAATCTAAAAAAAATGGAGAGACTTGATCCTCTTGGGTGTACCACACTTCATTTATTTTATTCGTGCCATCAAGAAGAAACGAAGCCACCTCAAATGATTGTAACATTATTTCCCCTTATACCAATTGATCAGCCACCCCTTTATTAACTGATTCAAGACTACGGTAAAAATATTGTAGTAAATAATTTGGTAATCTGTGAGTTGGGTATTTAAGTAAGTGTTTCTTAAACCTCATCCATGTTTCATAGATGGGTTCACCCTCCCATCGCCTGAAACATTGAATGTCATTTCTAAGTTTCAATATCTTTGATGGGGGAAGGAATCTTATATTAAATGCTATAATCAACTCCTCCCATGATGTGATGGAGTTATCTGGTAACTTGGCTAACCACTTGATAGCCTCCCCCATCAAAAATAGTGGAAATAACCAAAGCCGGATTGACTCTTGTGAATTCTTGAATGAAAATGGGCTGCACACCTCTGTAAAACTTCTTATATGTTCATGCGGTTCTTCGTGCTCTAGCCCTCCATTGATACCTCTCATTTGGAGTAAATGAATAGTTGTGCGAGTGACCTCAAATATTTCATTACCATCAACTTGTGGTATGCAAATTGCACCCATTTCACCTGAATGAGATGGGTTGTAAACACTATTGATATCATCGATACTGACCTGATGACCTACTTGACTACCACTCACCTCTTCCTCACTCATTTTTAATTCTATGTAGTCCAACCAACACTACACAATGCAGCCTAAGCCAATTCTACTACAGCCAAACAATTCACAAATCAAATCTTCAATCAAAGAATTCTAAGTAACACTACTCCCTGCAGCGGTGCCTTATTGATTAACGTTTCAAAGACACTTCATCCAGTTCTAAGTGTCAATGATTGCTAGTCAGTATATAACCCAACTGAATGAGTTGGGGTCGATCCCACAGAGATTTGCTTTTCCTTCGAATTCCATTATAAAAGTATGACAACAATCTCTTTAACTGAACACTTACTGCACCTTTTTTGTTTAAGCTTCAAATTTCAGGTTACAATTATCAATCCAATTCAACACTTAATAGGAGTTAATCAAATAATCAAGTAACACTTGGGGAATTGACCAACCAATTATTGAATTCAACTTAGCTGAAGAATGTTGATGCTAACAAAGGGATAAATTGTCCTAGGTAGGTCAGATTATATGTAAAGCAATTTTCTCTCGAACAATTACCTTATGTTTGTCGAATTTTCTCGAACTTCAACACTAGATGGAAGATGCCCACCCTCATCCTAATAAAATGTACTCTCTCAAGCTAGATACAAAGGATAGATTCCATGTTTCACTTTCTCAAGCTGAAATCATGGAGACCCACTACTAAGGATGCTAAACTTGCTACTCTGGCTCTGCACTTCTCTCTCGAGCAAGCACAAAATACTGAACTAGTTAAACTAATCATGCAAGACGACCTCAAAATGCAGTAGCAATTCAAACCCACTTCAAATTAACACCATTATTCACAAATCAATGACACCCAATTAGTAAAAATCTACAATTAGTCACATAGTAAAAACCCCCAAGGAGAGGGTTTTAGCAAATCATAGCAAAAGGAGGAAAATCAACACTGCCATGTTTCCCATAGTTAGGTAAAAATGAAGATTGAAAGTTAAAATCAAATACAATCTTCTCTAATACAAAATGTCAATGAAAAACCTTGTTAAAATCCCTTGAAATCCACAATGGTACTGTTTTCACTCTCTATCTTGTTTTCCTCATGTTTCTACATGCCTTCTCTCTTCTCCAAAAATCAATTTATGCATGTCTGATGTGAAGAAGTTTGGGATCAAATGTTAAGGTAAGTCGGGCTTCATCGACCAACGGTGACTCGTCGATTTTCCTTCATCTGGCCTTCATTATTCACCTCTTCTTAGTTAGCCACTATAATTTTATGCAAGCCAGATTGGGATCCTTGAGCTATTCCGCGATGCAGCCTTTCTCCTTTCCACTCGCCCAGTAGCACTTCTTTGGATCTTCATTAGTACTTTTGGCAACCTAGTCATCCATCGCTTAAATGATTGCCAAAACACCAAGTGGAACTGCTGCTCGCCGAAGTTACCCCTAATTTCAGCCTCAGCATTCTATAACTTTTGGTGGTAGGGTGGCAACTTGGTGAATCATTGAGTGACATCGACGATCATTGGGCTTGTCCTTACCTTCTCTTTCTTGTTCGTGTTGTCTCTATTTCCCATTTTTGTCCTAGCTTTGTTCCTCAATCCATGTGTCTGAAAATCAATGGTTTTACATTACTTGTTGGCACAAAAATTAAAATTTGAGGACACTAAATCTATCAAAATAAAACCCTAAATCAATCCAAATCATGGAGTCATCAAACCTCATCAATGAATTTTTGTGAGTCCTCACCAACTTGGGACCCAAAAAACTTAGGCATATTCATCCTTACAAAATCTCAAACACTAGCTGCCACTGATCAACCATTTCTATTAGTAGGAACTTGAACCTGCTAATTGTTCTTATACATCATACCCTAAGCCAAAAGCTGAATCACATTATAAAACTCTACATTTGAAGCCTTCTAGTCTAGGACTAGAGGAACTATGTTAGCATTGCATGCATTAGAAATCATTGCGTAAGCTCTATGATGAGACATGATCTTAAGTGCATAACGATGGATTAGAAAGGAGATCATACCAACACACTATAAGAATAACAAAGAAAATAAAGTTTTCCTAAAACACTTCATAGCCTCCCTCTCACTAGATGCAGTGCACTTCACACCCATGAAAAGGACTCTACTTAGTGTAGCTTTACAAACATCCTAGGACTTTTAAAGTTATTTCTCTGGTACCAAGTTTGTCACACGCCGAGGCTACCTATAGGACAACGACACGGGACCTACGATCATGAGTGACCCCAAGCTTACCCTGCTGGCATATCATAAACATACTTAAAGATAAACTGGAATAAGAAATACTATGCGGAAGCTTAAACATAAGATAAACTGAAATGGTGGGGAATACCCAATACTATTTGAATATATAAACTGAGAACAATTTAAGATACTGAAATAAAACTCAAACACTAAAGTTGAATTTGTCTATGTCTGAAATAAAGCCTCTAACTAATTAGAGATGCCGGGACATGCCCTAGATAACCCTAGAAAATACTGAAAACTGAAATGAAAAGACTAAATATAGAAACATGTCCATTGTCCTCGAAATATGAGGAATCACCATTGAAGCTATTGAAATGAAAATCGATAACCGATCTATGTGGGATTTGAATGCTGAAGTCTTAAACTACATCACAAAAAGATGTAACACTGAGTATGCATCAGTACTTGAAAGGTACTGAGCATGCGAGATTGAATAAAACTAAATAAGCATATAACTGGACAAATCGATAAAGAAATGATATAATATAAACATGATAAATATGCTAAAAATGTTGAATATGAAATAACTGAATATAGTGACTAAGTTAATAATATACTAAAATCGAAGACTGAACAGTAACTAATAATCTGGTCAATACACTATAATATGTCTGTGGGAGCCACTAATAACCGACATAAACCACATGAGCTAAATATGGAGTCTGATTTATACATCCCATCGAGAGGACCCAATATACCTTGCCAAGGGTATAGAGGAATAACTGGCGTGATCACTAAGTATAATGCCCAAATAGGGGACTTACCTATGGGGGCACGTAGTTCTGGGACTAAGAGGGTGACTGACCCATAGTCCACTCGGTATTAAGCCTACTCCTAATTGAAATCGTGTATGATACATTTTGACTAAAATACTGAATAGCTTAAAATACTGACATGTTAATTGAAAATGCAGCATTAATGTACTGATAATGAAACATTCTTAACAAAGGCATGTATATCTAAAATACTCACGTAGCAAGAGTAATTAATGAACTAAACGAATCAATACAACTAGGGTTCTGATTTTCACACAAGAACTAAGCAATAATTCCACGAAAACATGATAATTCAATTTGGATTAGTCTAACAGGTGAATCACAACCTAAATTTTGAAAATTTAGAAACCCTACGTCTAACATGATGTACAGAATCAAGAATCTTACTGAATTCTAGGGACCTAATGGGTGAAAGGAACCAACTGGTGAAATCCCATGCACTTGGTGATGAATTTCATAGAGAAATCTTTTGATTTTAGGGCTGGAACCGGAGGAAACCTTGTTGCATTCTTGGAGAGGGTTAGTCGACTCTTTCTCCTTCTTTTCGTTCAACTTGGATAAATTTTAGAGAATGAGCTAACTAGGGTAAGTGTTAATTAAATTAATAGGATAAAATTGACTAAAACGACGTAGTTTAGGGGTTCAACAACATAGTTTAGGGGTCCAATGCTTAGGGAAATGACCAAAACGACCCTGACTTATAAGCTATCGGGACCAATCGACGAACCATAATCTAGGCTACAGTTCATCCTGGTCAGTCGTTGACTAGCTTCAAAGGTTGGGACCTTGAGGCCTAAACCACGTATTTTGGCTCTACCTATGGTCTGTAGGTCCTGGCATGGTTCTGGACTTCACTGAATTTTCCTGGGGTTTTGGGGAGTTTGAACCAAAGACGTGGTCCATGGGCTGTGGTCCCACCTACGTTCCGTAGGTCGTGGCGTGGGTCAAGACTTGGCTGAAAAATTCTAGGGTTCTGGGAAGGAAGCTGCAGATGGCCAACCACGGACACCACCTACAATCTGTGGGTCACTGTACGATCCATAGATGGCATATTTGGTGGTACTTGAAACATTTGGAGTCTGTATTTCTAGTTTGTCTAGAATATGGGATGTTACAGGTTGTTAGATTCTCTTCTATCATTTTTTATGCTAGTTTGAGTTCCATTCGAGGACGAATGTTTCCAAGGTAGAGATATTGTAACACCTCTTACTTTAGAAAGGTTAAAGTGACCTAACGAGCAAATCCAAAAGACTAAAATAGGCCAAGGACGCTTCACAAGAACCCTAAACAGTCGATTTAGGGTACCACGGCCATTTAGAGGCAGTGGGTTGGATGTTAAACGTAACCCTAAAAAGGGACACCTAGATTGTTGGTTTCACAAACCTTGGAGCCCTAAATATGTCTATGTAGCCTCCCATATAAGTCACTTTGGAAGTTTTGAGTTAGGGTCATTTCAGTCTTTCTCGTTATTGTTTGGTATCAAACTACATCATTTTGACCCCTATTTCAACACCTATATAACTAAACAAAAAGCTACGGTTTCACTTCAAGATTCTCAATTCACCATAATTGTTGGGCATTGATTACTAAGGTATGTTAGTATTTACCTATGGTGTCCTCTCCTCCATAGGGTTCCTCAAATTCTCATGTTTTACAAATTAGATTCTTAATTCAAAGTTAGGGTTTTCTTCATTCTTTATAAGTTCTTTTCAATTATGATTCAATTGATTATTTTCTATTATTTTATGCAAGAATTGAAGTAATAACATGATTATAAGTTGAATCAATATGAACCAATGCATGATTCATGATTTTATACTTTGAACACATGATGAACTTTAAGAACTATGAAATTCTAAATTTAAGAAGATATGCATGCTTTTATGAAGTTGATGTACATGATTTTAGGATACTTTGAGAGTAAAGTATCAATGTGGTTATCATGAAATGTTTTCTCACATACTACTAAGAGCATAATTGTCAATGGATTTCTCACAAAAAGGATTCATAAAGTTGAAAGTTTTTCTTACCTAAGTTGAATCAAATGAAGGAGCTATTCAATATAAACTTTAGCTTTGATTGGTTTCTTAATTGTTCCTTTCCTCAGAGAATGAAAATAATATGATTAAAAACTATTATATGTGATGTTTTACTTAGCACTGAGTGGACTAGCGGTGATTACACATGACCCATAATTTATGTGTCATCACAGGTTGATTGTCGAAGATAGACATTAGCTAGTAGATCCACTTTAGCTCAGACCTATGTATCTAACCCTGGCAAGTACGGACATACCTTTTCGGTGTGGGATAAAAATCAGATTCCACAGTATAAATCACATGGTCAATGTAGGTTATACGGTATACTTCCCACAATGATGAACTAAGTTTACTTTTAAAGTATCTCTCAAGTGTTTTAAAGATTTTAAGGTTGCATGACCATGATAATGACTAATGTTTTCTAACCTTTTATCTTATGATTTAGCTTGGTCATTCTATGTCATGAAATTTTTTTTTGCATGATTTAATAACTCTTATACATGTCTATCATACTTAGTACATTCCATGTACTAATGCATGCTTGTGGCTAAATTTTTTCATTTACTTAGGGATCGACACTCGTACCTCTCATGCTCGTGGCTAGTTGTTCTTTTGGTGCTCAAGGATTGGTTGGTCCTCATGTTCCGAAGACCGACATACTTTTATAGATTTTATATCATTTCAGTTTATAGACATTTGGATGTGTTGTATGGGTTACGACCGAACCACTGCTTTTGATAAATATATGTCTTATTTACACTTATGTTAGACTTCCGCTCTTGTCAAACTCATTTATGATTTTAAGTGGCAGGTGTAGGGCCTTTCGGGGTCCTATAAGACCTGTTACGCCTAGGGTATACTTTGCGACGTAAAACAATTCGTCCCAAAACACAAAAGCCACCATCATTCACTCTCAATTAGTGATGACCCAACCTAAGTTCAACCTTAGAGAAGTAACTCGCTCCTTGGAGTTGATCAAACAACTCATTTGCAATCAGAACTGACTCACGACTAGGGTTTTTGAAATCTCTATCCCTAACCCAAACTAGTTGATGAATTCAACCCTTAGAAATCATCATCCTCGCTTATAGGCAAGTTATAAACTTAGCCTTAAGAGCATAATTTTCCCCTTCCCATGACATGATAGATTCATTCAGAACCTTCAATACGACCAATCAGGTCCTACAATCTATGGAAGCATAACATGCATGAAGCCAATCACTCCCAAGAATAACATTAAAATCTAGCATATCATTCCTTAGAATATTAACATAAGTGACTCTATGAGAAATAAAAATAGGATAATTTCTGTACACATTTTTTAGAAACAATAGAATAGCCAATGGAAGTAGAGACATTAAAGGGGTTAGAAAGGGTTTTGGGGCCAACATCAAATCTCACAGCCACATAAGGAGTAACAAATGACAACTTAGTACCTGGGATCAAGCAAGGCATACACATAAAAATGAAAGACTTTCGAGATACTGGTTACAACATCTACGAAACCCTTCTGACAATATTGATTCAGAAGAGCGTAGAATCTATTTTTTTCGAGACATTCGAATTGTAATCACTAGGAGAAAAATTGGTCAGAGTAATGAAAGGGAATAAGAACAAGCAAGTCTTTAAATTAAACTTAAAAGAAAAGAGAGAAAGTAAAGAACCAGTAAAGAAACATAAGCTTTAAACCATAAAAACATATAATGAAAATAATTTTAGAGAATGTATACTTGCAATAAAACTTTTTTTGATTTAGGAATAGAGAGAGAACATGGATGGGAATGGAAAAGATGGGAAAAATGAAGGAAAGTGTAGATAGTTTTTAATAATCATAAGGTTTTAAATGTGATGTACTGTTGAATTACAGTAATTATATTGCTTTAAACTTGGAGTTTTGTGTGTGTCCTAGTGATGTTTGCGTAATCAAGACACAACTTTCGATGCAAATGTCTACGATCGTACAATAGTTTAGTAACCCAAGCAAGGGTTGGGATTGTCCCAAGAGAGTGGTTTTGAGAATTTATAGAAAAATAAAATTTCATTCTAACTAGTCGTAGCTAAAGATATTAATGAGTAAAAACATTGTAAATTAAAGGGGACCCAAACATGTAAATTAACAATGGGGGAATTTTGTCACAAGTAAGGTAAAAACAACAAAATCAACTAGGGTTGCTAAGCAATGAGAGGGAATCCTTGGGATGTGACGAGAATATGGGTTAAGCTAGATTATTGGGTACATGCATTCGATAGAAGATTCATAGAGTAATCGTGACTAGGCTAAGCTTTAAAGGAGATAAGGTCTCTCTCGAGCAACTTACCTCGTTCCAAGCCAGTGCCTCTCAGACACCCCCTTGCCGCATGAAGACCAGCCTACTCATTAACCCACTCATTCTCTTGAGCTGAGTGTGCGGACATGGGACAACGGTTCACTCTCTCGAGCTGAACCTCATGTCGACCCACTCATGCTGGCCATCAATCTAGTGGTCTTAGTTTTATAACCTCTCTCTCTCGAAAGCCGAAAACACATATATGAGATTGTATTTGCAACTACAACCTTATTAGATTCATCCATAACCACTAAATGAAATCACATTTAGACTACGAATAAACTATTATCAAGCAAGACCCAAACACCAATTCTAAACCATATTCACAAAATCAAACCCCAAGAATTGGAGTTTTTAGCCACACATCAAGAGATTGAAATTTATACCTAAATGAGCTTGCATTCAAATGGGTATGAAGATTTAACTATTTATACAGGCCAAGAATGAAGAATCCAAGAGACCCAAGTCCAAATCCTTGGAGATGAAACCATCTTTTTCTTCAAGTCTTCCAAACCTTCTCAAACTCAGAGCAAAAATATCAAAAAGTACTATTCTATATGAAAATTATAATAATTATTCGACATTTAAAACTACAACTCTAACTAGTATTATAGCTTTCACAGATTTGTGCAGTAGCGAATAATTCGGTGTCGTTAGTCAAAATCGCCTATCAACTCAGTAATTCGCCCTTTGGTGTATTTCATCACCATCTTGCACCAGCCTTTAGCATCGTTGTGCTTAGGGTCATTGGGCGACATGGTACTGTTTCGCAGAACTGCTCGATGATGCGCCGACTGCTCCCTTTTTCCACCGACTTGATCCATTCCTTCAGGGCTCAGTACACTGGGAACAAAAGGCGAATTAAGATTCTTTGGTGACTCTCCAAGTGGACTCAGGGATCCTCAATCCTTCATTTCTTCGTTCTTTTCAGCCTTTTCATTCCTTTTTGTGACGTAGTGTCCATGCTTTCCATCAAACTTCAAATACTTGAAACTTAAGTGTTTTCATCAGATATCGAGATAAAATAAGCATTTGAGGACACAATTTGTATCAAAATATTGCCCTAAATAAGTTTAATTTGTGGACTCTTCAACACCCCCAACTTAAACTTTTGTTTGTTCTCAAGTAAACTCAAGTTCAGCCATTTAAAAAGGGTCTCTCGAATAGTGCTACACAAGACTCAATCATGAATGCACACAACAAGACTCAATTTACTTATGCAAAGATCAAATGTGCACTCAAAGATTCAAGTTGTGACTCACCAATATCAACGAATCTCATGCTCACAATACTTTATTTAAATGTAAGTTCAAGCTCAACTATAGTGTTCGAATGCCCTCACACAAAGAATGATTCCATATTCAGACAATGGTTTCACAGTTTAAAGTTTTGGAATTAGATGCAGTGCTCACACTCACAAAGAAGAACATAATGCATAATTTCACCCATAGGTTTGTGCTTATTTTCCAATCAACATTTGCTTCAGCTCACTCAAGATCAAAAAGGTCTTTTCAAGGTTTGTAATAGGGCTGAATACAAAGCTATGGTCAATTAGGCTCAGTGACTTTCATCCTCATGAGATGTGGTGCTCACAACACTTCCTTCCCTTTTCCTTCATTATTTTCTTTAGTGCTCATTAGTCATCCTATTATTCACTTCCTATGAATTGTTAGGAAACTCCATTTCTTTTGTACTTTATTCCACAACTTTATTTTTCATTGTATTTCTTTTTCTTATCTGTCTATTTATTTTTTTTTATATATGGAGGTGTTCCATTTTTTCTCAAAATCACGGGTAAGAGGAGACTTTCCTTTCACTTCTTGACTTGCCCCTATCTTTTCAACACACCCCCAACTTAGTCTTTTGGCCAAAGTTGGCTATTCAACTAACCACAACTTCATGAGGATTATGGGTGATGGATTAAGAAAGGTCTAGTTTTCATCAAGTTTCTTCCAAAGAAAGGTAAGGCACAAGAGGTGTTCAAGAGAGAATCACACATTCACAAGGTAGGTCACAAAAGAGGTATATGTCAAATTGGTTCACACTATTCGAAGTTGCCTAAGATCATATCAAGAGATAGCATCACTTAGCTGACTAGACCAATGGGGCAAATTCTAGGATCTATCGTGCATAGTTCACAGGTAAGCTCATCACACTAGGCCAACACTATAAGTTAAACAAGACTCCACACTTACGCTAGTGTGCAATGATCATCATAAGAAAAATCAATTTGATACTAATCTAGTCATAACAAGATGCAAAGAGTTCACATATTATCTATGCAACTTCATTTGGCCTCATCATAGTCATACATTTATGTTCGTTCAATTGAGAGCACTATTCAAATCATCGGTATTGATCGAAACCGAGACTCAAATTTTTGCAGAAGAATAGCCACATTCAAGAGAATGTAGCGGGTGGCAAAAAAGTGCAAAAATTTCACAATTTTTTGGAAGGGTCAAAATTATTTTGCAATTAAAAACAAAAGAAGCCATAAGCTCAATCATCCATAGAAATAGATAAGACACAATTTTAAAGTAGAACAACCCAAATATATACACAAAACATAACTATCAACATAAAAGGTATAGGCCTCACCCCATCACAATTAAAAAGTATCTGTTGTCAAATGCAAATAAAAGTATCAATAGTAAAAATATGATAAGATAGAGAGGGAGGTAAAGAAAGGTCCTATCTATGCATTTTCTCTCTGCAAGTCTCTGAATATGCCCTCATCTCTGCTCTCATGTGTCTCCTAAGCATGTACTGATATCAACTTCTCGTCGGTCTTTGCATCCGACTCTGCATGTGTTGTGCCATCCCCCACACATATCTGGTGGTCTCAGGAGCATCCTCATCATCTGCCCTTTCTAATAATGAAGTGAATTTAGTAGACTTAAGATAGTCTACGTCTTTCTTCAAACTCGCAATCTCGGCTTTTAAAGCCATCACCTCAGAGACCTCCCTCTGTCTTCTCTCACAAGCAATGACTCTCACTGTCATCAACAAATGTCTAAAGGGGGTAAGTGTTGCTAGTATGGCCCTGTCAATCATCTTCGGGATGGATCTCTCCAATCGGGTAGCTCTCACATCAGCTGAATAGGCCAACTACCCCATCTTCAGGATCATGGCCTGGGTAATCCTAGTTGGCTAGGAGGATGAGGAATCACTTGGAAATGATGAGGAAAAGAGAGAAGGAATGGGTATACCTGAGGGCATAGAGGTTGGATTAGGCGAAGGTTCCTCTACTAGTAATGAGTCAACATTAGCCTCGAGAGAAGTATCTACTGGAGCTGCTTTTCTCCTGTCAACCACCTCTCAAGTGAACTCATCCTCAATACACCGGATGTTCGTGGAGGATGAAAGGATGACTTTTATATAATTTTCAAGATTTTGGGGTACTCCGACACGCCGGCATAACTCAGTGATCAAGATCGAGAATGGAAGAGAGGTAAGTCTTTGCTTGGCTCTCATAGCCTTCTCCTGCGAAGTCAGCAGTCCTAGGTCGATTCGCCTCCTGGCCATGGTATAACCAAGGCAAGCCGCCTTAGAATAGTGTAAATTGGACTCATTCTAGGATGGCATGATAGTACTGCTGATGAAGCAAAACCAAAACATGGAGGCGATGTTCATGTCCTTCTTTTCAATGGGAGCTCCTGCATGCATCCACCTCGGGGTAGTGTCATAAATATTAGACCCCACTAACCCTTCAAGTCATCCAGGGACTGAACAATTGGCAACCTCTAGTAAGGGAGTGCAGAGTGTAGCGGTCTACCTAATACAACATTAATATGCTTGCCGTCACTCCACTTCCTTGCCTCTGACCATAACCGACTTCACCGGTCGAAACTCACTTGCCTTCTTCTTGTTCATAGGAGCAAATTCCCCATAAACAGTGCAAAACTCTCTTACCCAAGATGGAATGTAGGGGTCTCAGGGTCGTGTAAACTGCTCGAGTCCACGGTATTGGATAGTTTCAAGCACCTTAGGATGATTTCCTTCTAGGCCTTCCATGGATAGTAGCTTCTCCTCTATGATAGTTCGTAAACCATCACCTTTCAATCTATTTAATAGCCTCGGTAGAGGAACTATAAGAAGTGAAGGAGTTATTGAGGGTGCCTGGGCTGGCACTGAGTCTGTAGTCGGAGGAGTAGTAGCTGAGGGAGTACTGGCAGTTGTGTGATTAACATCTAGTCCGGAGCACATCCATTCAGTTAATAAGAGGATGTTCTTCCTCTGGTTCATCAAAATCTGGCTCAATAGTTGCCTCTTTTCTGGCCATATGTTTCTTCCTCTTGCCTTTGTCTCTTGGTTAGAGGTCAACCCCTCTCATCTTTGGAGGGTTTAATCCTCTTTCATTTATTGTAATGCCCTTTGCCTTTTTCTAGTGTGATTTGATTAGATTGGTGCGTACCATATCTACTAAAGATCGAGAGAAATTAAGAAAGAAAAATCAAACTCTAGCACAACAAATCTTGTTGCAGACAAACTCGATGATCCAGTCGGCGAGTTCGAACCGCTTTGGTAAGCTAAGTCTGGCTCGCCAATAGGGTTGGCTAAAAAATTAAGGCAAGTCGGTAAAAGGAGAGTCCTTTAGGTGAATCGCCGATTACATTCGGTGAGCAAGGGTTTGTTCGCCGAAATTTATAGTGCATAAGAGTCTCAGGGGAGCAAATAAAAAGCGATAAAAAGTACCTTTAGTGAGTTGTCAAGTGCTTTCGGCGGCCCATGTCTTTTCGCCAAATGTTACAGATTCAAACATCCAATTTTAACACGAAATTAAAAGTGAGATAAAGCAAATAGGTGAACCACCGGGTGATTTGGCAAGCTTGACTCAGCTTGTCGAGTAACCCAAAGTGCTCATTTTCAGCCCATCATCTTGAATTCAACTCCACGAACCCCAAGATTGAAATCAAAGCACGCACTCATGAAATTTAAACAAGACCCATACTACGCATCACCTTGGAATACTCAAACTTCTCCCGAATTTGGCAAAGTTGGCCATTTGACGATATTTGCTCTTAAGAGTGGTGCCCCCCGCTCTATCATTGAGCAGTTCTCGTTGATTAGCACAAACAATGGGTACTCAAATTTCACTCAATCAATCTAAACAGCACTCAAGCACAACCCAATACAATTTCACTCATTTCAGAACACACTAGTTATGAGTATTTGACTATCAAATCAATATGGCCAAGATTTTAAGATTTAAATAGTCATTTAAGCATTCTAATCCTATCAGTGAGGCCCAACACATGTCAATAAGATACGATCATTGCAGAAGAGTACAAAATATTTGTAAATAAACTTACGGCTCAAAAAACTAACATGTTGTGCCAATTAATATAAGATAGAAAAGCTAGGCAACAAAGAAATTCACTTCCGAGCACAAATCAACTAACCAAAATACTATTATAATGCTAAAATAGAGAAATACTACCTCAGTATAAGTTTATGAAGGTTAAGAGTGAGGGAAAGTGAAAGATTCCAAATTCTAGGACTCTTGGCCATTTAAACCGTCCATTCATGCCCACTCGATGACATTGTTCGCACTCGCCGATCCGATAGGTAACACGCCGAGTGGTCATTTGGCTCATTGAGTTTTACAGAACCTTCGGTCAAACTGAGTGTTCAACTTGTGTTCTTCATCATAATTACCAACCTGCTCGGCGATTCACTGAATGGAACTATTAACTCGGTAAAAACAATTTTTACCCACTCTCCCCACTTTAACCTGTACATTAAACACACCGGTATTTCAGAGACAACAATAAAGCACTTAAAAATGTTTTGGGTTGCCTCCCAAAAAATGCCTTTGTTAACGTCGTGGCACGACACATGTCAACTCTCAAATTCCATTTTTGGGGTTAGGCATAGTATCAACAGGTCACCCCTGTTTTGTTGAGAGTGTAGATTAGGTGACGCATGACCCATAAGGTTCCCTAGTAGTTGGACAACTCGGGACTTAGACCAAATCAATCGCTTCATCCCTTCAATGCCTTCCTTCATTTCTTCCTGCTTTCTATCTTACTCTGTTACCTTGTGGAGGATGATTGAGAGCATTCCCTCAAGGCATTTAACCTCATTGTCCTTGGGACTTCTTCTCTAGTTAGGAGTGATGTATTTATCCTTCCTTTTGCATTGGTCTTCAATCTTCACCATCTTTTTGGCCAACTTATCAATCTGAGTCATTAGGGTGGCCAAAATGAAGTTTTTCTCTACCTCTTGGTGCCTTTCAACCATTTGATTAAGCAGTTGGGCTGCTTTCACATATGACTGCTTTTCAAGGCCTCTCAGAATGAGTTGGTCGACCAACCTCTTTTTTGAGGGACCAAGACCTCTGTAAGAGCAGTCCAGGAGTGCCATACCAGGAATGTTATGAGTTGGGCATTGAGTGATCAGGTCATTAAACCTTGCCCATGACTTATAGATCCGTTTACCTTCTGATTGCTTAAATATGGGGATACGATCTCAGAACGTCATTACCTCTAATAGAGGAAACCCCCTTATCTCTCAAGTACTACTCGGCATGCTCGATTCCTCTGCTTAGATACAGGCAAACCAACAAAACAAAACTAGAAAATAAATTAGTAAACTATGACTGAGAAGAACAAAAATTCTACTAATCTAAAAATTCTCAAATAACACCACTCCCCGACAGCGGCGCCATTTTGATGTTTACGTAATCAAGACACAACTTCCGATGCAAGCGTCTACGATCATACAATAGTTTAGTAATCCATCCAAGGGTTGGGATAATCCCAAGAGAGTGGTTTTGAGAATTTGTAGAAAAATAAAATTTCATTCTAATTAGTCGTAGCTAAAGACATTAACGAGTAAAAATATTGTAAATTAAAGGGGGCACAAATGTGTCAATTAACAATGGCACAAGTAAAGTAAAAATAGAAAAATCAACAAGAATATCTATGCAATGAGAAGGAATCTGTGGGATGTGATGGGAATACGGGTTAAGCTAGATTATTGGGTACATACTTTCGATAGAAGATTCTAGGCTTCTAGGGAGATAAGCTATCTCTCGAGCAACTCACCCCATTTCAAGCGGGTTCCTCTCGGACACCCACTTACTGGATGAAGACCAGCCTACAACTTAACCCACTCACTCTCTCAAGCTGAGTATGTGGACATGGTACTAGGGTTCACTCTCTCGAGCTAAACCTCATGTCTCACACTAGCCATCAATCTAGTGGTCTTAGTTTTTGGACCTCTCTCTCGACAAGCTGAAAACACATATATGAGATTAGATTTACAAATACAACCTTATTAGATTCATCCACAACCAATAAATGAAATCACATTTAGACTACAAACAAACTGTCAGCAAGCAAGACCCAACAACAAATCTAACCCATATTCACAAAATCATACCCCAAGAATTGGGGTTTTTAGTCACATATCAAGAGATAGAAATTTATACCTATATGAGTTTGTATTCAAATGGGTATGATGATTTAAGTCTTGTTATAGGCCAAGAATGAAGAATTCAAGAAACCCAAGTCCAAATCGTTAGAGATGAAACCCTCTTTTTCTTTAAGTCTTCAAAACCCTCTCAAACTTAGAACAAAAATATCAAAAGTACTATTCTATATGAAAATTATAATAATTTTTTGACACTTAAAACTACACCTCTAACTAATATTTATAGCTTTCACCGATTAGTGCTGCAGCGGATCATTAGGCGTCGTTAGTCGGAAACGCCGATCAACTCGGCAATTTGCCCTTAGGTGTAGTTCATTGCTGTCTTGCACTAGCCTTCAGAATCATTGCGCTCTGGGTCATTGGGCGACATGGTACTGTTTCAGGGAACTTCTCTGCCATACATCGACTGCTCCCTTTTTCTGCTGACTTGACCCTTTCTTTCAGGCATCAGCACGCTAGAACAAAAGGTGAATTAAGACCCTTCGGCGACTTGCCAAGTGTACTCGGCAATTCTCAACCCTTCATTTCTTCTTTCTTTTCAGCCTTTTCATTCCTTTTTGCGGCGTAGTGTTTATGCTTTCCTTCAAACTTCAAATACCTGAAACTTAAGGGTTTTCATCAGATATTGAGATATAATAAGCATTTGAGGACACAATTTCTATAAAAATATAGCCCTAAATAAGTCCAAGTTTTGGGCTCATAACCTAGGCATTTGTCCGCATATTGTATGGTCTTTTACTTAATTTTCAAAGAAAAGAGGTTTTTGCACATTCGAGATAAAATGTGATGAAGGAGCTGATATTTGGTGTTTGACAACTCAACCTACGAGTTGTAGGATATTCTATGAGCTGTAGGAATGAGTCATTACTTGAAGCAATAGTTTGTGGAGCTAAGCGTAAAATGAAGGAAGTTAATGACGAGTCGTAGTAACTTCTCCAAGTTGTAAATTAAATCGTGGAAAATTTAGAGAAGTTAAGCTCCAGTACTTGAATGACAGAGAAACATGACGGGTCGTATATTGATCTATGGACCATACATAATACCCGTAGAAATTGCTTATAGGTGAAGGACAAGTTGATGATGTATGGATGGTACCTATGAACTGTGGCCAATCCATACCAATAATAACATCAAAATCTATCATTTCAAGTTCTATTAGATCAACATAAGTGACTCTGTGGGATAAGGAGATGGGACAATTACTATAGACTCTCTTTGCCACAATAGATTCATCAATAGGTGTAGACATAGAAAAAGGGTACATCAACACATTCGAAAAAACATCAAACCTCAAAGCTACATATGACATCACAAAGGACAAAGTAGTACCGAGATCAAGAAAGAATAAACATAAAGATGAAAGGCTTTCAACATATCGATTACCATATCGAGAGAACCCTCTTGCTCAAGACAAGTTTGAAGTGCATAGAACCAACTTTGCATTGGAGCACTTGAACCCTAACCACTTGGCCAAGCTTTCCTACCATCCTTTCCCTTGTCAATCCTAGACGGACAATCTCTCAAGTGGTGACTAGTCTTACCACAACTAAAGTAATTATCTGTACCCATCATGCATTTTCCAGATGACTCTTGCCACACTTTATGCATGTAGGAATTGAAGATCCATTTCCATAACCATTTCTTACTTGAGTCTTAGTGAAAGACACCCTATCTTTGTTGAACATAAAACCAGAGAATTGGAGGAACCTTGACCTGAAAACATTTTTTTTAGCCTAAAACGACTATGTCCATCGAAACTTCAATTTGAGATGTAACCATCACCGGTCTTTACCCTTTTTTCCTCCCTAGAATTTTCCATAAGTTTCTTCTTCTCAATTTGTTGATCATGAATCATTAGACGAGAAATGTCCATTTCCTTAATAAGCATGGCGGTTTGACATTCCTTAACCACTATTGTGAACACACTCAAAAAATACTTACTTATCCTTTCCCTGGAGTAGGAAACCATAGTAGGAGCATACTTAGTCAATTATGTGAATTTAAAGGCATAGTTCTTCACACTCATATTCTCTTGATGAAGGTTAATGAATTCAAGTATCTTTGCCTCCCTCATCTCAAGGGAAAAGAACATTTCAAGGAAAGAAGCCATAAACTTTTCTGAATCAAGAGGACCACATCAACCTCCTTAATTTCCTTCCATTGGTTGAACAAAACTTGAGCAACACCCTTAAGTTAATAATCAGTTTATTTTGCATTTTCCTGCGGTGACACTTCCATGATAATCAAAATATTGTACACCTCATCAACTTGAGGATCTTCCCCAACTTTGGTACCATGAAACTCCGAAGGATTTATATGAGTGTAGTCTCTTACTCTAGTTGCCACCGTACTCATATTTGGATTCACGGGGACCAGATCCTTCATATTTGGTTGAGCCAACACTTGAAAATTAGCTTGAAACTTTGTATTAGTCTATTGTTGGACCAAAGGGTCGGCCGAAACATGTGGAGATTCTTGAGGAACTTCTCATTCCACATTCTCATTTGCATTCCTTCTCATGTATGCTCTTCAAGGGGCCATGTCCTGAAAATCATCGGATATAGATTAAGAGAGTGACATATAGAGTTACATTCTATTGCACGACTTTAGAGTGATTAAAGAAGTGGAATTTCCTAAACATCTTATAGTCTCTCATTCATAGTGTGGTGCATGCTTCACACTCCTGAATAAGAGATCTACTCGACGTGGTTGATAAGACATCCTAAGACATTTCCGAACCTTGTGCTTTGAATACCAAGTTTGTCACGATAAAAAGTTTACCCTAGGTTATGGCGTATAGGACCCGAAAAGGCTCTACACAAGCCACTTAGCATACATCATACAAGATAATAGAATTAAAGAGTTCAAAAGATAACTTTTTTTATATAAAAAAAGATTGACAAAAGTGGAAGTCCAACATAAGTCTCAAATCCATCTAATACATCATAACTAAAATGATTGGGACGTAACCCATACATCACATACAAAGTGTAAAATGAAATGGCATAAAGCTATAAAGTCTCTCAGTCATTGGAACATGAGGAATCACTAATCAGTTGAAGCATCCAATAGATGTCTATCCACGATTGGGTGGCGTAGGATGGTCGCGCCTACATCCATTTGATAATATAGGCACAAGTATTACATTAGTACATGTAAAGCACTAAGTATGAGGCAGTTTGTATAAACATGAACATGATAGTATAAATGGTTTATACCTTGCAGACATGATCAACATTTGGACATTATAAACATGAGGAAGTATAACATTAAATTCATAGGCTATAGTCAATGCATTTGAAATAAAGGATATAAGAAAATCTTGAAGAAAATATAATCATTTTGTGGGATGTTAGCATTAACCGATAATAAGACCATGAGAGCTATATCATGGAATATGGTATATCCCTCATGCTGAAAGAAGGGGAATCTACTTGCCAAAGTAGAATTCTTACATATCATCATTTGCTAAAGTTGATCCACCAGCTAGGTCATTGGAGACATCTTATGGGGGAAAAAAGATTGGGACTAGAGGTTGCTACTAAAGACTATCCTATTTGACCCTCAACCTCAAAGCCCTCTGTGTGCTTAGTCTAATTAAATCGCAACAAAATAAATAAAATTCAATATCAATTTAACATAGGAAAGGCAATGATCAATACCAATACACATATTTTCAAGATCAATACATAGAATAACTCCTTAGACATAATTCAACATGGATGAGAAAACCTTTCACCAATATGTATTCATTTTGTGAGAAATACCGTTCACAATATTTATCATCATAGTAAGTGAGAAAACCTTTCACAATAGCATAAATACTTTCGTTTCAAAGAAACATCAATTCACTTACAATAACTTCATGTAAACATCCATATCATCATAAATTCATAATTTGTAGGTTCATGAGTTCATCAGTTTATAGTTAAAAATCTAATTTAGGCATATGTCAAATTAATTTCAACTAAATATCATTTAATATCATTGATTCACACATTGGGAGAGTTAATCACCAACAATCAATCAAAATTAAATCAAACCCATCAAAAAAATTCTATTAAAACCTTAACTTGAATAAATTGAAATTCAAGGGAGAACATGGAAAATTTGGGTACCCCACATAGAGAAGGACTCCATGGGTGAATACACAGAGGTACCTTGACCCTTTAAGCCCAAAATGCTAGAGATTTAGAAATTTGAATGGAACCCTAGCTCTTCTTCTTCTTCCTTAGCTTTGAGAGAATTTGAGGAGTGGACATGGGGAATTTAGGAAAACAAATAGAAAATTGTAAAATTAGCCACTTCAAAAGTTATATTGGGCTTAAGGTAGAAGGTAAGACAACATAGTATTAGTTTAAAACAATTAGGGAAAAGACCCAAAATCCCTTTAAAATGAACTACCGATTCAACCTACGAACCGTAGATCTTTCTATTGTCCATAGTTGCAAATGTATACTGAGTATTGGTACTATGATTTCACCTCTCTTTTGATGGAACATTTCTACAGTCCGTAGGTCTTTCTACGGTCCATGGAAACCAGCCATAGAAACATATTTTGACCCTTAAAATTTCTCTAAGTTTGGGACTCACCTACTAGGACTATCTACAACTCATAAAAGCATAGACGAACTATCCTAGTGAACCGTACAAAGGGTACTAGGACTTGTTTTGAAAATTTTAATTTCCCACTTCCTATTGTTGCCATATATCAATGTTAGAAGCTTATACGGTACATAGGTAGGTCCAATAACACTAGAATTCAGTCAAAAAAAAATATTTTCTTCCTTTTCAATATTCCGAGGTGTTACAAATTACATCGGTAGATTTGAATGTACAAATATGTAATAAAGCTGAGGTGAAATAACTGAATGAAAGGACTGCAATAGATTACAATATACTCAAGTTGAATGTAAAGAAATAGAGGAGTTAAATCATTTAAAGCATTACAAAATACATACTTATCTCTAAACTAAACATAATAAGTGATATATTAAAATACATTTGAACACTATTGGGAGATTCTCTAACCGAAAACAATCACTATGAGCCACATTATAATACAACGTCTTGCCCATGTTGCAAGAACTATCATATCCTGTACTGGTGTACGAAACCTCTCAACTAAGTGTATCCACTAAGTTCTGCTTGAAGGCACTAAAGATTCATCTAAAAATTATGATTATGTAGACATGTTGGAAAGACATGGTTTATTATGATTTTGAGTTGCCTGAACTCATCCTCATATAGGTGCTCAATACTACTCCCAATAATACATACATATATATATATATATATATACACACGCATACACACTTGTGCTCAAATGTATAAAAATATTGTTTTTCTTGTTTGAGATATTTGCTCAAACTATCCTCTTAAAACAGGTAACTGCTATGAAATATCTCTTAAATAATTTCTCATTTAGAAAGCAAGGCTTCTTTTGTCTCTTTATAAAAATAGTTTCGTTGGGTTGAGATAATTACTCAAAAAGGCCTCTTTAAAGGGTAACTTCTCTGTAATCAATCTTTATGAAAACTCTTTTACTTTTCTCAAAAAATATTCTCTTTGTTCATGTAAAAATGAACCATTTGGGAAATACTTAGTTCCCTTATACTTTTTCTAAAACTTCTCTTTACTTCCTCAAAAACTCAGTTTAAGCATTTATGTTTTGCTTAAAAGATTATCAATAAGAATTCAATAAATACTCAGGAGTAAAGTTCATGCTAAAAAAATATACATGAACAATCAACTTAATAATTTGAAAAGACAATATACAACAATTCAATAATTATAAATAGGAATTCAATAATCAACAACTCAGGAACTCAAAACTCAATATAAACTTATCTCAAGAATATTGAAATCTATGGATAGATATGTAGATTGCTCTTTTATAAATTTGAAAGTAGAGGTATGGTGTTAGGATGAACTAGCTTAACATTTTGATAGCCTTACATACCAGGAAGAATGAAATTCTTGGCAAAATTGACGTAAATCAAAGAATTGTTGAGACCTATATTGTCTCATCTTGGAACCTTGCTCTAATGTATTGAAGTACTAATGAACATAAAAGAACTGATTAACACTTTCTAAGCCCTCAACTATGTGTAAAATATTATGGTTTAGGCTTAGAATAGTGATTAAAACGACATAGTTTAGATACAAATACTTAGGGGAAAGACCAAAAGAAAGGCTTCATAGATCACTTAGGGCTCCACGGTCCGTTAATCACTTCATCGTCCGTATAGCCATCTGTGAAACTTTGATGGTACTATAGGGCCTTACTAAAATGGGTATAACGTCTTACTTCAAACTCGAAATGAGGCAAGCTTGGTGGCTTTGGAAATAGAACAGTAATACCTTTAATTTGATAGTTAATTGGACACTAAATTCATTATGTTCTGAGAGATATTTTTTTTTGAAGTTAACCATAACTTAAAATTTTACGAAGCCACCTAAAAGGAGAGCTCGATTGTCCGTACAACGCCTCACATGCTATAGGAAACCTTCTAGGAGAACCCTTTTCTGGAAGCCCAAGATGGCTGCGAAACCTCACCTAAAAGGGTTGTCCATGACTTCAAGAACAGTTTAGGGGTCCATCCATGTGTACTCCTCTCTTTCTAGCACTTAAACGGTTGGGCCACTTCCCTAAATGGACCGCGGTCACTTTCATTAACCATTTAGGCTTCAGCAAAGGGTCCATGATCTATTTTAGGGTTGTGGACATGCCTATTAACCCTTTTTAACCTTTTACCAATTCCGAGGTGTTACCAGAATGATACAAATTTTAATAGTATAATTGTAAGGTGTTATATAATTATTTGGGTTATAGCTTAGAAACTTTTGGGTTGTTACATGACAGAACTACTTGACTTTGAAATTGATTTACATATGATTGATTTGATTTTTGATTGTGACTGTTCAACTGTGGATTTTGGACCTTGTGAGCGGTGTATTTTAGAACTGCTAGTTTGGGCTGATTTCTGTGAAAGTTGTAGTTTAAGAAGGTTCAGTTGGAATGTAAGGGGTATTCAATTTCTATCTAGATGACTTGTTTATTAGGTTTCATGTTAGGTACTATGTTGTTGCTACTCAAACCTTGTTTCTACACTATGTAAGTTCCAAGCCCGAACCCGTGTGATTTTTTTCTTCTTCTCTTGACATTAGAGGCTCATTGAAAGCCTTGAGAGATAGTTTTTTGTCATCACGGTGGGCCCACTTTTCCATTTTCCCTAAAGTTTTGTTCTATTTGAGAAAGAAAGATTGAGACTTGTATTTATTTCTTAAATTCCACACTTTATTGGCTTGTACACGTGACACTTTATGTCTTGTTCTTGCTTTACTATTTTTGCATTTCTTTCAATTTCGTTGGGTTGAGGCTGACTTTTCTTGGAGGGAATAGACAAGTGTCATCACATTCTTTTTTGGGTTGTTACAAAGTGCTTCTCCAACCTAAATTTTAAAGAAGCATTGAGTAATGTCTACATATAACCTTACATAGGTTCTTTTCCTGTGTCCAATTTTTTTCTGATATCTTTTGAGGTTTTTATTTTACCCAAATAAGGGCTATAAAAAACTTAGATTTGTTCTTTGAGACACCATAAATTCTTAAGAAGGGTCACTGGAAAATTATTATTACAATTGATCATTCACCATCTTTTGTTTTATATAGGCCAGTTAACAACATTTCTTAGTTTTTAGATACAATGACATTTTGGCGTGGTACTTAGAAGTTTTGGAAAAATATCCCCCTATTTGTTAAAGAATCTGCTGTTGTGGCATAGATTAATTGGAAAAATATCCCCCTGTTTGTAAAAGAATCCATACAAAAATTTTCTCAAAAGTATTTTAAAAAAAAATTAGGGGTAGGAGAATGGGAAATGGGTTATGATTATAAAGAAGGGAATTGAATCCTCAATAAAAATGTGAAAGTTCATATAACCAACCAACTGAGTTACTAAAATTTCACTCAAAATATTATTTGGTTATAGATTAGTTTTCTAGTAAAGTCTCAACCAAATCTATGTCCAAATGCTTTAGACATCAAGAACTGGAAAATATAAACAAAGAGATTCTGACAAACTTACCATTTTATTCATAAAAGGTTTCTCCATATTGTAAAAGCTTGCAAAACTCCAGAGGCTTATTGGGATTCATTGGCATTCTTTCTTTTTCTTTTTTTTCTTTTTTGGTTTTGCAATAGAAAATAATAGAAGTCAAAAAGGAAGTTTGTGAGTTGCTATATTGTTTCAACAACAACTTATATTTCTTTTTCTTGTGTTTCCGCACTAAGCTTTCATACTTAGGCATACATATATATAGAAACTCAACACATTAATTTTGACAAGAAAAGGTTGCAGGTTGTAGATTTCACATGACACATGCAAGTTCTTTATAACTAATTTAATTTCACTACTTAGTGGAGGCATATTGTAAATTTCATGTGGCCCACATGTTGTGGAGGTCATCACATGTGAAACTAAAGAGAAAAATAATTTTAAAATTTTGAGATAATTTTAAAATTAATATAGATACAAAACATTAATTTTGAAAAGAAAAGTGGTAGGTTGTAAATTTTAGATGACACACCCAAGTTCTGTGAGACTTATTTAATTTCACAAAAATAAATTATATAGTGGACATTCCATTATTGGGTGAATCTCTGCTATATAAAAAAAAATTCTCACGATTCTATTAATGGGTTTTTTTATGGCCTCCACAACCTGCATGTGTCACGTGAAATTTACAATCTATCTCCACTAAATTGTGTAATTAAATAAGTCTAACAGAACTTGCATCAGTTACGTGAAATTTACAACCTACCACTTTTTCATTTCAAAATTAATATGTTGTATTTATAATAATTATATAAGAATTTATAAAAAAAAATTCTATTTAATTTTGAATGTGATGTCTTCCACAACTAGCAGTTCACATAAAATTTACAACTTACTGCTACTAAGTAGTGAAATTAAATAAGTCATACAGAACTTGCGTTTGTAACGTGAAATTTAAAACTAGCTACCTTTTCTTGTCAAAATTAATGTGTATGTATTTTATATGAATTTAAAAGTTATCTCAAAATTCATAAAATATTTTCTATTTCAAATTTTCCCCAAGAAATGTTTAGTGTCTACATATATGTACGCCAAAGTGTGAAACTTTAGAGTGGAAACACAAGAACAACAAATATAAGCTCTTCTTGAAACCATAGAGCAACTCAGAAATATCCTTTTTGATTCCTATTATTTCCTCTTGCAAAACCGAAAAAAAAAAAACTAAAAATGCTAATGAATCCCAATAAACCTTTGGTGTTTTGCATGCTTTTACAATCTAGAGAAGGTTTTATGAATAAACTGGTAAGTTTGTCAATATCTCTTTGTTTATTTTTTCTGATTCTTGAAGTCTAAAGCATTTGGACAAAAATTTGATTGAAACTTTACTTGAAAACTAATGTATAACTATATAATATTTTGAGGGAATCTTAGTAACTCAATAAGTTGGTTGGTTACCTAAACTTTTATCTTTTTAGTAACGATTCAATTCACTGCTTTATAATCATATCTCATTTCCCATTCTCCTACCGATAGTTTTGAAAAAAAAAACACCAGAAATTATACCTTTTTATATAAAAAAAAAGAGACTTACATGTCCAAATAGGCCCTAATAAGAATTTCAATTCCAACTCAAAAGTTTTATTTGCTAAATTTGTTTTTTCTGCAAGTGTCATCTTGGTTCATCAATGAAAACATGATAATGCTGCACAGTGCTTGCTTACCGAAAAAGGATGAAGTTTAATGCCGTGGGAAGTGAAGATATTGAGAGAAAAGTCCCGGAGTTACTTCATATGTGAACAAAACTGGCCACGATTTGTGATGCATCACAAATTGAAGTAATGCGGCATTTTTCTATTTTTCATCATCTAAAAATCATTGTTATGTATGAAACAATACACATAGAAATGTTGTAGAAACATTATTGGTGAGAGTGAAATTTTTTATGAAGAATTAAACAGCTCTAAAGATGATATTGAACATTCAGTAAGGAAATCAAAGAGATATAGAAAAGGGGACAGTGATGAAGAAAGCATTGATCTTCCCTCTTCAAATCATGCAATTTACTATGAAAAACCTAATCTAGAGAAGGTGTCATCGGTATGCAATTTATCAATACAGCACCTTAGGATATTCCGATCTATTTCTCTTTTAGTAAGACTATATGAACTAAGATAAATTTGATAGTTTCCACAATTATGGAGTTTTCATATCTCTTAAGAAAAAAATATAACTTAAGAAATTTGAATTACATGTCTAAAAAAACCATCAACTTCAAATCTATATGATTTAAACAACTTTTTTCAAATTATGTTCAAACATGGCATACATCAAGTTTGCATGTGTGTTAAACTAATTAACAAACTTTATCTTTAGTGTAGTTAAGGACTTGTATATCAATGTGTCTATAACTTATAAGTAAGATCTTTAAACTTCCATAAAACAAGCAATAATCTCTCTAGTTTAATTTATATGATAAAGTTTGAATAGGCATATGGAAATTGTACTGACTTGGAAATCTTATTTTATTCTATTGTTCATGATTCCTTAAATGATTATCATATTGTCCTCCCTTACTTACTCACTACACTCCATGTACTGACACATATATAACTCTGTGATGCATCCTTTTATGATGTAGATTTTGGTATTCACACTCGGATTTGTGGCTAGTGAAGTTGTAGTACTCCAAGGTAGCTTTTGATGAGCCCTTCTCATTTAGAGGCTCCATTGTTTTAGACAGGAAACTTTTTTCCTTATATTGTCTTTATTTTGAGGTAGCTGGGGGCCATGTCCCGTCATACTTATAATTTAATTCTAAACTAGTAGAGTCTTTATTCCAACACTAATTAAGTAGTCTCATGGAGTTTCTTGAATTATTTATTAAGGATATGTCAATATCTCTTATGATATGCCTGATATGTTAAGTCAAGGGTTATCCCGGGATCAATAATGGTCCTAGGTACCGTGTCTCGACTGGGGTATAGACTCGGATCATGGAAAACTTGATATTAGAGTACTAGGTTCAATTGTTCTAGGATGTCTGAAAAGTGAGCATCTAGTACAATTCTTTTTATGGGTGTGAAATGTGCCATACTTATAAGGAGGAGGCTACGAGATATTTAGGAAATACTTTCTCTTCTTTCATACTCAAGATCGTGCAATAGAGCTATTCTCGAAGATAACATATACAAATTCATGCTTTGATCTGCTTCTCCTAATTATTTATCATTTTTTAGGTTATATTAGTCATAAACCTAAATTCATACCTATAAGGTGTTCTAAGATAGAATCATTAGTATTCCCGAGACCGTAGAAAGGACTTCGGAGGAGCCCATTAATGTGCTTTAGCCCAACAACTTTAAATCGTTAGGCCTCATTTAACTGAATCGTAATACTAAGCCAAAATTTAATATGAATTCAAATTCTTTTATAATCCTTTGTTAAATAAAACATTAGTGAAAGGAGAAGATATATGTCCACTTTTTTTTTTGTAATTATCACCCAGAAGACAGTGTAATTTACGATGTTATGAGTTAGTAGTAGAATGACCCAAAATTAGAAGTGTTGAATCTAGAATTTCTTTTTCCAGAAAGGTGGGGATAATGAATTATCAAAGTTTAGTGTATGTGTTGAAGTTATGTACCCATTAAGTTAGAAACAATGTGATATGTCTTCTGGTGTTAATTACATATTAGTAAGTTAATGTAGAACTTATGGTAGAAGATAGAAGAAAAGTTGTTAGCCGGGATGAATTAGATTTTGATTGAACTAGAAGAGAGATTATGACGCAAGTCATTAGTAAAAGCTAAGAAATAGTTGAGAATTGATTTATCTAGATTTTCCTTTTTGATTCTCCAAAGGAACAATTTGATGCTCATATAGCTATGAATATAAGTTAAACGTATGAATGGATAAGTAGTGGTGATGTGTGAAAGGAAGATATGCAAATGTATTATAATTAGATAGGTTGTAAGATAATGATTGGCAACTATTTGTAAGAGATTTTTATGGACTACTGTAACACCTTAGACTTCGATCAGTTTTTAGTTTTGGGTAGACTTCAAATAACAATATCTTTTTGCACATAAGAAATTAGGTTGCCCGTGAGGTATCAAATTGTCTTCTATACAATGCCGCCAAGTTTGCTAAATTCTGAGGTCGGAGTAAAAAGTTATAGTCCTTTTAATGAAGCTTCTCTAGTTATGTCTTTTCATCTAATTAAGGAATGGGGTGTTTTGGTCTTTTCCTTACACCAATAGGCCTACACACGTTTTTCCTCACCCAAATTCAGGGTCTAATCAGATGCTAGGTATTTCTCACATTCCAAAAACCATTAGGGATTTTAGAACATGTTTCACGAGGAGAAAGGGAAGGGTTTCAAGTGTTCTTTCAAAAATGGAGGATTGCACCAAGAATAAGTGTTCTTTCGAGGTATGTAAGCTTCTCACAGCGATTGGACATGTTCTTCCTCATGCCTTATATGTAATTATTATTTGAATTTGTTCTTGAAATCATTTGTATTGACATTAGTGAGAAGTTCTTGAGTTTTAGCTTCCTTCTATAACAATGGGGGTTTTTGAGTGTTTGAGCTAAAGATCTTGTGAATGAGTGATCTTTCTTGATAGATTTTGTGTGAGATTGAAGTTTTTATCTGTTTATGAATCAAAAAGAGTTTAGCAGAAGTTATTCTATTCCAGAGGAGTTAGGACCTGAAATTGAGTAAGAAAATTTGTCAGATTTCTTGGAAGAGGGGTGGGGCGCCGTGCTACCCATAGCTCTCAAACTACTGGTCAGTAGTTTGGGTCCTGGAGGGCTGTGCCAATAGTGTGCCCCAAACTGATTCCTCCAGAACTCTTTCACAGAAGTGATTTCTTTATTTCTCAACTTCTTGACTTTCCGTTCTAAAATCTCAATAGGGACTTCCTCATAAGAAAGATATCCTTAACTCCCAAATCTTCTAAGGGGACTATAGTTGTCCAATCATCAACACATTTGTTCAACAAGGAGACATGGAAAACTGGATCCACCGGTGCCAATTCATTAGGCAACTCAATCCCATAAGCAACCTTATAAATAAGTCTCAAAATCTTATATAGGCCTACATAACAGGGATTAAGATTCCCTTTCTTAAAAAACATCATTACACTCTTCATGGGTGAGATTTTCAAATGGACTCAATCGGTAACTTCAAACTAAAGATCTCTTCTTCTAACATCGTCATATGGATTTTGTCGACTTTGGGCCATTTTCAACCTTTCTCTAATACGTCAAACTTTTTACATGGCCTTATGTAACAATTCGGGACCTATTAGGGCAACTTCACCCACCTCAAACCAACCTATACCATACAATGCCTCAAATGGAGCCATACAAATACTAGAGTGATAACTATTTTTATATGCAAACTCAAAGGCAACTGATCATCCAAATTACCCTTGACATCAATCACATAAGATCTCAACATTTCTTCCAAAGTTTTGACAGTATGCTCTGCTTTTCATCTGTTTGGGGGTGGTAGGCCGTACTAAGCTTGACAAATGTAACAAGACCCTTTTGAAAAGATCTCCAGAACTAAGAACTGTATTGGGTACCATGATTGTAGATTATGGATAAAGGCACTCCATGCAACTTTACCATTTCCCTCAAATTCAACTTAACATAGTCCTCCGTTGAATAAGAAATCTTGATGGGAATAAAATGAGTTGATTTCATCATTCGATCTACTATGACCCAAATCGAGTCATGTTGTAACTGGGTCCGAGGCAAACCAACAATAAAGTCCATACTTGTCACGACCCAAGGTACTCCCTAGACGCAACACAGTGTACTCAACCCCAAAGGGGTCTAATACAAGCCCTTAGCATCATCATAACATACGATCATAGAAAAGTTGGGGAAATATAAAACTTTCTTTAAATCATCCTATCAAAAACATTTCATAAAAGCGAAAGTCTTTACTAAGTCTATGTCTCAAAACCATTTATGAATAACATTAATAAAAGTCTTGGGACATAACCCATAATAAGTCTAAAACATAGGAAATGACATAAAAGGAACATGGTGGGTTTGTCCTTGAAGCTACGAGGACTCACTAATTCTTCAAGTCTTTAAACGCCTTAGAAACCTAGACTCCAAAGTAACTCAATCTCCAACACCCTACATTTGATTAGAATGTAGGCAATATGTGTTTGTACAAAATGTACCAAGTATGAAAGCTAACATACCAACATAAAACATCTCAGAAAGGTTAGTCAACATAAGACACAATCATAAGTGATAATAACATATTCATAACATAAACTCCAACTTAAGCATCGTATCATCACAAGTAAACATAAGACGAACATAACTTCATACTTCAACCATTAGTCTTTCAAGCGTTCTTGTGCAAGGAAAGGATAGCATCCCCTAATACTATCCAAGCTAAGTACCTCTCTTTGGTCATTCTTGGTCATAGTCTACCTTCATAGTCAAGACCTAGGTTTTCATATCATACGAGCACTTATACTCCTAAGTAACTTAAAGGCACACTGGTGCAATGCATGTGGGGCATCCCATAATACCATATTCATAATTTACAATTTCTATGTGTCACTATTGACCTACTTCATATTTACAAGGATCTATCAACTTAAGTCAATCATATCATGGAAGGTAATTATGGAAACAATCCAAGCTAGGGATACATCACATAAGAGGACACTTTGTAAGTAGCTTCAAGTGATACTTGTGCCATGTATGAATGGCAGCCCATAGTACCACTCACATTAAGTACTCATTTAGGCTAACTAACTCAATGCTTACTATTCATAATTATAGACTATTAAAGAATAGCATACTACTATGCTAGACCAGACTACCATGGAAAACACCTTACCATGCAATCCAAGCTATCCTGGGAAGAACAAAAGTATACCAACCTAACTACCATACAACCATTCATTAGGATTCAAGCTACCCTTAGGGGAGTATGAACCCTCAACCCTAAGCTATCCTTAGGAGAGTATGGTGTCTCAATCCTAAGCTACCATGAAATTGTCTTTGCCTAACCAATTCAAGCTACCATGAAGTGCATTCTAACAATGCTAGTTCAAGCTACCCACAGGAGAGTATAGATCCTCTATCCTAGGCTACCATACCTATACTAATGCAAGCTACCATGAAAAACGTCCTACCAATGCTAGTTAAAGATAACTTTAGGAGAGCTTAATTTCTCAATCCCAAGCTCCATGATATCTACCATCCCAAGCTACCATGAGATCTACCATACCAAGCTACCATGAGATCCACCATCTCAAGCTACCATGAGATCTACCATCCCAAGATACCATGATTCAACTATACCTGAAGGAATCATAAGGTTTAACTTCAAGCTATTCTATTCTAACAAGCATGATTCATGTTAGGTTATTAACCTTTCAATCTAGCATCATTCTATATGAGAAGACCTTTCACATTCTACATACATGCAAGCTATCTCATCATATTAGACTTACTCTTTAAGCCCTAGTGATCAACATTATCAATTCAAGCCCTACATTCAAGCTTTACTCTACAATCGTCATACTAGTCTAAATCAAAAGATACATTATCCCTAAGCCTTAGTCATAGGCAAATCTAAGCATAATTAATCATACAATCCCAATTCTAATCATTCAATTCATATTCGATCATACATGCATAAGTCTAGTTCAATTCATGACTTCATATTTCCATTCTTAGATAAGTTATATTCATGGTGATAACTCTAGAAAATCTATCAAGAACCATCAATTTCTCATCAAAAGATCTAAACCCACATTCTTAGAAAAATTAGGGTTAAGCAAGGAATTCACATAAATTCTTCATAAATATCATGAATCAATACTAAATTAATCATATATGAGTAGTATCCAACACTTTGGAATCATACCCACCTAAAACCCATACATTGGAAGTAACCCTAGCTTAGATTGTGGTTCTTCTTCTCAAATCTTGGGGGTTGCTAGGGGGCTCTATGGGTGGAAGAACCCATAGATGCAATTCTAAACATACCTTTAATCAAAGCCCTAAAGCAGGCTCTCAACAATGAACTTTGTTCTTGACCGAAGCTTCAAGCTCTGTCTCCTTCTTCAATGCAGGTTCTACTTAGAGAGAGAAATATTCTATGGAGAGGATGAAGGTGGGTTTTCTTTTGACTCTAGGTTGAATGACTTAAATGAGGTAAACATAGGTCTAATAAGCTTATATAATTGCTAGGAAAGGAATAGAATAATGTAGAGTCATCTTTGGTAAAGACTAAGGACCCTAAACATTTTTAACTTAAAAAAATACTAGGCTTCACATCTTACCTCGCCCTTTGCACCCCCATGGCTTGCCAAGGGCACTAGGAGACTCGCCAAGTGGACCCTCGGCTCGCCCAAATTTCCAGAAAGCTCAATAATAAGGCTGTTCACTTAGGTGATCTAGGATATCAATGGGTGATTCCCCAAGTTGGTTGACGAGATATGACTTAGCTCGCCCTTTGGTCCAGCAGCTAGGCCAAAAAGGGTAGTCCACTAAGTGACCTTAGTTGCCCTTTGGTGCATCGTCAAGTGCCTTGGGCGATCAAGCTTCCCAATCGCCAACAGGCACCTAAGAGAACAAGTTCTCTTTCACTCTACCTTGATATCATAGGCCCTTGCAACCCTATACCATTCCATAGATAGTCTTCTAAACTACGGCCTCTAACACGTATCTTGACGTTCAACTACTAAGCCCCTCATTCAAAGCACGAAAAGTCTTATCTACAACTCTAATCACATACATCAAACCTTAGAACCCTAGCTTGAGGCTCTAAAAGTCTACTAGTTTCCGGGGTGTTACAATACTCAAATCTTCTTTGGTATATTATATATAGAGTGAAAGTTTTTGAATATATTAAGATAAAGTTTTTTTTTTATGCATTTGTAAAATAAAAAATTAAAAGTTAGACCCTGGTTGTAAGTTAAGGGTAGTTGGGTCTTTTCCTAATTATTTTATCTTAATACTATGACGTTTTCCTTTTACTTAGAACTCCTATATAAGTGACTTTAACCCCAAAACTTACCCATTCAAGTCATTCTCTTAAATTTACCTAAGAAGATCAAGTTCTTCCACTCCAAAATATTTCTCTCAAGAAACAAGAAGAAGAAGGGTTCAGGGCTCTAAAAGCTCACACTAGTACGATCCCAATTTTTTACCCTCTAACCCTAGTTGCTGCCTCACGCAAAAATGGCCCCCAATTTTTTTACCTCTAACCCTAGTTGTTGCCTCATACAAAAATGGCCCCCAATACTGTTGTTGTTAATGTACATACCACAACCAGCAACACTATGATCATGCAGTTTAGTTTAACCCTCCATTTCAATTACCCATCAAAACTTGTCGGCAGCCATAACTTCACCACCTGGAAGGGACAACTACCAATGCTTATGCACGAACACAACTTTTATGGTTATCTTGATGGCACAATTGCTGCTCCTTCAATCTCACTTATAGGAAACAATGAAAGCACTTTGAATCTAGCTTATATGAGCTGGTGTCAACAAAATCAGCTTTTCCCAAATGCTATATCAACATCGGTGGAACCTACACTTATATCAACTATTGAACAACCACATCGGAACACAAAGCTTAGAAATCCCTTCGCACTGCCTTCGCCAATAAATCACATACAAGAAGTACCAGTATCCAAGATCAACTAGATTGTATTACAAGATATTCTACGCCTGTCACTTACTATCTGCGTGACATACATTTAATTGCTAATGAACTTGCAATCAGTAGAACACTAATGACTGATGTGCAACTTAATGAGAGAATCCTCCAAGGCCTTGGACCCGACTATAACTCTATCTCTGCAGCCATTCGGTCATGTGAAACAATGATCACCTATGAAGAACTTTATGAGAAATAGTTTGACAATGAGTTCTTTCTTAAGTATGAAGAAGCGAAATGAACACCACCAATTACGACTGTAGTTGCTCAAAGAAAACAACCAACCACCTTCAAGAAATAACATCAATTGAAAGCAGTCAAGTAATACCTCACAAGGTAGCCAATAATGGAATTCCCAGACACCACGAGACTCATCAAATACTGACCAGTGGCGCTCTCATCGAAATTAGCAACCCCAAAACAGTGATGATTTCATCAAATGGTTGCTCCTTAGAGTTGCATCCACACTTTTCTTCTCTATTCTAGATCTCATGTGTTTAATTTCCCTTCAAAAATTCTTGTATTGTCTAATCATATGTCATAGAGTGCAATAATCACAATATCAATCATAACATGTCAAATAGTATAAAGAATACTCTCAAAACAATAGGTACATGTGGGAAAATAATATTAATTAAGCATGTAAATATGTCTAAGATCAGTTCACATAGTTTGAATCTCACGAAGCAAAAATTGTCACAATAATTGTGACAAAAGGAGCTTATTGGTAAAAAAATGATTTATACTATCAACTTATCAAAGTCAGCAATATCTTTCAAGCTAGCTAGTAAATCTCATTTTTCATGGATATTTACCTATAGAAATATCTTTCCTTAACAATCTTATATATGATGAGGATGTATATACTTTACATTCATGATTTCATGTTATGATATCATTATTAATTTTCCACGTGATTTTATAGGACAAAACATAAGAATCCCCCCCTACCACCCCTCTCAATCCCACACCTCTAAATTATGACAAAATTCTTAGATACAAACAAATTATGTGAGGGTCCTATTATTTTTTAACTTAACTTTCCTATATTATTTATACCCCCAAACTATTTGAGGGTCCTATTACACTCTTAACATAATTGTCAAAATTGCACGTGTTATTGAGTTTAAGCTGCTAAGTACACTTTTGCATTCACTTTTGTATTTATGAAACTACATGACTCATTTTGATATTTAAAATTTATTCTTGATAATTAGCGCATGTTTTCATTATTTTAAAAAAAAAATTCGTATACTTGTAATGTTGATACTTTGCACAAGTTTCTTCAATTTATTTGGTGTATAAAAATGGACCAAAAACTACATTTAGACAACAAAACAAATGGGACTAAAATAATTATGATGTTTGAAGAATATGAAATACTTAACTTTAGTGGGTAATAACAACCTCATATAACTTAGAAATGTAAATAATACATAAAATTTAAATTCAGAGGGATAGTAAAACATTTCCATAATTTAACGGTGTAACACCCCAGATTCGAGGAAGGAAAAATTCAAGAATTTCAAAACTTGCAGATGCAACCAACGGAGGCCATGAACAGACTGTCACTCGACTCACAATCTGTCAGTCAATTCTGTCGATGGGCCAGTCGACTTTTAGTTTTCAGACCCAATATTTTAGCCCTCTGACAGCCAAACAATGATGGACATGACAGATCGTCAGTAGACTGACGGCCCATCAGTCAGCTCTGTCGATAGGCCAGTCAACTTTTAGTTCAGCTGCTAGATTTTAGCCCTCTTACTGCCAAATGACAACTGATAGGACGAACCGTCAGTTGATTCAAAGCCTGGCAATCAGCTCCTTTAATGGGCTAAACGACTTTTAGTTTAGGGGTAATAGTGTCTTTTCCTAATTATTTTATCCCTAAACTACTTTCTTTGGTCAGTTTTAGTCTATTTTTTAGTCAGATTTTACCCTAAACCATTAGTCTCTAGAATTTACCAAACTTACCACAAAAGAGGAGAAAGAGGCAACTCAAAACTCTTCTAGTAGGGAGTAGACTTAGTACAGACTTGGACTAGGGTTTGTCGTACCCTTATAGTCCCCGAACTACGTGCCCCCCCCCCATATGTTTATAAGTTCCCTCTGTTAAGCATCATATTTAGTTATCACACAAGTCCATCCTTTACACCCCTGGCAAGGTATATAGGATCCTTTCGATGGGGTGTATACATTGGACTCCAAGTTTAGCTCACATGGTTTTATGTCAGTTAATAGTAGCTCCCACAGTAAGACTTCTATGCATTTTACTAGGTTTTCAGTTATACTTCAGCATTTAGATCAGTCTTTGGTATATTCTCAGTGTTTACATTTAGTTCAGATTATGTTATTGCTCAGTATACTTGTTCAATTTATGTAATTTATTTAGCTATATTCAATATCCTGCATGTTCAGTACATTCCAAGTACGTACACATGCTCTGTTCTACATCCATTCATGATGTAGGTTCAGGTGTTCAGTATCCAGATCATGCATAGATCGGTTTCTAATCTTCACTTCTGCAGCTTCAGTGGTGAGTCCTTATACTTCGACGACATTAGACATTTTTTCATATTTAGTCTTTCATTTCAGTTTCACTTTGCTAGAGTTAGCTGGGGCATGTCCCAACAACTTTAGTCTGTTAGAGGCTTTTTCAAACATAATATTAGATTCAGTTACCACTATTTTAGTTTCGTCATAGTATCTCTTTATTCAGGTTTTTTTAGTATGCTTATGATATGCCAACTTTAGGGTTAGCTTGGGGTCACAAGAAATCCTAGGTCCCGTGTTTACGTCAAAGGGGTAGCCTCGAGGCGTGGCAAACTTGGTATCAGAGCATTAGTTTCAAGAGTCCTAAGAAGTCTAAAAGCCGCACTAAGTAAAGTCTCTTTCATCGAAGTAAAGTTCACCACATCTAATGAAGGGGAGGCTACAAAGTGTTTTAGGAAAAAATTTCACTTTCTTGCCATTCTTATCATGCGTCGATATGATCTCCTTTCTTATTCATTATTATATGTTTCAGATCATGCCCCCTCGTATAGCTTACACAAGAAATACTAGTGCATGCAATGCTAACATAGTTCGTCCTGTCTCAGACGATGAGGTTACGAATGCATAATTCAAGAATGCGATCCCACTTTTAGCTCAAAGTGTAGCCAACCAGAACAACCAGTGGGTCCTACTTCATACTAATCCTAATGGTGTATTAGTGGCAGCTAATGTTCGAGATTTGTTCGGATGAATTCGCCTAAGTTTCTAGGGTCGCAGGTTGGTGAGGACCAATAAAACTTCATTGATGAGGTTAACAATGTCTTTAAAATGATGAAAGAATTATAGGGTAGAGTTGGTATCCTACCCGCTTAAGGATGTACCTCACATTTGGTTTACTCAGTGGAAAGAAAATAGGGATACAAATACAGTTCCGGTGACTTGGGAATGGTTTACTGGAGCTTTTCTGGATAGGTTCTTCCCAAGGGAGTTGAGAGAGGAAAAAATCTCAAGATTTCATGAATTTGAGACAAGGTACAATGTCAATCCAAGAGTACGGGTCGAGGTTCACTCAACTCCTAAGTATGCTCAACATATGGTTGTTGATTTGAGGGCACAGATGAGTAAGTTTCTATTTGGGGTATATTGTTAGATGATATGAATATCTCTAGGTTCATGACTCATTCTTAGCAGGTTGAGGGAGATAACCTCAAAGAAATAGATAAGGACAACAATAAAGATAGAAGAGGGAAATATGAGTGTGGTAAGAACAATCCGGGCGAGTGTCTTGCAGGAAAGGAAAAATGTTTTGGATGTGGTCACTCTGGTCATAGGGTAAAGTATTTCTCTTTTGCCAGGCAGGGATAAGGAAGTAATAATTATAGAACTTATTCTACAGTCCCAACAGCACCAGCAGGTCGCCCAACTCAGCTGGGTGTGTCATTTAGTACAGGTGGCGGTCAGCGCCAAGGCAGGGTCTATGCTCTCAAGGAACACCAGGATCAGGAAAATTCTCCTGATATGGTCAGTAGTACGTTACGAGTCTTTCATTTAGATGTTTATGTATTATTAGATACAGGGGCTACTCTTATCTTTGTAACTCTCTATATAGTAGTAATCTTAGGTGTCAGTCCAGAAGCTCATTCAGAACCCTTCTCAGTCTCTACTCCAGTTGGTCACCAAGTTATAGCTAGACAAGTATACAGAAACTACCCTGTGACAGTCTCTCAGAAACTCACCTCAGCAAATCTTGTAGAGTCAGAAATGGTATGTTTCGATATTATTCTAAGCATGGATTGGTTACATTCCTATTATGTCTTAGTCGATTATAGAACTAGAATAGTTCGATTTAATTTACCAATGAGCTAGTCGTAAAATGGAAGGGTAGTAGCTTAGTGCCTATAGGTTGAATTATCTCTTACTTTAAGGTCAAAAAGATGATCTCTAGAGGGTGGTGTAGCACATGTTGAGGAAAAAGGGAAGGAATTAGCGAAGGATGTTCATCGGCTTGCTCACCTAGGAGCTTGTCTTACAGACACATCATATGGTGGTGTGATAGTCCAGCATAGATCAAATCCTTCATTGGTAGCGAAGGTTAAGGAAAAACAGGATAATGATCTTGTATTATTCCAATTGGAAGATGCAGTTCATCAGCAAAAGTAGAGGTTTTCTCCCAATGGGGAGATGGTCTCTTATGTGTTCCTAAGGTGGATGAGTAGGTGAAGTAGCCTTGATTAGGTTAGATTTGGCTTTCGAAACTATTGAAAAAATTTTAGCTCATTAGAAATAGACTTAATACAGAAGTCCTATGCAGATATAGGGAGGAGGAACTTAGAGTTTGAGATAGATGATTGAGCTTTCCTAAAGTATCACCTATGAAGGGGGTGATGATATTTGACAATCTTAGAGGAGTCACTCCATAGAGGGAGTTACTAGAAAGTAGAAGCAGCCATGAAGGCAAAGTATTCTCATCTTTTTCCTTTTAATTATGTTTCAGGTTGAGATAATAGTTTCCTCTCTAGTGTCTCAGTTAATTCATGCTTTAATTTAGTCTTAGTACCTTGTTCCTTCAGTTGTTCTTGCATTTTTAGCATATTTACATGTTATTGGAACTCAACTCAGTTATACATCAATTTCTAGTACTTTGGGGTAGGGATTGCATCTCCTTCCCTCTATACCCAGCTAGTTTAGACTTCATTCAAGGACGAATATTCCCAAGGGAGAGCTATTGTAACACCTTAGATTCAAGGAAGGAAAAATTCCTGATTTTCAGAAGTTGCCAGTGCCACCAGCGGAGGCCACTTACGAACCGTCAGTTGACTTATGGCTCGTCAGTCAGCTCTGACGATGGGCCAGTTGACTTTTAATTTTCAGACCTCTGATTTCAGCCCTCTAACTGCCAAATGACGACTGACAGGATAGACTGTCAGTCGACTTATGGCCCATTAAACAGCTCTGTCGATGGGCCAGTCTACTTTTAGTTTTCAAACCCCAGCTTTTATCCATCTGATAGACAAACAATAACTGATACGATGGATTTTTAGTCGACTCACGACTCATCAGTTGCCTTTGTCGATGGGCCAGTCGAATTTTAGTTTTCAAACCCCAGATTTCAGCCCTCTGATAGCCAAATGATGAGAAAGAGGACGGATCATCAGTTGACTTACAGCCCGTCACTCTGCTGTGTCGATAGGCCAGTCTACATTTAGTTTGTAGACCCCAGATTTCAGCCCTCTTATAGCCAACTGATGCCAAAGAGGTTGGATAGTCAGTTGACTCACGGCTCGTCAGTCTGCAGTGTCGATAGGCCAATCTACTTTTAGTTCGTAGACCCCATATTTTAGCCTTCTGATAGCCAAACAATGATTAACAGGATGGATTGCCAGTCGACTCACGGCCCGTCAATCAACTGTGTCGATAGGCCAATCGACTTCTAGTTTTTAGACCGCAAATTTCATCCCTCTGATAGACAAACAACGACAGATGGGATGAACTGTCTGTCGACTTACAACAAACTAGTCAACTCCGTCGATCAGCCAGTCTACTTTGAATTTTTAGACCCCAGATTTCACCCCTCTGACAGCCAAACGACAACTGATAGGAAGGATCATTAGTCGACTTACTACCCATCAGTCAGATTCGTCGATGGGCCAGTCCACTTTTAGTTTTCAAGCACCAAATTTCAGCCCTCTGATAGCCAAACGGATTATTAGTCCACTCACAGCCCGTCAGTCAACTCTGTTGATGGGACAGTTGACTTTTAGTTTTCAGACCCCATATTTCAGCCCTCCGATAGCCAAACAACTACTAACAGGACGTACTATTAGTCGACTCACGGCCCATCAGTCTGCTACGTCGATGTGCCAAACAAATTTTAGTTTTCAGACCCTATATTTCAGCCCTCTGATAGGCAAATGATGATTGACAACATGGACTATCAGTCGACTCATGACCCGTCTGTTAGCTCCATAAACTATTTTTCTTTGGTAAGTTTTAGGCCATTATTCTTGTCACATTTTTAACCTAAATCATTATTCTCTAGAATTCACCAAGCTTAGAACAAAAGAGGAGAAAGAGGCAACTCAAAACCCTTCCAAGATCGCAAACAAGTTTACTTTAGTTCTAGACCCAAAATCAAAAGATTTCTCCATAAATTTCGTTACTAGGTATGTGGGATTCTACTAGTGGATTCCTTTCTTCCACTAGGTACCTAGAATTCAGTAAGATTCTTGATATATCATGTTTTGACCTAGGTCATCTCAAACCACAAAAATGTTGTGAATTAGTTGTTATAGTATTCCTAATAAGATTATCATGTATTCCTGAAATTGTTGCTTAATTCATTGCATGAAATTCAGAACCCTAGTTGTGCAGATTCTCGTAGTTCATAAATTACACTTTCTAGGTCATTTTAAACAAATATACATGCTCCAGTTTCGAATGTCACATTATCAGTTTATAAATGTTGCATTCTCAGATTTGCATGTAAAATCATTGAGTTATCCAGTATTTTAGTTATGTTGTTTGTACACATTGAAGTTGGAAGTAGTCTTAGCACCTAGTTTGACTAGGGTTCACCGTACTCTTATAATCCCAAAACGACGTGCCCTCATAGGTTGATAAGTCCCCCCTATTGGGCATCAGATTTAGTGATCACACTAGTCATACCTTTATACCCCTGGCAAGGTATATTGGGTCCTCTCGATGAGGCTTATCCATTGGGCTCCACATTTAGCTCATGTGGTTTTATGTCGGTTAATGGTAGCTCCCACAGTCAGACGTCGGTGCATTTAGCTAGGTTTTCAGTTATACTTCAGCATTTAGTCTAAGTATGTCATGTTCTGAATTAGTAGTCATTGCATTTAGCTCAGTCTTCAATATATTCTCAACATTTACATTTAGTTCAAATTATGTTATTGCTCAATATGCTTGTTCAGTTTATGTATTTTATTCAGCTATATTATATATCCTGCATGATTGGTACATTCCAACTACTGGCTGTAGGTTTAGGTGTTCAACATCCAGATCATGCATAGATCGGTTCACGATCACCACTTTAGCAACTTCAGTGGTGAGTCATCATACTTCAAGGACAACATATATGTTTTTCATATTTAGTCTTTCATGTCACTTTTAGTTTTGCTAGAGTTAGCTGGGGCATGTCACAAGAACTCTAGTCAATTATAGGCTTTTTCAGACATAGTGTTAGATTCAGCTTTAGATTTGAGTATGATCTTTCAAATGTTATTGAACTCTTAGTACATTTCATATATTCAAACGAGTTGGGTATTTCCCACTTTTAGTTACCACTATTTTAGCTTCCACTATTTTAGCTTCCACATAGTATCTCTATATTCAAATTATTCTAATATGCTTATGATATGCCAACTTCAGGGTTAGCGTGGGGTCACTTGTGATCCTAGGTCCCATGTTTATGTAAAAGGGGTAGCCTCGAGGCGTGACAGAGTGTATAATTAATTATTTTGCGAAACTCCAAATGAGATTCTTATGCATTATTCCTACTTTATTTTGTAGCTTCTAACAAGTACGCACTGTTACTACGTACGCACTATCCAAAAAGCATGGAAGGTATATCATTCATTAGCATGACGTAATATGAACATTATGGATCTCAACTAGTAGGTACAAATACAAATATGACTTATTTGGATTTACGTTGCACAGGATCCATTCAAGAAAAGCGATTCCTAATAAATAAAGATAATAAATAAATTTCCACTATGAGATATCCTATTGGAGAAGACTAATCCCTTCAGGGAAGAACCTTAATGATAGTGAAAATATTGTTATCTTTTATTATTGTTATAGAAAAAAAAATTTGAATGTGATGACCTCCACAACTAGAAGATCACGTTAAATTTACAACAGGGCTCCACTAAGTAGTGAAATTAAATAAGTCACACCGAACATGCGTGTGTAACATGAAATTTAATACCTGCCATCTTATCTTATCAAAAGTAATGTGTATGCATTTTATATTAATTTAAAATTTATCTCAGAATTCATAAAATATTTTCTACTTAGACTACTTCAAATTTTCCCCAAGAAATGTTTAGAGTCTACATATATGTATGCCTAACTGTGAAACATTAGTGTGGAAACAAAAGAAAAAGAAATATTAGTTTTTGTTGACATCATAGAGCAACTCACAAACTTCCTTTTTGATTCCGATTATTTCCTATTGAAAAACCAAAAAAACTAAAAATGCTAATCAATCCCAATAAGCCTTTGGTGTTTTGCATGCTTTTACAATATAGAGAAGCTTTTATGAATAAACTGGTAAGTTTCACAATCTCACTTTGATTATTTTTTTCCATTGTTGAAGTCTAAATTATTTGGATGTAGATTTGATCAAAACTTTACTTGCAAACTGATATATAACTATATGATATTTTGAGGGAATCTTTGTAACTCAGTTAGTTGTTGGTTACCTACACTTTCACCTTTTTAGTAACGATTCAATTCACTACTTTATAATCAAATCCCATTTCCCATTTTCCTACCCATATTTTGAAAAAAAAAACCTTTGAAGAAATTATTCTTTTATATTAAAAAAAGACTTACATGTCCAAATAGGTTGTTGGAATTAGGAAAGTCCAATCCAGATTTTAAAGGGTAGTTTGGTCTTTTCTTTGCCCAATTATGTTATTTCATTTTTCATAATTAAGTTAGGGTCTAATCAGAATTAGATCAGTTTACGCCTTTACCAAAATACGCTAGGGCTTGGAGAAGAGGAAAAAAGAGGAGAGAGGAGAAGAACGTTCAAGATTCGTCGATTTTGTCAAGGATAGCTTGTGGATATCATTGGGGGTGATCCTTAAAATGTATGTGAGATCACATAGCGTTGGGTTAGTTCACCCACGTGCCAATCATGATTTATTTCAGCGACTTAAAGTTCTTGAAAGCTTAGAAATTGAGTTCTTGATAGGATCATTGAAGTTCATTTAAATTCTTGATTCGTTGAAATAGTTGAGAAGTTGTTTGATCCGAATCCATGATTTTGTGTTTGATTTTAAGTAGAATCTGATGTACTTTGAACATATAATCGATTCGAAGTGTTTGAGGAAAGAACCGAGGGAGTCAAGAGGATTTAGAGATGGAAAACCAAGAAGAAATTTCGTCGGTTGAAATTTAACAATATCTCCGTGCACGGAGCTTGTCCCCAGTTTTGGTAAAAGTCATTGCGCATCGCGGAGCGGTCACAGACGGTTCTGCCTCAAAAGTTATTTTCTAAACCAAAATTTAAATGCTTCTCCATGTGACGGACCAACCCTCAAACAGTGAATTTTTTATCTTTTCTCATGTTTAGCTATCTAAAATCATTCCTAAACAACATGAGATCTTTCCTATCACAAATCACAATCCTTGAATCTATAATTCAATTCAAGGAAAGCTAAGAGTCATGTTAGAAGTTAAGAAGAAAGTAAAGAGAAGTTCTTTAAAGTTATCAAAAGTCTTTCACAAGCGTTTTAACTAAGACTTAAGTTTTTAGTGAAGCAAAGAGTAAAGATTTGAAGTTCATTTCTTCAAAGAAGTATATGGGGACTATGTATTCCCAAAGATTTTAAAATGTTTTCACATTTGAGCAATAAAGGGAACATCGATTCAAAGAGTGCTTTTAAGCTATGTTTTTTTGAGTAATTATCTCAAATCAAAGAAAGAAGTTTGTTTTAAAATCATATGAGCTAAGTATATTTTTGGAGTAGTATTAAGCACCGATATGGGGATGCGAGTTCATATTAACTCAAGTCTTTATAAACCATGTAGGCAACATGGGTAGTAAAGGATCATACTTTTTAGTTGACTCCTTATGATGCTTTTAACATAAGCTAGTGGATCCACTAAGTTTAGCATTTTATATGATGGCAATGTATAGGATAGTTCTGGTAGCATGGGCAAGATATTGTATAACTACTTAGGCTTATAGATGTGGTTTTCGGTTAAAGAATCTCACTCAGAAACTATATTACTTTATTATAAAAGTAAAGTTTAGTTTGTTATTACATTTTCTTTAACAAACTAAGTTGTTTTCCACTATTTTTACAAGTTTTTCTATATATTGCATATGTTTATTGCTATATATTGAGTCAAATTATTCAGAAGTTGATTAAAGCCAAGGTAAGTGTTCCTTTCATATTCTTTCAAGCTTAAGTTGCGTTTAGCATTCCAACTCGCATACTCGTACATTCAATGTACTGATGCCAGTTGGCCTGAATCTTATTATGATGCAGACGCAGGTAACCACGATTAGCATCCAACGCCTCGTTGATCTAGTTTGAGCACTCAGAGTCGTGTGGTGAACCTCCTTGCTTCTAGAGGATTCCTTTTTATTTCTTTTAGTTTTACTGTTAGTTCATTAGGATGTCGTGGGCCTGTCCCGACATCCATCTCAGTTGTTTAGAGGCTTCATAGATAGACAGTCAGCTAGTTAAATTCATTTGTCACCAGTTTATTATTGGCTTATGTTTTTTAGAGTTAAGGTTGTCATTTTGGTTAAGTTTGAATGTTAACTTAAAGACATTCTAAGTTATTTCATAAGTTCCTTTTTAGACTATTTCTTGTGTTTAAGTCTTCCACTGAGTAAGTAAGCTAGGCCAAAGGTTTGCTTAGGGCCATCATTGGTTCTCGAGTGCCAGTCACGTCTGGGGTATGACAAACCTGATATTAGAGCATAGAATTCAAGATTCCTAGGGAGTCTATGAAGCCGTGTTTGTAGAGTCTTAGTTATCAGTGTGAAGCGCGCCATATGTATAATTAGGAGGCTGCAACACTTGGGAAAATTTCACACTTCTTTCACACTCACTTCGTACGTTAGAGTTTGATCTCTAAAAAGTTTCCTTCTAATCTGTGCTTGCGCTATTTTCAGATAATCATGCATCCATGAAGAGGTATCAGAGGTCATCCTACTAGGAGGAATGTTGAGGAGCAGAAGTTACCAAATGGACCTGAAGTGCAACCCCAAGGGGAAGTTACCAATGTTGAGTTCATAGAAGCCATAAGGATGTTAAGTCAAGCTATGACTAACTAGGTTGGGAAATAAAGCGGAGCTCAACAAGAAGAGACTGACACATCAAGGATTCGTGAGTTCTTGAGGATGAATCCTCCAAGTTTCACTCGTTCAAGCACTTCTGAGGATCTAGAGAACTTTGTTGATGAACTAAAACAGGTGTTTTATGTGATGCATATTTCTGATATTGAGAGAGTTGAGCTAGATGTATAGCAACTGAAGAATGTTGCGAGGACTTGGTTTGATAAGTGGAAAGGAGGTAGAGGTGACGATGCACCACCTGCGAGTTGGGCCTATGTTGAGGAGGCTTTCTTGAGGCGTTTCTTCTAAGAACTGAAAGAGGCTAAGATATGGGAATTTCTTACTCTAAGGAAGGATTCCCTTAAGTGTTCATGAGTATGGGTTGAAGTTCACCCAACTATCCCGTTATGCTCTAGAGATCGTTGTGAACATGAGGAGTAGAATGAGCTTGTTTGTTGCTAGGTTGTCCCATCTATCAAGAAAAAAGGGCACATCAGCTATTTTAATTGGGGACATAGGCATATTAAGGTTGATGGTCTATGTGCAGCAGGTTGAGGAAGAGAAGCTGAGGGATAAAGAGGAACTTAAAAACAAGAAGGCTAAGACAGGGAATGAGTCTAGGCAACAGAAAAGTGATGTGAATCATTCATCCTTTCAGCAGAAGCAAAAGGGACCTGCTTCATCATCTGCTAGTGCACCTGCACCCAGAAACAAAGGCGAGTATAATAGCCAGAATTCGCAGAACTTCAGAGCTAGACTTGTACAGTCTCAGGGTAGTGTGGCACAAAGAGGTAACTTGGCTCTTGCATGTGCTAGGTGTGGTAGAACCCACTTAGGTATGTGTCATGATGGCCAAACAGGTTGTTTCAAGTGTGGGCAATAGGGTCACTTCATGAAAGAGTGCCCAAAGAACAGACAAGGTAATGGAAATTAGGACAATAGGGCCCAATCTTCATCAGTTGCTCCACGTGACAGGGCTGCACCTAGAGGAGCTACTTTCGGTACTGGTGGAGGATCAAACCACCTTTATACGATCACTAATAGCCAAGAGCAAGAGAACTCTCCAGATGTTGTCACTGGTATGATCCGAGTCTTTGACTTTACTGTTTATGCTTTGTTAGACCTAGGAGCGAGTTTATATTTTGTAACTCCATGTGTTGCTATGAATTTTGTTGTTATTCCTGAGCAGTCTAGTAAACCATTCAGTATTTCTACACCTATTGGTGAGTCTGTTCTAGCAGAGCAAGTCTATCGTGATTGTCCTATTTTCATCAATCACAAGAGTACCATGGCTGATTTAATTGAGTTAGACATGGTAGATTTTGATATCATTCTTGGTATGGACTGACTTCATGCCTATTATTCCTCAGTTGATTGTAGAACACGAGTTGTCAAGTTCCAGTTTCTAAATGAGCCAGTCTTAGTGTGGAAAAGTAGTTCAGCGGTGCCTAAGGGTCATTTCATTTCGTACCTTAAGGCGAAAAAGTTAGTTTCTAAGGGTTGTATCTATCACTTAGTCTGAGTTAATGACTTTAGTGTTGAGATACCTCTCATTCAGTCAGTTCCTATAGTAAAAAAGTTTGCAGAACTCTTTCCAGATGATCTTCACGGTGTCCCTCTTGAGAGAGAGATAGACATCGGTATAGACCTTCTTCCAGATACTCGTCCTATAGCTATTCTGCCATATAGAATGGCACCAGGAGAGTTGAAAGATCTTAAAGAATAGTTGAAAGATCTTTTATAGAAAGGTTTCATTCGACCAAGTGTCTCACCTTGGGGCGCTCCGGTATTTTGTGAGAAAGAAAGATGGTTGCCTTAGGATGTGTAAAGATTACCGCCAGTTGAACAAGGTTACCATCATGAATAAGTATCCTCTTTCAAGAATTGATGATTTTTTCGATCAGCTTCAAGGTGCTTCTTGTTTTTCTAAAATTGAGCTCAGATCTAGCTACCATCAGTTGAAAATAAGGGAATGTGATATTTGAAAGACAGCATTACGGACCAGTTATGGTCATTAAGAGTTTTTGGTCATGTCGTTCGATTTAACTAATGCACCAGCAGTGTTCATGGACCTTATGAATAGAGTCTTCAAACCTTATTAAGATATGTTTGTTATCGTCTTCATTGATGACATACTAATCTATTCAAGGAATGAAGAAGATCATGCTAGTCATCTCAGAATAGTTCTTCAGACTTTGAAATATAAGTTTTTGAAATGTGAGGTTTGGCTTGAGTCTGTGGCATTCTTGGGCCACGTAGTTTCCAGTGATGGAATTACAGTTGACACTTAAAAGATAGAGGCAGTGCAGAGTTGGCCAAGACCTACATCTCCAATTGATATTAGAAGTTTCTTGGGTTTGGTTGGATATTATAAAAGGTTTGTTGAGGGGTTCTCATCTATTTCATCCCCTTTGACCAAGTTGACTCAGAAGACAGTAAAGTTTCAATGGACTAAAGCTTGTGAGAAAAGCTTTCAGGAATTGAAAAAGAGGTTGACTACTGCCCCATTATTAACCTTACCAGAAGGTATGCAAGACTTTGTGGTGTATTGTGATACATCTAGAGTTGGTTTGGGTTGTATATCAATGCAGAAGAGCAAGGCTATAGCTTATGCCTCTAGAGGGTTGAAAGTTGATGAGAAGAGTTACCCAACCTATGACTTAGATTTGGCTACTTTAGTTTTTGCTTTGAAAATATGGCGTCATTATTTGTATGGTGTTCATATTGATGTATTCACTGATCAAAGGAGTCTTCAATATGTGTTCACTCAGAAAGAGCTTAATCTCAGATAGAGGAGGTGGTTGAATTACTCAAGGATTACAACATGAGTATTCTTTACCACCCAGGTAAGGCTAATGTTGTTGTTGATGCCTTAAGCAGGTTATCTATAGGTAGTACCGCCCATGTTGAGGAAGAAAAGAGAGAGTTAGCAAAAGATGTGCATAGACTTGCACGCCAGGAAGGCAAACTTATGGATTCCACAGAAGGAGGAGTAGTGGTGATGAATGGGGCTAAATCATCATTAGTTCCAGAAGTAAAAGGCAATCAAGAACAAGACCCAATTTTGGATGAATTGAAGGCAAATGTTCAAAAGCGAAAAGTATTAGATTATGAACAAGGGGGAGATGGTGTATTGAGATATCAACGTAGATTGTGTGTACCAATGGTGGATGGACTCCAACAGAGGATCATGGAGGAGGCTCATAGCTCCAGATATTCCATTCATCTGGGTTCCACAAAGATGTATATTGATTTGAAAGAGGTTTATTGGTGGAATAGTATGAAGAAGGGCATTGCAGAATTTGTTGCTAAGTGCCCAAATTGTCAACAAGTTAAAGTAGAGAACCAAAGGCCCGTTGCTTCGGCTCAGAATATAGAACTTCCAAAATAGAAGTGGGAGATGATTAATATGGACTTCATCATAGGTTTAAAAAGGTCTTGCAAGAAGCATGATTCTATTTGGGTGATTGTCGATAGAATGACAAAATCAACCCACTTTTTACTGGTAAAGACTACTCATTCGGCAGAAGATTATGCTAAGTTGTGTCTGTAAAAGGTGGTAAGAGTTCATATGGTTTCAGTCCCCATTATTTCAGACAGAGGTGCTCAATTTACTGCAAAGTTTTGGAAGTCATTCCAGATAGTCTTAGGTTCAAAGGTGAACTTGAGTACTGCTTTCATCCTCAAACAGATGGTCAAGCAGAGCGCACTATTTAGACCTTAGAGGATATGTTGAGGGCCTCTGTGATTGATTTCAAAGGTAATTAGGATGATCACCTACCCCTTATTGAATTTGCATACAATAATATTTATCACTCTAGCATCCAGATGACCCCATATGAAGCTCTTTATGGGAGAAGATGCAGATCTCCTATTGGATGGTTTGATGTTTGTGAAACAGGGTTGATAGGACCAAATTTTGTTCATCAAGCTATGGAGAAGGTGAAAGTGATTCAAGAGAGGTTGAAAATGACAAATAGTCGTCAAAAATCCTACACTGATGTTAGGAGAAGGGAAAGAGTTTGAAGTAGATGATTGGATGTATCTAAAAGTCTTACCCATAAAGGGTTTTATGAGGTTTTGTAAGAAGGGGAAACTTAGTCCTCGGTATATTGGACCTTATTGAATATCCAAGAGGATTGACAATGTAGCTTATGAGTTGGAACTACAACAAGAGTTAGTCGCAGTTCATCGGGTGTTTTACATCTCTATGTTGAAAAAGTGCATGGGCGATCCTTCATTGATCATACCAACTGAGAATATTGCGATCAAGGATAGCTTATATTATGAGGAGATTCCATTTCAGATTCTAGATCACCAAGTTCGCAAGTTGAAAACAAAGAGGTAGCATCAGTCAAAGTCCTTTGGAGGAACCACTTTGTTGAAGAAGCTACTTGGGAACCTGAAGAGGAAATGAAGAAGAGATATCAACATCTCTTTAAGTCTAGAGAAAATGCAGACCAAGTTACAAATTCTCTTCTTAGTACTTTTTAAATTATGAGTAAGCATGTTGTTTGTTTGCATTTGTTGTTGGGTGTTTGAACTTGATGTTACACCCTTAGCTTAGTAAGAGTAATCTCATTCGAGGAGAAATTTTCCCAAGGGGGAGATATTGTAACATTCCGCAAATTAAAATAACTAGGAAGAAGCCAATAATTGTAAATAGTCATTTTTGGAAATAATGAAAATCTAGAAATTTTGTTAAGTTAGAATAGGTTGAGTTTCAGTCAAATTCAAATGTCCATAACTTCAAGCTCAAGATGATTTAGGCGTACTTCTATATATGGCAGGAAAGATCTTGGAATGATCTTTCCAACGCCGTTGAGTTTACGCGATTCCTTGTTCATATGAGTGAGTTATGCCCTTTGGAAGTTAGGTTGTTGGAATTAGGAAAGTCCAATCCGGATTTTTAAAGGGTAGTTTGGTCTTTTCCTTGCCCAATTATGTTGTTTCATTTTTGTTAATTAAGTTAGGGTCTAATCAGAATTAGATTAGTTGACGCTTTTAGCAAAATACACTAGGAATTGGAGAAGAGAAGAAAATAGAAGAAAATAGGAGAAAGGAGAAGAACGTTCAAGATTCATCGATTTCATCAAGGATAACTTGTGGATTTCATCGGGGGTGATCCCTAAAAGGTATGTGAGATCACATAGCATTGGGTTAGTTCACCCACACACCAATCCTGATTTATTTAAGCAAATTTATGTTCTTGAAAGAATAGAAATTGAGTTCTTGATGGGTTCGTTGAATTCTTGATTCGTTGAAATCGTTGAGGTGTTGTTTGATCTGAATCCATGATTTTTGGTTTGAACATATAATCAAATCAAAGTGTTTGGTGAAAGAACCCACGAAATCTAGAGGATTTAGAGTTGGAAAAGGAAGAAGAAATTTCGTCAGTCAAAATTTAGCAGTGCCACCGCGTTGCGGAGCTAGTCCCCAGTTTTGGGAAAAGTCGTTTCGCATCGCGGAGCAAGTCCATAGGTTTAGGAAAAGTCATTTTGCGTCACGGAGCAGTCATGGACCGTTCTGCCTCAAAAGTTATTTTCTAAACCAAAATTTAAATGCATCTTCGCGTCGCAGACCCACCCTTAAACAATGAAATTTTGATCTTTTCTCATGTTTAGCTATCTAAAATTATTCCTAAACATCATGAGATCTTTTCTATCACAAATCACAATCCTTAAATCCATAATTTAATTCAAGAAAAGTTAAGAGTAAAGTTACAAGTTAAGAAGCAAGTTAAGAGAAGTTCTTAAAAGTATACAAAAGTCTTTCACAAGTGTTTTAGCTTAGTTCTAAGACTTAAGTTTTAAGTTAAGCAAAGAGTAATGATTTGAAGTTCATTTCTTCAAAGAAGTATATGGGGACTATGTATTCCCAAAGAGTTTAAAATGTTTTTACATTTGAACAAGAAAGGGAACATCAATTCCAAGAGAGCTTGTAAGCTAAGTTTTTTGAGTAACTATCTCAAATCAAAGAAAGATGTTTTTTTAAAAAACATATGAGCTAAGTATATTTTGGAAGTAGTATTGAGCACCGATATGGGGATGCGAGTTCATTTAACTCAAGTCTCCATAAACCATGTAGCTATCATGTGTAGTAAAGGATCATACTTTTTAAATGACTCCTTATGATACTTTTAGCATAAGCTAGTGGATCCACTAAGTTAAACGTTCTATATGAGCGCAAAGTATAGGAAGGTTCTGCCAGAGTGGGCAAGACGTTGTGTCACTACTTAGGCGCATAGTGGTGGTTGTCGATTAGAGAATCTCCCATAGAAACTATATTACTTTATTATATGACTAAAGTTTAGTTTGTTATTGCATTTTATTTAATGAACTAGGTTGTTTTCCACTGTTTTTACAAGCTTTCTATATATAGCATATGTTTATTGCTTTATATTGAGTTAAGTTATTCAGGAGTTGAGTAAAGCTAAGGTAAGTGTTCCTTCCATATTTTTTCTAGCTTAAGTTGTGTTTAGTATTCCAACTTGCATAATCGTACATTCAATGTACAGATGCCAGTTGGCCTGCATCTTATTTTGATGTAGACACAGGTAACCAGAATTAGTATCCAGTGCCTCGTTGATCTAATTTAAGCACTCAGAGTCTTGTGGTAAGCTTCCTTGCTTCCAAAGGATCCCTTTTTATTGCTTTCAGTTTTACTATCAGTTCATTAGGATGTCGTGGGCCTGTCCTGACATCCATCTTAGTTGATTAGCAGCTTCATAGACAGAGAGTCAGTTAGTTAAACATTTGTCACTACTTTATTATTGGCTTATGTTTTTGATACTTGAGGTTTCCATTTTGGCTAAGTTTGAATCTTTACTTAAAGACATTCTAAATTATTTCATAAGTTCCTTTTTAGACTATTTCCTATGTTTAAGTCTTCCGCTGAGTAAGTAAACCATGCCAATGGTTCACTTGGGGTGTGGAATGGTTCTCGAGTGTCAGCCATGTCCGGGGTGTAGGCTTGGGGCATGACAAAGAAGTTCTGTTGAGATGACAAACAACTACCTTAAAAACTATACATAGGAAGTCTGAGAAAAGAAAAAAATCAAAAGTATTACGAAGATCTGGACTCATAACCCACAAAAATGTAGAAGAACGGCGTGAGTACCAAACCATATGGTACTCAGCAAGAAACCTTCTAAACACAAGCTAAGGGAATAGAATATGGGTACTCCTTACACCCCAACGTAACCTCTACAACTACGACCTGATTAAAAGCAACTCAACCTAACAGTTCACAGTTTCAGTAGCATATAGATCAATAAAAACACTCCAATGATTTTTGATCAACAATACATAGGATCAAGTTCATCAATCACAAGTTTCACAAAAAGGCATTCACAAGTTCACAAATTATATAGATACGCAATGCAATGCAAAGTATAGTGAAGCATGTCTAACCTAGCTATACACACCCACTGTCTCTTAGTCCATGAACCATGAGGGGAATACATTCCCATGCATCCATCTTTGCGTGTGAAACGACCCTCAAAAATAAAATCCATCACAGCGTGTGATACTTCCCTAGATAATAAAATCGGTTGTAGCATGCGACACGTCCCTTAAAATATAGTATCTGTCATAGTGCATGAAACTTCCCTTGAAATGGTACATCCTCAAAAAATTTCTTATTATTCCTCAATTCACGTAACACTTGTCACAACCATGTCTCAAAACCAATGCAAAGAACATGTTCAGATAAATAATGGGGAGATGAACATTTTCATAACAATGTACAAATCACAACAACACAATCATGATACAACATCCAAAATGAACCAATACGCCTTTCAAAACTATTCTCAACACATCACACACCAATAATTAACCACGTTGCCTTTTATTAACTTTTTTTCATACATTAGAATTATTCAACATGGACAACTCAACCCATCAGCAAGTTCCATTACTCTCCAACACATACCGCAATGACATACATAATTCTATATAGATAACAAGGGTTAACAAATCCACTTGCCTTAAACAATCGAACAATTACCCAAGACTTGAGTCTTCCCCTATAATTGAATTTCCAAGTCAATGCAATCCGAATCTATAATCCAGTTCCTATATCTTGATTCCAATCAATATGTCAAATCCTATAAGTTTCAAGCCTAGGGCAATGTCTTAATTTCTCCAAACACTCTAACCCAAATAGTTTTCGTATAGTATAATACACCTAATATTTAATAGCTTTTTTTGATATATCAAGACAAATAATTCATGCTTTGATATATGGAGATACGTAATTAAATATAGGGTGTATTATATTATACGAAAACTATAAAGGTTGTAGTGTTTGGAGAAATTAAGACTTAACTCTAGGCTTAAAACTTAGGAAATATTATATTTGACCTATTTATTGGCATAAAGATTTAGGAACTTGATTATAGCTCTGGATTGCATTGATTTGGACGCCCAACTAAAGTGGAAGGCTCAAGTCCCAAAGTAATTGTTCGACTGTTTGAGGCAAGTAGATTTCTTAACCCTTGTTAAGTGTATAGAATTGTGTATTTTCTTGTGGTATGTGTTAGGGATTAATGAAATTTGGTGACTGGTTGACTTGTCAATTTTGAATAATTCTAATATATTAAAAAGGTGTAATAAAAGGCAATGCGATTAATTATTGGTACGTAATGTGTTGATATTTTTTTTGAAAGGCTTATTGATTCATTTTTTATGTGGTATCACCATTGTGTTGTTGTGAATTATTCATTGTTATGAAAATGTCCATCTCTTAATTATTTGTGTGAACATGTCATTTACATTGGTTTTGAGACATGACTGTGACAAGTGTTATGTGAATTGAGGAATAATAAGAAATTAAAGAAGATGCACCATTTTGAGGGACATGTTGCGCACCAATACAGATACTTTATTTTGAGTGACATGTCACATGCCGTAACTATATTCTACTATCGAGGGACGTGTCACACCATGGCGGATTTTATTATCGAGGGTCATGTCATACTCCGCGACAGATGCATGGACATATATATCCCCTATGGGTCCCGGATCGAGAGATAACGGGTCTGTATCACTAGGTCAAACATGCATCACTATACTTCACATTGCATTTCATTGCATTGAATATTTATTTCATTTGTGAACTTATGAGTGCCATTTTCTTAAACTTGTGATTGATGAACTTGATCCGTTGTATTTTTGATCAAAACACATTGGAGTGTTTTTATTGATCTATGTGCTATTGAAATTGTGAATTGTTAGGTTGAGCTAGTTTTATGCAGGTTGTAGTTATGGAGGTTTCGTTTGGGTATAATGAGTACTCGTATTCTATTCCCTCAGCTTGTGTTAGAAGGTTACTTGTTGACTACGTTGTGGCATGTTACTCACCCCTTGCTTCTGTATTTTTGTAGGTTACAAGCCTGAATCTTTGTAATACTTTATATGCTCTTGTTTTCCGAGCCTTCCTATAGAGATTTTTTTGAGGTAGTTATTTGTCATCTCAGCGAACCTTCTTACTCCTATTTATGACCTTGTTCTAATTTAGTGACAACATCATTTCAGACTTTTGTTTTTCTTTCAAAAAAATTGTAATAAATTAGAGGCTTGTGTATGTGACTACCATATTTTGGGGATTTAGTTAAGTTGACTTGTTATTCGTATTATTACTTGTTATTTAACTTTAAATTATAGCTTATTTCGGCAGTTTCTCATATAAGTTGGGTATTAGTATGACTTGCCTTGGTGGGATAAGACGAGTGCCATCATGTCCAATTTGGGATCATGAATATTACAACTATTAAGTCTAAATAATGTATAATTTTAGAAGCTTGAAACGTAAAATAGTGTTTAGGATATGTTGGATGCCCTAAACATGGTATGAATTAAATGTTTTACAAAGTAATTTCTTGCTTTTCTATTGCATTAAATATAGGTTTGATTCATTTAGAAGAAGAGTTTGAAAATCATGATTTTAATATAATTTCTAATTATATAGTTAATTTTCATAATTAATAATAAGGTATTACAGTTTTGAAATTGATTGCAACTGCATTTTGTCGTAATAAGAAGAATATCTCACATTATTAAGAAGCATCTTCTTTGAATTGTGTTTACACCTTACAAGCACCTGGTTTCTTTTAAAAGTTATAATGTATGTACATCTTTTTTGGTGTTACTATGACTAGGATTTTATTAGTTTTTTTTTTTTAAAAAAAAGGTCTACAAGATAGCCTGAAAGATTTGGCCCACAAACAATTAATATACAAAATCAAATAAAAACCTAGAAGAAAACAAAAACAATCTAAAGTTGCCTCTAAATCCAAAGAATGGTATACATAGTTAATTCTTCATATCTCCATGATTCTCTTTCAAGGAAGAAGAGGAGCTCCATTTTTATTTCCAAATTGCATTTCCAAATCTGAGCATAGTTAGGTAAGTGCCATTTTTCCATTAAAAATATGTTTTGATGTTTCTGTTCACTAATTCTAACAAACAAATTTCTTTTTGTCATGGACTAGATGATTTGATTTGGTGTGTTCTTCTGGTGAGACTCAATGTTGTATTTTCTATCTGGAATTAAAAATAAAAGAGTTGGTTGTTGATTCTTTAGGTTATGCCTTTTCGATGATACAATATAAAGTGACTGATTTATCTTGTAACTAAAGAAGTAACAATTTTGATCCTGTGAATTTTGAATAATCGAAAAGAAATCTACGATTGTATAGGAATATTGAGAAAATTTGCTTCTTGTTTCAAATCTTTTGAAAACCCTATTTTACTGATACAACAATGTAATCTGATGTACTGATGGAAGATTATTCCATCATCTCTTATTTTTATTTATTACTCTAGGTCTTATTTTCTGCTTCACTTCTAATTCACAAATAGCATGTCAAAACGACAAGAAAAGGAAATCAAATTCATGAGGTAAATAATTTTCTTGACCTCGAATATTTTCATTCTCATATTGGTCCAGTCCCTTGGAGTTTATAATGGAATCACTAGTCCTCATACATAATTTTCGAGATACACTTCACTACCTAAGACATTAATACCATACCAAAAATCACCCACTAAGATCTTCCTTATAAATAATGTTTTACCTAATCACTCGTAGTAACACACTAGTCAGCTTCTCAAATATGGATGCAACATCGAATCTCATTATACAAGTTGGTAGTACAACTAATAAGCCTTAAGTAGGTAGTATTCACATTTGACAATCGACATATCCATTTTCACATTCCACAAGTACCACATCATGAAAATATGCAAGATCCACTACTAGAATACCTCATACCTATTTAAAAGATCGTACTTAAATAACTCATACATTTCTACCCGTTGAGTAGTTGCAAAACATAAATAAGTCAAATCAGTCTCTAACCCAAAGCGATATGCACTCTTTTAGATATCGGGTCGATGACAAAATTAACACACTCCATAACTCTAACCAAGTAAGCATCGATACTATTTTAGAAGTCGTCTAATGACCTTCTTGATATACACTCAATCTATGAAATCTCAGTACAGATTCTGAAATAGATTGTTGCAACATCATTCTAATCATTCGCTAAGTGATCCATTGAAGTTATGACAAATTTACTAATTGTTTTGTCCAAAGTTACAATGTTCATTATCTAGCTATCACTTTAATTATTCCACTACCACTTGTCGAACCACTGCAGATATTGCCTATACCACAAAATTACTATTCCCGCTGACTGGGTAACTAACCTAAAAAAGATAACACATTCATGAAGTCCCTCAAACCATTATTCGAAATCATCATTTGAATATCCTTGAAATGCATCATTGAGTCATCACCATATTCAACCCCTTTGAATCATTTACCATTTTGAATCTGACAACGTAGTATATCACTTCCACCTTACCACCAAATCTCGCATCCAAGGTATACACAAATAAATTATTAAAATAAGGAATCACACATGAGTCATCATTATAAGCGAGAGAGAATGGAAGGGAGCAATAAGAATTAGACAGGACCTAAGATGCATGACAGAGATTCAAGAAGTGAAGATTTTTCCTAACAGTCACTATAGCCTCTCGAAGAAAAGTACAAACGTCTTCGTACCGATCCAAATTAATCTACATAGACTCCGCTTGTATCCACGTGAGACCTATAAACCTGGGGCTCTGATATAATTTTGTCACGATGAAAAAATTTATGTGATGGTACTCACTTTATCCCACAAAGAACAGTCAGCCGAAAATGCAACTAATACGATAAAGTGCAGAAATAAGATATAATTGAAAGTTTAATAACAAGTGACAATACGGATAACAAAGCTACTTAACTAAATTCGCAAAAACTGCTTTTTACCTGCACAAGCCTCAAATGTTTTACAATGGATTTGAAAGAAAAATGCAAGTCTCAAATGATGTTGTCACAAAAGCATAACAAGATCATAAATAGGAGTAAGAAGGTTTGCTGAGATGACAAACAACTACCTTAAAAAACTCTCCATAGGAAGCATCGTAAAAGAAGAGAATAGAAAGTATTATGAAGATCCATGCTCATAACTTACAAAAATGTAGAAGCAAGGGGTGAGAACCAAACCACACGATACTCAACAAGTAGCCTTCTAAACACAATCTAAGGGAATAGAATATGGGTTCTCCTTACACCCCAACAGAACCTCTACAACTACAACCTGCATAAAAGTAACTCAACCTAATAGTTCACAATTTAAGTAGCACATAGATCAATAACAACACTCTAATGATTTTGGATAAACAATACATAGTATCAAGTTCATCAATCACCTGTTTCATAGAGTGGTACTTACAAGTTAACAAATTATATAGCTATGCAATGCAATGCCTAATATAGTGATGCTTTTCTAACCTAGCAATAGACATCCGATGTCTCTCAAATCGAGAGCCAAGTGGGACATATCTATTCATGCATCCATCGCAGCATATGAAACAACCATCAATAATAATCCATCACACTGTGCGATATTTCCCTCGATAACAAAATCTATCATGCATGTGGCACGTCCCTTAAAGTATGGCATCCTTTGTGGCGCATAACACGTCCGTTGAAATGGTAGATCATGTTATATTTCTTATTATTCCTCAATTCACATAACACTTGTCACAACGATGTCTCAAAACCAATGCAAATTACATGTTCACATAAATAATGAAGAGATGAGCATTTTCATAACAATGTACAATTCACCATAACACAGTAATGATACAACATAAAAAAATGAACCAATACACCTACCTAAACCAATGTCAACACACTACATAGTAATAATTAATCACATTACATTTTATTACCCTTTTCTCATACATTAGAATTATTCAATATGGACAAGTCAACCTATCACCAACTTCCATTACTCCCCAACACATACCACAAGGAAATACATGATTTTATACACTTTACAAGGGTTAACAAATCAACTTGCCTCAACCAATCGAACAATTACTCCGAGACTTGAATCTTCCCCTTTAGTTAGGCTTCCAAGTTAATGCAATCCAAAATTATAATCAAGTTCCTAAATCTTGATGCCAATCAATAGGTCAAATCTCATATTTTCTAATTTTCAAGTCGAGGGTTAAGTCTTAGTTTCTCCAAGCACTACTACCCTATTATTTTTTGTAACATAATATACCTAATATTTAATTACCTATCTACATATATCAGAATTAATATTTGAGGTTTGTTATATGTAGATAGGTAATAAAATATTGAATGAATTATATTATACGAAAACTATTAGCATTGTAGTGTTTTAAGAAATTATGATTTAACCCTAGGCTTAAAATTTAGGAAATATGTGATTTGACCTATTGATTGGCATCAAGATTTAGTAACTTTATTATAGGTTTGGACTTCATTGATTTGGAAGCCCAACTAAAGTGGAAGACTCAAGTCCCAGAGTAATTGTTCGATTGTTTGAGGCAAGTGGATCTCTTAACCCTTGATAGATGTATAGAAACCTATCTTTCCTTATTGTATGTGTTGGGGAGTAATGGAACTTGGTGATGGGTTGATTTATCCATATTGAAAAATTCTAATGTATGAAAAAAGGGTGATAAAAGGCATTGTGATTAATTATTGGTGTGTGTTGTGTTGAGATTGATTTGAAAAGGCTTATTGATTAATTTTTTTTCATGTTGCATCACGATTGTGTATTTGTAAATTGTACGTTGTTATGAAAATTGTCATCTCCTCCTTATTTGTGTTAGCATGTCATTTGCAATTGTTCTGAGACATGGCTATGACAAGTGTTATGTGAATTGTGTAATAATACTAAATTAAAGAGGATGTACCATTTCGAGGGACGTGTCCCATGCTGCGACAGATACTATATTTTGAGAGACTTGTTGCACGTCATGACGAATTCTATTATCGAGGGACGTGTAACACGCCACGATGGATTTTATTATCGAGGGTCCTGTCATATGATGTGACAGATACATTATATTGCTTTGCATATCTATGTTATTTGTAAACTTGTGAGTGCCTTTGTGTGAAACTTGTGATTGCTGAACTTGATATTATGTATTGTTGATCAAAAATCATTGGAGTGTTGTAATTGATATATGTGCTATTGAAACTATGAACTTTTAGGTTGAGCTAGTTTTATGAAGGTTGTAGTTGTTGAGGTTCTGTTGGGGTGTAAAGAGTACCCATATTCTATTAGATTAGCTTGTGTTTAGAAGGTTACTTGCTGAGTACCGTATGATTTGGTGCTCACCCCTTGCTTCTACATTTTTATAGGTTACGAGCCCGTATCTTTGTAATGCTTTCTCTTCTCTTCTTTTACGAGGCTTCCTATGGAGATTTTTTTGAGGTAGCTATTGGTCATCTTAGCAGACATTCTTACTCCCATTTATGATCTTGTTCTAATTTAGTGACAACATCATTTCAAACTTGTGTTTTTCATTCAAATAAATTATAATACATTAGAGGCATGTGCATGTGACAACCAGGTTTTGGGGGTTTAGTTAAGTTGACTTGTTATCCGTATTATTACATATCATTAAAATTTAAACTATAGCTTATTTCCACACTTTATCATAATAGTTGGGTATTAGATTGACTTTTCTTGGTGGGATAAGATGAGTATCATCACATCCATTTTTGGGTCCTGACAAATTACCAATATTAAATTGAAATAAAATATAATTTCAGAATCTTGAAACTTAAAATCGTGTTTAGAATATGTTGGATGCCCTAAACATGGTATGAATTAAATGTTCTACATAGTAATTTCTTTATTTTCTATTGCATTAAATGTAAGTTTGATTTTTTAAGAAGACGAGTTTGAAAATCATGATTTTAATCTAGTTTCTATTTATATAGTTAATTTTGTTAATTAATAATAATCTGTTATAGTTTTGAAATAGATTGCTAGCGCAATTGGTCATAATAAGAAGAATATCTCGCATTATTATGATGGATCTTCTCTGAATTGTATTTACAACATACAACCAGCTGGTTTCTTTGTAAATTTAAAATGTATGTATATCTTTTTTGGTGTTACAACGACTGGGCTTATATTATTTTTTTTCTTTAAAAAAAAAGGTCTACAAGACAGCCTAAAAGATTTGGCCCACTAAACACTTAGTATACAAAATAAAATAAAAACCTAGAAGAAAACTAAAGCAATCTAAAGTTGCCTCTAGATCCAAAGAATGGAATCCATTGTTTCTTCTTCATTTCTCCATGGTTCTCTTTCAAGGAAGAAGAGGATATCCATTTTTATTTCCAAATCACATTTCTAGATCTGAGCAAAGTTAGGAAAATGCCATTTTTCCATTAAAAAAATGTGTTTTGGTATCTTTGCTCTCTAATTCTAACAAACAAATTTTTGTAATGGACTAGATGATTTGATTGGGTATGTTCTTTGGGTGAGACTCATTGTTGTATTATCTATCTGGAATTAAAAATAAAAGAGTTGGTGGTTGATTCTTTAGGTTTTGCCTTTCCGATGACAAAATATAAGGTGACTGCTTTATCTTGTACCTAAAGAAGTAACAATTTTGATCCTATGAATTTTGAATAATCGAAAATAAATCTTCGGTTGTGTATGAATGATGAGAAAATTTGCTTCTTGTTTCAAATCTTCTGAAAACCCCTATTTTCATGATACAACAATGCAATCTCATGTAATGATGTAAGATTGTTCCATCGGTTGCTATTTTGCTTTATTTCTCTAGGTCATATTCTTAAATTGGGTATTAGATACTTCTCTAAATTAATAATTTTTCTCCCCTAGCTTCAAAGTTCACAGAAGGTAGAAAAATACCATCATCCAGCCCTTATCTATATCAACAATGTAATATGCTAATGAATTTCCATCTATGAAAATATGTTGAAGCCTCACTTGACATAACTTGTCTAGAGCCTTAGTGTCTCCTATTCTAGTAGAATTCTACCAAGGAATCTCCTATACTCTAGAAGTTATTGGAACCGTAACTAAATGATCATTCTCGAAAATCACCTTATTGAGGCTCATAGAAACACAATGATAACATGCCTCCTTCATTACAATTTTTTCTGCCACATTGTTTGTTGTCTCACGAATTTCCTCCCCTTTAGAAATTATTAGATCCCATTTATGATTTTTTAAATAGTAACGATAGGAACTCTTGCTGAGATTTCTTCTAGATGCCCCATCTGTATTACATTTAAACACTTCACCATCAGGTGGTTTCCATGTGATTGCTAAAGAGAAATTCTTTGGTTTATAGTTTTGCAACAAAATTACTACGTCTGGCCAGTTAGCTACTTGATTCATCATAGGATAAGTGAATTTTACTCGTCTCTATATATATATGTATTCACCTTAAAAACAAGACTATATTATGAATGTTTCTTCCAATTCCTAAAACCATTTATCCCTTTCCATATATGCCACATACCTATTACTGAAATAGCTTAACATATGGGTCTCATTTTTTTGACAGAATTATGTTGTCCACTAATGAGTGATCACCCATGAAAGTTGTAGGCCATCTAAATGTATTCCTACCAAAAATAGCAATCTTCCTCCAAAACATTAGAAGCACCTGATTACTGGCATAAAAACACCTTTAATTACTAATCAGAATATTATATTTCAAATTAAGCAAAAGAAGTTTAAATAGCTTTCTTTGTATTTTATGTGGAAGTTATAAGATGAAATCTATGTAATTCTACCTACTAATATTCTTGATTACTAATCGTATCTTCCTTAATTAGACTTCAGTTGTTATTTAAGTGTATGAATTAACTTAAATGTATTTTTATATTGAAAAAGTGATCCAACCTAAATTAATTTTTTGGATACTGATATTTTTGTAATTCCTTTTTTATGATTGCACAAAGTGCAATTATATTTACTAGTTATTATATATTTTCTTTAACTTAAAGTTGAAAGATAGGTATTACGATACATATTACTATTTATCTTCTTTTGCTTTACTGCTTTTTCGAATGCAATACACATCCTCCATGAAAAGTAGAACTCTCTTAAATCTTGCTTTGCATATAACAATCAATGACTACATTGTTAAATAAATAGAGCTAAAAGAACGACTTAATTATATCAAACCATAAATAAAATTCATCTTATAAAGTTTCTGTCAAAACACTAGTAAATAATCTAGCTGCTTATGATAGAGTTTAAGAACATAACATAGATTTTCATGAAGAAAATTTTGCAGAAATATCGTGGATTAATTAGCACAAAATCACAAACAAAGAAATAGAAAAAAGAATAACACAAGGATTTAATGAGGTTAGGCTAACCTACTCATCCCAACAAAATTAGAGAGATTTTTCTACTATGAAAGAAAGAGAACAAGTTTTACAATGCTTTCAAGCCTTTAAGACTACATTGTGTATCTTGCACAATGCCTTAGAATTCCCAACTATATCCCATATATATAGATCCCAAGTAATTCCAAACCTATAAGGGAAAATTTTCCCAATCCTATGAAGATAATATTTTCTTTTCCCAAATATATTAGTACAAAGTGTCTCCTAAACTAATAGGAATTATTGGTTTCTAAAATATACAAGGGAAAAATTCAAGACATAATTAACAAATTTTCTCATCGGCCTGAATTCCCTTCATTAATAGGAATAACGTCTCTCAGCCCTCCAAAGTGCTTTTTGAGTACAACTCACACCATTAAAGTCTAGGAAATACCTAAACTTATTGGTAAGGATTGTCTTGGTCATCATATATCTTGGATTATTATGTGTAGATACTTTCTTCACGTCAACAACCCTTCATAAAAAAAATATCTTGGATAAAATAGTGTCTTTACTACCATATGTTTTGTCCACTCAAGGCCTTGTAGCCATATAGGATGTTTCGCAAAGCAAAGCCTAATTTGCAAAGTAGCATTCCAATGGATGACACTACTAGAAAGAGTAAAAACATAACATGTCATAGATCTTCTCTTATCCAAGTAACTTGCGTAGTCCGAATCCACATAACGTACTACTAGTTCACTTAGCTTGTCTTTGTAAAAACTCACGCCCACATCTGAAGTACTCTTCAAGTATCTCAAGATCCACTTCACTGCATTGCTAATGTTCTTTACTAGGACATGCCATGTATCTACTAAAAACATTAACAACATGTGAAAAATCAATAGGACTGCGAATAATGGCATACATAATGCTACCAACTACACTCAAATATAGAACACAAAACGCTCAAAGATTGTACAAACTCTTTTCCAAGTCGACTTTTTATAATTCTTTCAACCCTTCTGAAATAACCTCCTCAATTGCCTTGCATAACCCTTGTAACACCAAAGACGATATCATCGTAATCTTCCATAGACTTAAAATATACCCCTCATTAGATTTCTCTATTTCATACTTTGTTAAAGATGATGAAGATATCTTCATCCTTGATTATGTCTAGGAGACCTAACCTGGCTTTGATACCAATTTTTATGGAAATATCGTGGATTAACTAGAACACAATTATAAACAAAGAAAATAGAGAAGAGAATAACACAAGGATTTAATGAGACTTGACTAAGCCTACGCCTCCCATCAAAAGTAGAGAGAATTTTTTACTAAGAAAGAAAGAGAAAAAGTCTTACAATGTTTTCAAGCCTTTAAGACTACATTGTGTATCCTGTACAATGCCTTAGAATTCCCAACTATATCCCCTATATATAGATCCAAAGTAGTCCCAAACCTATAAGGAAAAGGTTTTCCCAATCCTTCAAGGACAATATTTTCCTTTCCCTAATCTAATAGGACAAAGGGTCTCCTAAACTAATAGGAATTATAGTTTCCTAAAACATAATGGGAAAAATTCAAGACATAATTAACAAAACAAGTAAAAGAGTAGAAGAAAATAAAACTGAATGGTGAATTTGAAGTAATGCTTTTTTCCTTGTTCTTGTCTCCCAAAATCTCAAAAACTACAAAAGAAGTGTCCCCTCTTAGGTCAATGAGTTAAATCACTATTTATACCACACATATTCACTCCGTGGAAAAAAGTTTCCTTCAGCATAAATAAATTCAAACTCAGCCATTTTTAGCAATATGTGATGTAGGCAAGGTAGCGCAGCCACTCTGTGCACGGCTGATTGTAGTAGATTCCTTTTTAGCCTTGATCCATGTTTTCTCTTGGCGCAACACAGCTCTGGTGGCATAACCATGTCGTGTACGACCTGTTTTTACTGTCTCATAATTTTCTTGATATTTCTATGTCCATTTTTGTTCTTTAACATTCGTACTCAATCTTGATCATATCCTTCAGGCCCTTACCAGCCTTCAAAGCTCCATCACCATTCATTTTTTGCTCCAAACATGTTCTTTTAGTTCTAACCAAACGTCTATGCAAAGAAGCACACTTAATAAGAACATAATGATTATAATGATGATAAAGTGATGGTAAAAAAGTACATATGAAGACTTTATAACAGTTAAATATATGCACTCTGCTGAATATCAGTTAACATCAATGCCATTGTGATTCATTTCTTTAAAGTTTTCATTCTTATTTTTCTTTTTAATTTGTTTGAAAAGAATGTCATGCTCGATATTAGCAAAATCATCATGACTTTTTTTCTTTTCTGCATTTTATATGCTTACAATATATGTCATGGTCAAGATTACTAGATTTAAGGTGAAATGAAATTATATTATTAAAATCACCAATTTAAAATAAGAATATTGTAGAGTCCTTTTCCTATAGTTCACTATTTCAACTGCAACTCATTTTAATTTTTGTGTGCTTCAACAAAAATCTCTCTTTATTCCTGTCAAGAAAAAAATTGGTCATCTTTCTCTCCTAAAGCTCTTTCCTTTTTCGATTGCTATAGAGCTATCATTCATTTTTCAATCCATAAGGAATTCCTTTTTTCAAGTGAAAGTCATCACATAAAAATGAAACACCATCTACACATGTTTTCCAAGACCTTTGGCTTAGATTTCATTTACAGATCATATTCATTATCCTTTAATCACACATGTTCATCAATTCAATATTGGTGATTGGACTTCATGTTGTAGGAGGCGCATTTCAAGAAAAAGGGTTTTCCAAAATCTCTTTCGTCCGACCCATTCACGCGTTTTGCCTCAACAACATGACCAAGTTTTACGACGTGACTGCGGTCACCCTCCGAAACAAAGATGAGATGGTCAGTTATCTAGCTTCTTGGTTTTTCTTCATAATTTTATATTTGCTACATTATGAGTGTTTTAGTTTAAAGTTTGTTTGGGGCTTAGTAACCTAGTTTGAGATTCAGATTCATAGGTTTCTAGGACAATGACCTCAAGTGATACTTATTCTTTAATTCATCTTATTTATAAAAGTTTAATCAAAGACCTGGATATGTTTAAGAGTTAATCTAAAGAACAAGTTAACATTACTTGAGGTCGTTATCCTAGAATCCTATGAATCTGACTCGGGCACTTTTTTAATACTAAGTCCAAAATAAGATTGAACTAAATCATTTATCATGTAGAAGATATAAATTATTAAGCATTAGTACGAGACTAGCTAGCTCACCATTTGATCTTTGTTTTTGAGGGTGAGGCTGTGTCTTAAAACATAGTTTTGTGGTCATGGAGAATGGCGTAAATGGATGGAACCTAGGAGATTTTTTTAACCCCTTTTTCTTGAACTGTGCCTCCTACAAAAAAAAATTCCAAACACCAACTTTGCATTGATGATCTCGTGTGATTATGGGATCATCAATACTATTTGTAGAGAAATATCAGCCAAAGGTCTTGCTTACTTCTGCTTGGACAAAAAGAATTCTTTCTTTATAGAAAAATCAGTGATAGCTCTAAAACAAAGCAAAGAAGGAAAGAGCTCTACGAGAGAAAAATTATTTCTTGACAGGAACAAAAAGGGATTTTGGTTGTTGAAGCACACAAAAATTAGGATGATGTGGAGATGAAATAGATAAGTGTGTGGAAAAGACTCTAGAATTTTCCTATTTTAAGATTGATATTTTAATAATATAATCCCATTGCGTGTCAAATCTATTGCGAAACTATTACTCTTTAGTAGTACAACAATTTCCTTATATATAAATGGAGTCTCAATTAAGTAAACTATATATGTTTGTACAATTCATAACAACAGTTCTACTTGTTCAAGGAGGCAATCCTTAGGTTTGTATTTTCCCAAAAAGTACACTATTTAATAAATTGAAATTTTTCATTTCCTTTTTTATATTAGTTTGCTTATTTATCATTGAACTTTAATTATTTAAATTTACTTTGAAGGAGAAAAATTCTTTCTGTGTAATATTGTCCCTTTATAAGATACCTAAGTGTTTTATTTTTTTTAAAAAAAATTGTGAAAAACTACGAACCAACAGTTATTTCTAGGAACCTTGTTAATAGAATCGTATAAGAACATAAAGTAAATAACAATTAATATTTTTCATGGAAAAATTCCTCAGTCGACTTCCCCTTATTTATTGTTGACCCAAGAGGTTAAGGGAATTAAAAAAACCACGACCTATAGTATGTGGGATTTTCGGCAACCTCCACTATGCTAAGGAGTTGTTTTAGATTATTATAACTGATGTAGTAAGAAATCATCAGCCTAAACCATTAAGATTGTTAAATGTATTGTTGGCCAAAGAACCCTTCAAGTGGTTGAACAATGGTAACAAGATATCTGTCACAACCTGAGCCTACACCCAAGACAAGGCCAACACTCGAGAACCAATGTTGGCCCCCAAGCGAACCCTCATCCTGAGTGACTACAAATTGAAGACTAACTCATGCGTACAAAAGCATCAAACTAAAAGAAATGCTACATCAACAGTATAATAAATCTCAAAACTATCAGAATATACTGAGTATTAAACATAAGTTTTAAATAAAACATATGAAACTAAAAGACTCTCAAAATTGTCTATATATGAAGCCTCTACTATACAAAGTTGAGTATCGAGACAAGACCCAGGACTCCTTAAGAGAACTACTACTAACAACTCATAAAACTGGAGTCCTCCGAATGGAAGAAGGTCTCGCTCAAAAGCTGACGAGTGGATGAAGTGATTCCAACAAACTCTTGTTAAGGATCCTAAGAACCTATATCTGCATCATTAAAAGTTGCAGGTCGAATGACATTAGTACATTGAATGTACGGGTATGTAATATATATGGATAACAAATAACTGAATGAAAGGTCTGCAATAGATATAAGTATATACTCAAGTGAATGTTGATTAACGTATCAAGGCATTTCATCGAATACTAAATGCTAACAATCATTCGTCAGTACAATACCCAACTACTTGAGTTGGGGTCGATCCCACAGGGAGTAGTACTTCCTTCTAATTCAATAATAAAAGTACAATGACAAACTCTTCAACAAAACAATTCTTACACAATTAATGTTCAAATCTCAAATTTTGAGCTTTAACAATTAATCCAAATTTACACTTCAACACGAACAATCAAATATTAGAGTAAAGCTTGGGGAATTGATCAGCCAATTATTAAATCTCAACGAATCGAATAAACATTATTGCTCATAATGGGATAATTTGTTGTGGGTAGGTTAAATCATATATAAAGTAACTTTCTCTCGAACAATTACCTTTTTTATTATTGAATTCTCTAGAACCTCAACACCAATTGAAAGAGCCCTAGCTCTTTACCCTCATCAAATCCACTCTCTCGAGCTGAAACAAAGGAAACCCACTACTATGGACTCTAGGATTGCCACCTTTGTTCTACACCTCTCTCTCAAGCAAGTGCACAACACTGAAATTGTTGCATGAAATCATGCAATTCAACCTCAAAACACATCAACAACTTAGACCCACTTCAAACTAACACCATTATTCGCAATTAAGGAACACCCACTAAGTGAGATTCAACAATTGGCTTCATGATCAAGCCCTCAAGTGAAGGGTTTTAGCCACTCATCTCAAACATAAGAAAATTAAAATCAATTATCACTCCCCTAGTTGGGTAAAATTGATAATTATAGATCAAAATCAATTAATAATCTCCTCTCTTACAAAAGCTCTCTCAAATTCTTGCTAAAATCACTCACAAAACCCTTTGGTACTGTTTTCTCTCTAAGTAATTTCTTCCTCACATTCTGAATATCTTTCTTTGTCTAGTCAAAACGAATTTAACCAAGCCTGAAGTATCACTTCTTTAAGACCACTTGGCGAAGTAAGTCGGACGTCGCCAACAAATCCGTGACTCACCGATTGTTCTTCATCTCTCCTTCATTTTCACTTCTTCTTGGTCTAGCCACTGTAACTTTAGGCGGTCCAAGTCGGGATCGTCGAGTAACTCTGCAATTCGCCCTCTTTCCCTCTATCTCACCCATCAGCACTTGCATGAATCTTATTTAGTACTTTTGGCGAATAGGTTTATCCTTCGCCAAATAGATCAGTGACACACCAAATGGAGTTGATGTTCACTGAAATCAATTATATTTTAGATCCAGCATTCTATAACTTTAGGCGGTATCTTGGCAAGTTGGCAATTCACCGTATGACAACGGCGACCATCATAGCTTCATTTCTTCATTCCTTAGCTTGCTTTGTTCCCTTCTTGATCAATAGTGTCCATGCATTATTTTTTAAATCCAAATACTTGAAATTCAAGGATTTACATTATTCATTGTCAAAAAACAATCATTTGAGGTCACTAATTTTGTTAAAATAAAGCCCTAAGAGTCCAAATCGTGGACTCATCAAATGTAAAGAAATCAAGATGTGAAACTTTTCAAACTTCAAAAAAAGTACTCACTCATCTCTAAAATCAACATATTAAGTGATAAAATAAGAATACACTTTTTATTCTATTTGGTAGATTCCCTAACTGACAACCATCACTATGAGCTACATGATAATACAACATCTCACCCACGATGTGAAAATTTTCCTATACCGTGTCAAGGTATAGAACCTGTCAACTAAGTGGATCCAGTTAGCAATAAGGGTTCATCTAAAAAGTATGATCATTTACTCAAGTTGGTAGACATGGTTTATGAAGATGTTGAGTTGTGTGATAACTATGATCATTTACCCTATTGCAACAAGCCAAGCCTTAAGAGTTTTCACTTTTCTATTCACACCTCTCTTCTTCTTGTAGATTCACTAAAACCAATAGGTTTAACACCCATAGGTGGTTCAATTTTGTTAGAGTACAAACACTCCATTTAAGATTTCATAGCAACAATCCACATTTTAGCATCTTTATCATGTAGTGCTTTAGCGTAATTTAATGGTTTAGTATTAATCTCTTCAAGCGTTCAATTATATGATTCTCCCAAGAGCATTAAATGTTATGGTTTTCTAATAACTCTCCAACTATGATCACTAGCTATTGTAGGATCCACTACATCTTGATCTAAATTATGAACATCCTGGACTACTTCCTCCACAATTGTAGGCTGCACGAACTTATTCCCACTACTGTATGGTAGTGAGATGTCTTAAGTCTGGTCTTGAGAAACCTCTTGCCTATTGACATTTCTATCACTATGTGGATGCAATGGTATGTCAACAATTGGTTTAGGAAGTTGTGTTCATATTTCATTAGTAGTTATTTCTTTTCTTAATTCTTGCAACATGAGGTTACTTGTCGGAACATAGTTAATTCAATATTCATGCTCTAAAAACTTGGCATTTGTTGAATAATTACCTTTTGTTCCTTAGGATGATAACATAAACCTCCTTTAATTCCTTCTATCCAATGAAAATGAACACTTCTGTCCTTGATTCCAACTGATTTGTTTTCCCTTTTAGGGCATGTGTTGGACATCCCCAATCTTGAACATGTTGTAGACTAGGCTTGCACATATTCTACAGTTCTTGTGGGGTTAAAAGAAGAGATTTGGAAGGAACCAAATTAAGAATGTAATTTGCGGTTTCCAAGGTATATCCCCATAGCTAAAAGGCAAATCTAAATTATTAATCATTGGTCTAACTATTTCCAAAAGAGTTCTATTTCTTCACTCTACCACACCATTTTGTTGTGGTGTTCTTAGGGTAGAATATTTGAAGTAATTCCCAATTCCAATAAGTACTTTATCAATTCTGCAGAAAGATATCCATCACCACGAGCAGATTGTAATATTTGGATATTTTTACCATGTCGCTTTTACATTTCTATCTTAAATTATTTGAATTATTCAAAGCATTCAGATTTATGGAGAAACAAATAAATATATCCATATTTGGAGTAATCATCTGCGAAAATCAGAAAATACTCAAAACCCTCTCTTGCTTGTACTTCATAGGACCTCAAAATAAGAAGGAATTAATTCTAACTTATTATTGGATCTATTTCCTTTAAAAGGGAATGGTCTCTTTGTCATTTACCTTCTAAACAAGATTCACGAGTTGGTTGTGCCTCCACTTTCAATGAACTCAAAGGTCCATCTGTAATCAACCTTGAAATCCTATTTATATTGATATGACATAGACGTAAGTTCCATAAGTATGTTTGACTCTATTCAGAAATACATTTTCTTTTATGAGATATATCAGTATTATTTAATTCATTTTTTTCGTAGCATGTTATGGGAGACTTCAAATACAAACAAATGATGTATTTTAAGAGAACTAGGGATGAATTGCTCATTATACTTAATAAAAACATAATTATTTGCAGAAAAAAAACTTCATAATCAATATACATTATTTTTTAAACTAAAAGAAAGTTTCTTTTTATAGAAGGTACATAAAAAACATCTTTTAAAAAACAAAATTTTGGAACTACTCAACGAAAAGGAAATATTTTCTATTGCTAGAACTGGTGTTAGTTCCCCATTGACCTAAAAAACATAGACTTCATTCTCACTTAACCGCCGCATTTCTTAAAGCCCCTACAGAGAAGTGCAACTATGGTTAGTGGATTTCGAATCTTCAACCCATAATTGGGTAGAAATAGTTGCTAAACAGGTTTCAACAATATTTAAATAAGAATTACCTTTGTTCTTCATTTTGGCTTGACAGTATGCGAATTGACTCTTTTGGTGACAAGACTTCTTGCAGTTGATTAATGTTTCAAGTACACCTCATATGATTATAGGTGTAAATGATCGTTAACTAGTACAAAATCCAGCAAAGAGTTGGGGTCGAACCCACAGGGAATGGTGCACGTTTCAATTTAGTTATGAAGTTATAAATGTGATCTATTCAGTTTTAGCTATCTACATCATTGGTAACATGTAAATAAATCTAAAGTTTTGACAACGAATGTCAGATGTAAATAAATCGTTAACTATGAGTGCATCAGTTTTTTCTCAAACAACTACCACAAATCATGTTATTTCTTTCGAGCTAGTAGGTAGAATCGAGTTTACGATTTACTCTTTTGAGCTAAACCCAAATCAACCAAATAACTATAATCATTGAAAGCTTTGATTCTAAAACCTCTTTCTCAAGCAAGCCTAGAATTCTAAGTTCAAATTGCATTTACAACTACAATTCTTAGATTAAAAAACAACTATCAATTAAACCCACTTCAATTAAGTATTTAAATCAGTAAATAAGAACACCCATACGCTAATTCAACCAATAATCACATGATCACACTGCAAGAATTGGGGATTTAGCCATACATCATAAAAAGGTAAAAACCATTAACAACTCGATTTGTCATCAGTTGGGTAAGAGTCTTCAAGCTTTTACAATGTTCTAAAATCGTAAAATTCAAAAACCAAATTCCGAATACCCACAATTAAGCTTAGAAATCCTCAAAGTTACAATAAAAACTAAAAAACTTCAAAGAAAAGTCTAACTCTAAAATTGGGAATCAGAACTCTTGAAATTACATTCAAATTCCAATTTATAGTTGCCTACGTTTTAGCCTAAAAGTCACTTTGACAGAGTAAGTCGTTCCTAGCCTAGTGTTCAGTGATCCGCCCTTTGCTCTCCTCCATCACCATTTGGCATTCATTCTCAACATCCTAGGTCCTGTAACTTTTGACCATCCAAATTGTTATCGAGGAACCGATTGACGATCCACTGATTTCCCATTTCTGGAGGACACTTATGCTATCAAAACAAAGCCCAAATGAATCAAAATCTCAGACTCATCAACACCCCCAACATAAACTTTTTCTTGTCCTCAAGAAAAACTCAAGTTCAATCAGTTTAACAAGGATGTCTACAAATAGTGTTGTATAAGACTCAATACAAATTCAAACAACAAGGTTCAAACTACTCATACAAGGATCAATTATGTACTCAAAGTTTCAAATTGTGACTTACCATCATCAAGTGCACTCAAGCTCACAATGTTTGCTTCAAATACAAGTTCAAGCTCAACGAAGGTGTTCAAATTCCCTTCCAACAAAGGTGATTTCATATTCACACAAAATTTCTAACCAATTAAAAGTTTCTTAATCAGATACAACTTTCATACACACAAAGATGAACACATGCATGACTTCACCCCTAGGCTTACCCATATTTTCCAATCAACATTCGTTTAAGCTCACTGAAGATCACAAAGGTCATTTTAAGGCTTATAATGAGTTTGAGTGTCAAAGTATGGTTACTTAAACTTTAGTGGCTTCTACCTTCATGAAGTGTCCTTCTTCTCTTCATCATTCAAACATGATCATAATCCACTCCATTATTTAACTAGACATGATTCACCGGATACCCCATTTCTTTTGTTATTTACAAAACTTAATTTCACATCTTTTTTCTTTTTCATTATTTTTTTTTTCTTTTCCTGTTTTCTATCTTTTTTTTACATGAATGGTTTCCATCTTATTCAACATAGTACATAAGGAGGGGGAATTTTTCACATGTAACACCCTCTATTCGAAAACAGATTGAAGTAACATATTTCCAGAAGTTGCAGGTGCAACACATGGTTGCCACCCACAGACTATACTGTAACACCCCGCTTTTTCAAAGAACTATAAAGACTTAGAATTGGAAAGAAACTATTTTTGGAAATTTTGAAAAAGTTAAGCTAAGTATGAGTTTTTGGTCTACTTCAAACGACTATAATTCCTAGCGTAGGATGATTTAGGTGTGCTACCAGATACCGTAGTAAATATCTTTGAATTATCATTCCAATGCCACTGAGTTTTCTCAGTTTTGAGTTCGTATAAGTAAGATATGTCCATTGAAAGTTGGGTTGTCTAGATAAGGAAAGTCAAAATCAGATTTTAGAAGGGTATTATGGTCTTTTCACTACCCAATTAAATAAATTCATTTTTGGTAATTAAGTTTGGGACAAAAGTAATTGGATTTAGTTTACGCTTCATAAAAATAAGTTAGGGTTTTGAGAGAAGAGAAAAGAAGAGGAGAGAAGAGGAGAAAAGAGGAGAGGATTAAGGTGTTCATCGAGGTTCTTGAGTTTTGTCGCGGATTTTCACCACGGGTTTGATCCCTAAGAGGTATGTAAGATTCCATAATGTTGTGTTTGTTCACCCACACGCTAATCATGTTAATTTCAGCGTTAAATTCTTTCTAAAAAGATGAAGGTTTGATGTTCTTGAATTGTGTTCTTGAAATTGGCTTTCGTTTTTGAGTTAAGATGAGATTGATGAGTTCTTGAGGAAATCAAGACAATTTCAAAGTTTTTTTTTATTAGATTCTTGGGTACATGTATTGGGTATCTGAATCTAAAGAGAGATTGAAAAAAAAATTGAATTTAGGAGAATTGGGGTTAGAAAACGAGGAAGAAAAAAATTGGACAAGGAACAGGTACAAGGTCCACGACACGGATCCATTCCTTAAGTGTGAAAATTTTCTATTCTTATCGCATAGAGGTTGCAGACTCCACTGTTTCAAAAATTATTTTGACAAAACATTTTAATTCATCTCCGCGTCGTGGACTTGCTCCCCAGACAGTGTTTTTCAACTGTTTCTCATGTTTAACTATCTAAAAACACTCCTAAAAATCATGAGATATTTCCTATCACAAATCACAACCTTGAATGCATAAATCAAATTCAAGGTAGACTTGAAAGTCAAGTTTTGAGAGTTCTTTCAAACATTTTTGAGAAAGTCCCTATGAGTCTTTTGGAGGAGTCTTCTACAATTTCTAATAACTTGTTTCAAGACTCGAGCAAGTGAGTATGAGAATGAGGTGAATGTATTCACGAGTCTACTTTATCATGAGATCCTTCATTTCGTAAACCATAACTCTTGAATTCATAATTCACATTCGAGAGAGAGTTAAGAGTAGAGTTCAAGAAAGTCTTGTCTTCAATTATGAATCCTTTGAGATCAACTATCGATTTGAGCTAAGTTTTGAGGAAGTATGTATAAGAATGAGAAGAGTCGAATGCACGAGTTCCATATTTTTATGTAGACCCTCGAGTCAAGTCGTTCATACCCATAAGTTCCGCATGAACTTCATAAATTGATTACCTTTGAGAGAAGTAGTATATTCAAGTTCTAAGTCTTAACTATTGAGTTACTAACCCTTCTAAGATTATATTCCTAATAATGGAACAATTACATGTTACCCATGCAGTCCTTAAGTTGAGTAGTTCATGCCCATAATTTTGCATGAACCATATGAGTTGAGAAATCTTGAGATGAGGAGTATCATTGAGTCCTTGAGTTTTGTTCATGCCTATAATTCTACATGAACCTTATGAGTTGAGCAATCTTGAAATGAGTAGTATCATTAAAGTTCTTAAGTTCTGAGTTAATGAGTTGCAAGTATCGAGTTCTTTGTATGGTCATTGAAAACTTTGAGTTGAGTCATTTACGTCCATTATTCGGCATGCACCCTATTTTGAGAAGTCTTTTACAACTTTTTTAAAACTTGTTTTAAGACTTGAGCACCTGAGTAGAGAAATAGTAGAGTCGAGTTCATTTTCCTAAAAATGATATATGGGAACTAAGTATTCCCAAGAGTAAATGTTTTCACATTTGAGATTTCCAAAAAAATTTTGAGTTGGTGAGTAACATCTCTTTTCAAAAAATATTTTGAGTAATAATCTCAAACCACAGAAAGAGTTGTGTTTTTAAAACAAATGAGTTGTGTATATTTTGGGAGTAGTATTGAGCAACGATATGGGGATGAGTTCAGATAACTCAAGTCTCCATAAACCATGTAGCCGACGTGGGTAGAAAGTATTATACTCTTTAGATGATTCCTTATTGCCTTTTAGCACAGACTAGTGGATCCACTTAGTTGAGAGGTCTTATACCTTGGCAAAGTATAGGATAGTTCTAGCAGCGCGGGCTAGATGTTGTATCATCACCTACCTCATAGTAATGGTTGTCAGTTAAAGACTCTCCCATAGAGTTATATTGTATTTTTATATACACACTGAGTATTTTTGCATTTTTCAATACATTGAGTTGCTATTTACAGTTTTACAACTTTCCATATATAATGCATCTTATACTATTGCTTTATCCTAGAGTATCATGAGTTGAGTGTTTTGAGTTGAGTATCTTAAGTTTATTCATTGTGTCGAGTACCTTACTGTTGAGTTTCATTGGGTGGAGAACCTTATTTCTGAGTTAAGTATCTTATCCTTGAGTACTTTAGAGTTGAGTAAATTTGAATAGTTTTGAGTATCCTTGAGTATTCCTTGAGTTAAGTAAGTTTGAAAAGAGGTAAATATCTGTCTTTTTTTTTTTATCAATTTCAAGCTTATGCTTTAGAATTCCCCTTACATGCTCGTACATTCCACTTACTGAGCCATTTGGCCTGCATCATTTCATGATGCAAATACAGGTACTCAGGGTAATCATGAAAAGCTTCGTTGAAACCACGTGGAGTTCGAGTTAGCTATGGTGAGCCTCTTTACGACTAGAGGGTTCCACTTTTACTTTTAGTCATATCAGTTGTTAAGAGGTCATGGGTCTTGTCCTGACTTCCATCTTTGTCATTTATAGGCTTCATAGATAGACTCTAGAGTTTCAGAAGTCTTTTCATTTATTTTATTAAATATTTTAAAGACTTAACTTGCCTATTTTATGGATAGTTGAATAATTTATTTTTATTTAGAGTTTTCATTTTGAGTTAAAGCTTTGTAATTGAATTTCATAAATTTTTATTCAATTTTTAAGCTTTTGCATGCTTAAGTTATTCTTCCCCTTGTATTCAGCTAGGATGAGGGCTCGCTTGGGGACCAGTAATGGTTCTTGAGTGTTGCCCACGTCCAGGGTGTAAGCTCTGGTTATGCCACGTAGGGTGACCCACGGTCTGTCCTAGTGGTCCGTGGATGACCACCTGCAGCACCCTCTCCCAGAACCCATCATCTGAAGTCGATCAACAGACTGACAGGATGGATCGTGGATCAGTCCATGGATCGTTTATCAATCCATAGGTTGAGACCCTCAGGACCTCATAGAACCCATACACTGAAGTCGATCGATGGACTGACAGGATGGATCGTCAATCATTCCATGGATAGTGGATCAATCAGTAGGTCGAGACCCCCAGAACCCATTCTTTAAAGTCAATCGATGAACTTATAGGACATATCATAGATCATTCCACAGTTCATTGATTAATCCATAGGTCGAGACTCTCGGGACCCTCCAAAATCCATTCTCTAAGTCGAACGATGTACTGACAGGATGCACTATGGATCCATCCATGGATTGTCGATCAGTACGTAGGTTGAGACCCTTAGAACCCCTAAGAACACATTCTATGAAGTTGATTGACGAAGTGATAAGATGGCTCATGGATCCATCAATGGACCGTCGATCAGTCCGTCAGTTGAGACCCTCTAGACCCCTAGAACATATCCTCTTAAGTCGAACAACGGACTAATGGGATGGATCGTGGATCAGTCCACGGACCGTCGATCAGTCCGTAGGTGGCTTTAGCAGATTTTAAGTCAGGGGTCGTTTGGTATTATCCTTATGCGAAACTATGTCGATAACCCCTAAACTACGTTGTTTTGGTCAGTTTTAGTGTAGTAAACTATTTAGAACTTACCCTAATCAATGGTTCACCAAAGATTCATCAAACTTTGAGAAAAATAGAGGAGAAAGTCGACCAAGCCCTAGTTCACGAACACAACGAGTTTTCATCAGTTTGAGCCTCAAAATAAAAAAAATTCTCTATGAATTTCGTCACCAGGTATGTGGGATTTCACTAGTGGGTTCCTTTCACCCATTAGGTCCTTAGATTTTAGTCAAAAAATTATTCCCTTAATATTATCTAGACCTAGGGTTTTTTTGAATATCCAAAATTCTTAGGTTTTATCTATTAGAATGACCCAAAGCAGATTATTATGATTTTTGTATCGTTTTGTATAGATTCATTCATAAATTCAGATCCCTATATATGTAGTTCTTTTAGTTCATGAATTACATATGCTAGGCCAGCCATTTCACATATACATTCCTCAGATTTAAATGTTTCATCATTAGTACATTAATGTTGCATTTTCAATTAGCATGTAAGTATTTGAGCTATCCCGTATTACAGAAATTTAGTCATAAATTCTTAATTACATAATCAATTGGGAGTAACTTAATCTCAAGTTGACTAGGGTCCATCACCTTTAAGTCCTAGAACTAGGTGCCCCCATAGGTATATAAGTCCCCTCTGTGGGATTTAAATTTTAGTAATAACACCAGTCTTGCCTCTATACCTCTGGCAGGGTATATTGGGTTTTCTCGATGGGGTGAATACATCAGATTCCATATTTAGATCATGTGATTTTATGTCGGTTATTAGTAGCTCCCTCGCAGTCAGATTCAATTTCATTGACCATGTTATCATTTACAGCCAGATCTCAGTTTCAACATGTTATAAACTTGATCATTGCATTCAGTCATTTCATGTTCAGTGTTCTTAGTTTAGTAGCACGCTTGTCTTATATCATTGCTCAGTTATATGTTTGTTCAATTATGTTTATTTTTTAGATTTATTCTATCCTGAATGCTCAGTACCTTTCAAGTACTGATGTGTACTCTCCACTACATCTTCTCATGATGTAGGTTCAGATTCTCAGCTTCCAGATCACGCATTAATTGATTTCTGATATTCATCTCAGCAGTACAAGTGGTGAGTCCTCATTCTCCGAGGATGACATAAATGTTTCTTCTTCTTTTAGTCTATAGTTTTAGTTTTTCTCGATTTAGCTGGGACATGTCCTAACACTACTAGTGAATTAAAGGATTATTTCAGACACAGTTTCAGCTTTAGCACTTGCGTTTGACCTTTCAACTGTTGTTAAACTCTCAGTTTTTATATATTCACATAGTTATGGGTATTCCCATTCATTTCAGTCTATCTTATGATTTAGCTTCTACATAGTACTTTCTTACTTCACTTATTTAGTATGCTTATGTTATGCCAGCAGGGTTAGCTTGGGGTCACTCATGATCTTAGGTCCCGTGTCGCATCCTAGGGGTAGCTTCGAGGTATGACAAACATGGTAAGAGAGAACTAGGTTTAAGATTCCTAGGATGTCTTAAAAAGCCACACTAAGTAGAGTACTTTTCATGGGTTTAAAGTACACCATATCTAATGAGAGAGAGGCTACGAAGTGTTGTAGGAATGATCTAATTTCCTCGTTCTAATCCATCGTTATGCGCTTAAGATCATGCCTCCTCATAGAGATTATGCATGGAATGCTAATGCACGCAATGATAACATAATTTCTCTAGTCCCAGACCATGACGTTTCAAATGCAGAGTTTCAAAATGTGATTCAGTATTTGGCTCAGTGTATGACCAACCAGAACAATCAGTAGGTTCCAGTTCTTACTAATAGAAATGGTGGATCAGTGAAAGCTAGGGTTCTAGCTTTTGTAAGGATGAATCCACTTGAGATATTAGGGTTGCAAGTTTGTGAGGGCCCACAGAATTTCATTAATAAGGTTGAGAAAATCTTTGGAGTAATGCAAGTGCCTAGTAGTGATAGGGTGGAATTGGCATCCTACCAGCTTAAGGATATGGCTCACATATTGTTCACTCACAGGAAAGACAATAGGGGCTGCTTTGTCTTTTGTAACTCCCTATATAGTAGTAAACTTCAATGTTAGTCTAGAAACTCTTTTAGAACCCTTCTCAGTCTCTACTCCAATCACTGATCTAGTTATAGCTAGATGGGTATAGAGATATTGCCATGTCACACTCTCCCAGAAAGTCACCTCAACAGATCTTGTAGAGTTAGAAATGGTAGATTTCGATATCATTCTAGGTATGGATTGGTTACATTCTTGTTATGCCTCGGTCAATTGTAGAACTAAAATTGTTCATTTTCAGTTTCAAGACGAACCAATCTTAGAATGGAAGGGTAGTAGCTTAACACCTATGGTTCAATTCATTTCTTACCTTAAGTCTAGAAAGATGATCTCTAAGGGTTATCTCTATTATTTACATCAGGTTAAATTCAAGCTTTGAAACCCCAATCTTGAGTCAGTTACAGTAGTTAATGAGTTCCTAGCAGTGTTTCTAGAAGATCTTCCTTGAGTTCCTCCTGAAAGGGAAATCAACTTAGGAATTGATCTCCTTCCATATACCCAACCTATTTCTATTCCTCCTTGCAAAATGGCTCCAGTTAAGCTTAAGGAATAGAAAGAGCAGTTGAAAGACCTTCTTGATAAGGGCTTCACAGACCAAGTATTTCCCCATGAGGTGCACTAGTGTTGTTCGTGAAAATGAAAGATGATTCTCTCAGAATGTGCATTGACTATAGGTAGTTGAATAAGGTCACAATCAAGAATAAGTATCCTATACGTAGGATTGTTGAATTGTTTGACCAACTTCAGGTTGCTAGTCATTTCTCAAAGATAGACCTCAAATCTGGTTATCATCGCTTAGAGTCAGGGATAGTGACATCTGGAAATCAACCTTCAAAACTTGGTATGTTCATTATGAATTTGTAGTTATGTCATTTGGACTAACCAATGCTCTTGGAGCTTTCATGGACTTGATGAACAGAGTGTTCAAGCAGTATTTAGACTTGTTCATTATCATCTTTATTGATGATATCCTTATTTAATCTAGGAATGATGAAGAACATATGAATCATTTAAGGGTTGTGCTACATTTTCTCAATGATCGCCAGTTATTCGCTAAATTTAGCAAATGTGAGTTTTAGTTGCAATATGTTGCTTTCCTTAGGAATATTTTGTCTAGTCAAGGGATCCAAATGGATTCTCAGAAAATAGAAGTAGTGAAACAATGGCCCAGACCTATCTCTTCTACAGATATCAGAAGCTTTTTGGGTTTGGCTGGCTATTACAGAAGGTTCATGGAAGGATTTTCATCCATAGCCTCTCCATTGACTAAGTTGACTCAGAAAAAGGTTTAGTTTCAATGGTCAGATGATTGTGAGAAAAGATTCGCAAAACGGAAAACTAGATTGACTACAACTCCTGTTTTAAGTCTACAAAGGGTTCTGACAGTTATGTTATGTATTGTGATGCATCCAGAGTCAGCTTAGGCTGTTCGTTGATACAGCGAGGCAAGGTTATAACTTATGCTGCTAGACAGATTAAGGTGCATGAGAAGAACTACCCAACTGATGACCTCAATCTTGCAACAGTGGTGTTTGCACTTAAGATTTGGAGACTTTACTTTTATGGTTTTAATGTAGATGTGTTCACAAACCATAAGAGTATTTTGTATGTGTTCACCCAGAAAGATTTGAATCTTTGCCATATAAGATGGCCTGAGTTCCTCAAGGATTATGATATGAGTGTGCATTACCATCCAGGTAAGGCCAATGTAGTAGCAGAATATCTTAGTAGACTATCTATGGGTAGTGTAGCACATGATGAGGAAGAAAGAAAGGTACTAGCAAAGGATGTTCATAGACTTGCTCGCTTAGGAGTTCTTTCTCTAAGCATATCAAATAGTGGTGTAACAGTTTATAATGGGGCAGGATCTTCATTGGAAGCATAGGTTAAGGAAAACCAATATAGTGATCCTATATTACTTTAACTAAATGGTGCAGCCCATCAGCAGAAAGTTGAGGTATTCTCCCAAGGGAGAGATGGAGTTCTTCGCTATCAGGGTCGATTATGTGTTCCTAAGGTGGGTGAGTTGAGACAACATATTTTAGCAGAAGCCCATAATTCCATATATTCTATTCATCCAAGCGCCACTAAGATGTACCGTGATCTACAGGAAATCTTTTGGTGGAATTATATGAAAAAGGGATATAGCGGATTTTGTGGCTAAGTGCCCTAATTATCAGCAAGTGAAGGTACAACATCAGAAACCATGAGGTATGACTCAAGGGATCAACATTCCTACTTGGAAGTGGGAAGTGATCAACATGGACTTCATTACAGGGTTACCTCGTACTCGGAGACAGCATGACTCCATTTGGGTGATAGTTGATAGAGTTACAAAGTCTGTGCTCTTTTGGTCTATTAAGACTACCGATTCGATAGAGGACTACGTCAAGGTTTACATTAATAAGATTTTCAGGTTGCATGGGATTCCTTTGTCTATCATTTCAAATAGAGGTTCTCAGTTTACCTCTCATTTCTAGAAGTCCTTTCTAAATGGTCTTGGTACTCAGGGTTAATCTTAGCACAACATTTCATCCACAGACGAATGGTCAGGCAGAGCATACCATTCAAACCTTAGTGGACATGTTGAGAGCTTGCATGATGGATTTCAAGGGTTGTTGGGATGATCACCTTCCGCTTATAGAGTTCGCCTACAATAATAGTTACCATTCCAACATTCAAATGGACCACCCTTATGAGCCATTGTTTGGCCGTAGATACAGTTGGTTGGTTTGAAGAATGTGAACCACCCTTGATTGGGCCAGATTCAGTTCATGATGCTATGCAGAAAGTGCAACTAATTCTTATCGTGACCAACGACACTAAACTACAGTACGAGTGTCTATGATCATCGATAATATAGTAACCCAACTAAAGGTTGGGGTTGTGTCCCAAGGGAGTGATTTAGAGGATTAATAGAGAAGTAAAATTTAGTTCTAACTAGTCGTAGCTAAAGACATTAACGAGTAAAAACATGGTAAATTAAAGGGGGTGACACAAAAGTATCAAATATCGATTGGGGATTTTGTCACAAGTAGTAAAAACAATAAAAATAATAAGAAAATAAAGTATGGGGAATATTTCTTGGGGTGTGACCACAATACAAGTTGAGATAAATCATTGGGTAATTTACCGCAATACAAGGATCAATTGTGTACTCAAAGATTCAAGTTGTGACACACCATTACCAAAGTTTCTCATGCTCGCAACACTTGCGACTTGTGCAAGTTCAAGCTCAACAAGAATTATCTAAATGCCCTCACATAAAGAATGATTCCATACTCATACACAGAGGTTAATCAATTCAAGATCAGGAATCAGATGACACGCTCACACTCAAAAAGAGGAACAAAATCCATGTTTTCACCCATAAGTTTGCCCATATTTTCCAATTGACTTTCGATTCGACTTACTCAATATCAAAAAAGTCTTTCTAAGGCTTGTAATGGGGATAAGTGCAAAGGTGTGGTCATTTAGGCTCAGTGACTTTTTCCTCGTGGGATGTGGTATTCTCAAGGCACTCCCTTCTTTTCCTTTTTCAATTCTTTTTCTAATGTGTCTAAGTCATCTTTTTATTCACCCCCATGGAATGCTTGGAAACCCAATTTCTTTTGTACTTTATTCCACATCTTTTGCATCTTTTTTTTTTGTTTTTTTTTTGTTTTGAAGGGTTTCCATTGTTCTGCAACACCATGGGTTGCGGGAGACTTTCCTTGCACTTCTTGACTTCTCTTTTTCCTTTTTACCACACCCCCAACTTATGCTTTTGGCCTAAGTTGGCTATTCGCTAAACCACAAATCAAGAGGATTATAGTCATTGGGTCAAGTAAGGTCTAGGGTTCATCAAGGTTCTTCCAAAGAAAGGTAAGGCTCAAAGGGTGTTCAAAAGAGTTTCACGCGCTCACAGGTAGGCCACAAAAGAGGTATATGTCAAATCTGGCTCACACTCTTTAAAGTTGCCTAAGATCATTTCAAGAGCACACCTTTCTAAATCAATTAAACTAACAGGGAAAATTCTAGGTTTATTCATGCATGGTTCAAAGCATGCTAATTGCACAAGGCATCGACACTTAAGTAAAACAAGACCACACACTTTCGCTAGTGTGCAACAGTCATTATAGGAGATCAATTCGATAAATGGCTAATCACAACGAGATGCAAAGAGTTCACATATTGTCTATGCAACTTCATTTGGCCTCATCGTAGCCGTACATTCATGTTTGTTCAATTGAGAGCACTATTCAAGTCATCGATATTGATCGAAATCGAGAATTAAATTTTTGCAAAAGAACAACCACTTTCAACATAAGCGGTGGTAAAAATTTTTGAAAAATAATAATAATTTTTCGGAAGGGTCAAAATCATTTTGTCAAACATCCGCAAAAAGCATATTGACACAATTTAAGACAGAACAAACCACAAGTATACAAAACAACACGAACATCAACACAAAAGTTGTGGGCCTCACCCCACCACAAGAAAAAAGTATTTGTCCTCAAATGTAAATAAAATTAGCTCAGAAAAAGATGCCAATAAGATAGAGATGAGGGTAGAGAAAGGTCTTATCTATGCAGTCTCTCTATCTATTGGGTCATCAATGCCTGGAGTCGCCTCAGATGGAAAAGAAGTGCTAGATCAACTAGGAGCTATTGTGGAAATCTCGATCAGCAATGTCTGGATCACCGGCTGCATAACCGTCTCTACTAGATTTGGCAGATCTCTCAATATGCTCGTTTCTTGACTCTCTCGCATCTCTTCCCTATCTGCTATCATTGGTTCATCTGTCTTTACATCTAACTCTGCATATGTTGTGCCATCCTTCTGCATCTCTCTGGTGGTCTCAGGAGAATCCTCATCATCTGCCCTCTCTATTAGTGAAGTGAAGTCAGTAAACTTAAGATAGTCTACGTCCTTTCTCAAACTCATGATCTCGGCTTTTAAAGCCGCCACCTCAGAGGCTTCTGTCTGTCTGCTCTCATAAGCAATGACTCTCACCGTCAAGGCATCCACAGAGGTCTAAAGTGGGGTAAGTGCTGCTAGTACGGCCCTGTCGATCATCCCTGGAACAGACTTCCCCAGTCGGGTAACTCTCACATCAGCTGAATAGGCCAACTGTCCCATCTTCAGGATCATGGCTTGAGTGATCCTAACAGGCTGAGAGGATGACGAAGCACCTGGAACTTGTGAGGAAGAAGAAAAGGGAGCTGGTATACCTGAAGGCTCAGAGGTCACGGTGAACAAAGTTGTCTCTGCTGATAATGAGTCAACATTGACCTCTATAGAAGTATCTACAGGGGCTGCTCTTCTCCTGTCATCTTCCTCTCGCGTAAAATCTTCCTCTATACATCAGATATCAGTGGAGGAAGATGAAGTGAGCTCTATATCACTTGCAGGATCTTAGGGTACTCCAGCACTCCAGCATAACTCAGTAATCAAAACAGGAAACGGCAAGGATGTCAGTGTCTGTTTGGCTCGCACAGCCATCTCTTGTGAAACTAGCAGTCCCAGCTCGATCCGCCTCCTGGCCATGATAGAACCAAGGCAAACCGCCTTAGAATGAAATAAAGTAGACTCATTCTAGGATGTCATGATAGTGCTGCTGATGAAGCCAAACCAGTATCGGGAGGATAGGTTCATATCCCTCTTCTCAATAGGAGCTCCCTCATCCAACTACCTCGGGGTGCTGTCAGAAATCATCGGAGCTAACTAACCCTACAAATCATCCAGGTATGGAATGATAGGCAAACAATGGTAGGGCAGTACCAAGTGCAGCAGTCGGTCCATTATAGCATTAATATGCTCGCTGTGACACTTACCTTCTTGCCTCTAACCATAACCGACTTCACCGATCAAAACTCGCTAGCTTTTTTCTAATTTTTGGGGACCAACTCCCCATAGGCTAAGTAGAATTCCCAAACCCAGGAAGGAATGTAAGGGTCCCATGGCATAGTGAACTGCTCGAACTCATGATACTTGAGCGTGTCAAGAACCTCAGCATGCGTACCTTCCAAACCCTCTACAAATAGTAACTTTTCTTCTAGAATGGTTCGTAAGACATCGCCTTTCAATCTGTTCAGCAATCTAGGTTGAGGTGGAGCTATGAGGAGTGCAGGGGCCAGTAAAGGTGGTGCCAGGGCTGGCACAGATTCGGTGGTCGAAGGAGTTGCAACTGATGTAACTCTGATAGATGTTTATTATGATCTATCTCTGATCCTATTTTGCCGGTGAATCAAGGGTTGTTCATCTTCCAGCTTAGAAAAATCTAGCTCAATAGCTGACCCTTTTCTAGCAATATGCTTCTTTCGTTTGCCTTTATCTCCAGGTAGGAAAGCTTTCTTTTCTGTGAGGGACGTTATTCTCCTTCATTGATCGTAATTCCCTTTTCCTTTTTCTAAGGTGGCACATTTAAGTTTGTGTTTACCATATTTGGAAATGTTTGTGATTAGTCAGAAGAACAATCACACTAAATACAGAAAATTCGAAGCAGAAAGGTTCGCCGATCAATCGGTGAATCACCAAATTTTTTTGGCGAGCTAGGTTGAACTCGGCGAAGGGATTAGCTTGAAATATAGGAAAATAAGCAATGAAAAAGTCTAATTGGCAAGACGCCAACTACTTTCGATGATGATGAAGTTGTCTGCAAAAAGATACGGTGAAAGAGGGTAAAGAGGGCATGCAAAGGGTGGTCTAAAGTCCTATTAGCGAGTCAACGACTACCTTCGGTGACCATGGATGTGTCCACCAAAAGTTATAGATCTCTCAGCACTATGGAAATGAATGAAGGATAATCTAAGACCAATAGGCGAACCGCCGAATCGTTTGGCAAGCACGACCCAGCTCACCGAATAATTCGACATGCCTATTTTTCAATCAACTTCTTAGAATCGACCTTACAAGACGTGGACACAAAATCAAAGCATTCATACACGTAATTCACTTGAGAACCATACTTCCCATCATCCCAAAATACTTAGACTTCTTTCCGTCCTGCCAAATTTTGGCCATTTAACTACTATAACCCTTAAGAATGTCGTCACCATTCCTTCATTGAGCAATTTTTGTTATTTAGCACAAATGTGGGCTATTTAGGTTTTAACTAACCAATATAATGACAATCAAGAAACACCTATTACAATCTCAATCAAATTAAAGCAAAAACAACAAGGCATTCGACTATTAAAATATTTAAGGCAACTAATTTTGAATTACACTTAGTATATCAACCTATTTCTATCACAGAGGCACAGCACACGTCATCCTGATAATAAACTATCAAAAGAGTGCAAAATTATCAAAAATAAGTTTGGGAGTTTAGAGACTAACCTTCGATGTTGATAAATTGGTTTTTGTAATGCTAGGTTGTAGAGAAATCCAGTCCTACGCACTAATTACCCTCTAAAATAATAATGGAAAGGTAAAAATCTAATAAAATGTACCTTTGGTGTGATTTTGAGGAGTTTGAAATGAGGGAAAGTGAGAGATTCAAAGACTTGACCTTTGGCCTTTATACAACCGTTTAGTTCACAGTCATTCGACAACGTTAGTCTTGTCGCTGATCAACTCAGCGACGCACCGAATGCATGATCATCTGGCCGAGTTTTACAGGACATCCCTTATTTTGGGGCCACAATAGCGGATTAAATTGGAATCACCGATAGGTTCGGCGATTCGGCAATCAATTCGTTGGCTTGCCAACTAGCACTTTTCAACACCTTCCTCACTTTAACCTACAAAATCAACACACCATTATTTGAACAGAATAACTTAAAGCAACATCACCTTGGGTTGCTCCCAAGAAGCACCTTAGGTAACGTCATGGCACGACGTAAGTCCTGTCTTATTCTTCGTTATTGGGGTTAGCCCTAGTGTCACTAGGTGACCCCAATATGTCATTTGGGTGGATGAGGCACTGCAAAACTCAGGAGTGACCTGATTAGCTGGATTGATCTAGAGTGAGATCCAATCATTTGATTCAGAACTTCAATATTATCCTTCATTTCTTCCAATACTCGATCTTAATTGGTGATCTTTTGGAGAATGATTTGAAGTGTGTCCTTGACACAATTTTCCCCCCATCTCTAGACTTTCTCCACTCATGAGGGAGTATATACCTCCCTCCTTGTTGTTGCATTAGAGTTCCACCTCTGAGAGTTCGGTTTCCAATTCGTTTAGTTGAGATGCCAGTGCGGTCAACGTGAGGTCCTTTTTGACTCCTTGGCTCATTTCAACCAATTTTCCACTACTCTGCTCAGCCATGCTCATCTAAATGGACAACTCAACGAAAAACAAAACTAAAAGTAAAGTTAGTGACACTATAACTAAGAAGAATAAAAATTCCACTTAATCTAAAAATTCTCAAATAACACCATTCCCCGGCAGCGGCTCCATTTTGATGCTTATCGTGACCAGTGACACTAACATACAGTACAAGTGTCTATGATCGTCAATAATATAGTAACCCAGCTAAGGGTTTGGGTCGTGTCCCAAGGGAGTGGTTTAGAGAAATAATAGAAAAGTAAAATTTAGTTCTAACTAATCATAGCTAAACACATTAACGAGTAAAAACATAGTAAATTAAAGGGGGTGACACAAAAGTGTCAAATATCAATTGGGGTTTTTGTCAAAAGTAGTAAAACAACAAAAATAACATGAAAATCATGTATGGGGAAAAGTTCTTGGGGTGTGACCGCAATACAAGTTGAGATAAATCATTGGGTACATGCTATCGATAGGAAATTTGTATGATAATAGTGACTAGGCTAAGCTTTAGATGGAAATAAGCTTCCTCTCGGGCAACTTACCCTGTTTCAAATGTGTTCCTCTCGAACACCCATTTTCTGCATGAAGGCCAGCCTACACCTTACCCCACTCACTCTCTCAAGCTGAGTGTTAGGATATGGAACTAGGGCTCATCCTCTCGGGCTGAACCTCGTGTCGACCCACTCCTTAGGCCATCAGTCTAGCAGTCTTGCTTTCGCGACCTCCCTCTCAGGCAAGCCGAAAATACATGGGTGGTTTTGTATTTGCAACTACAAAACCATTAAATTAAACCACAACCACTAGGTGAAATCAAAATTAAAATACATCTAACCTATCAGCAAGCATGACCCAACAACAATATCAACACATATTTACTAAATCACACCCCAAGAATGGGGGTTTTTAGCCATACATCAAGAAATACCAAAATACACCTAAAAATGATACTAAAATCAAATGGGTATAAGGAATTAAACCTTGAATTAAGAAAAGGAAGAAGAATGGATAAGACCCACTTCCAACTTGGGGAAGATGAAATCCTTCTTTCTTCAAGTCTCCCAAAAAAAACCCTCTCCAACATGAGAGAAAATATCCCCAAAAAGAAATATTCTATTGTGAAAATTATAATAATGGTTCAACTCTATAAAATTAATAAAGAGTTTAGTATTTATACACTTTAGAAATTAGTGCTGGCGGATCACTCAGCAAGGTTAGTCGAAGTCCCCGAATGACTCAAGGACTCACCCTTCTTCTGTCTCATCGCCATTTCATACTTGCCTTCATCATCTTCACACTCTAGACCATTGGGCGGTATGGCACTGCATCGCAAAACTGTTCGGCGAAGCGCCGACTGCTCATTTCATCGCCTTTTTGATCCTCTTCTTTTAGGGCATCGCGTACTGGAACAAAGGGTGGAATTTGTCCCTTTGGAAATTCTCCAAGTGTGCTTGGCGGAGCTCAGGCTTCAGTTTCTTTGTTATTTTTGCCCTTTTTGATCCTTTTTACGCATGAGTGTCCATGCTTGCATTCAAACTTTAAATACCTGAAACTTAAGAGTTTTCGTCAGATATTGAGACAAAAGAAGCATTTGAGGACACTATCTGTATCCAAATAAAGCCCTAAATGAGTCCAATTTGTGGACTCATTAGAGATAGACTTAAGACAGCCCATAGTCACTAGAAAGCTTATGCAGATGTAAGGAGGAAGGAATTAGAGTTCCAAGTTTATGATTTGGTTTTCTTGAAAGTGTAACTCATGAAGGGGGTGATGAGATTTTGCAAGAAAGGGAAGCTCAATCCTAGATATGTAGGGCCTTACAAGATTTTGAAAAGAGTTGTTAAAGTCTCTTATAAGTTAGAGATGCCAACAGAACTAGCAGCAATGCATCCGATTTTTCACATTTCCTTGTTGAAGAAGTATGTGGGTCATACAAGATCTATTGTACCTTTAGAAAGTGTGGTTGTGAAGGATAGTCTCACTTATGAAGAGGTACCAATTGAGATTCTTGATCATCAGGTTTGAAGTTTGACAAACAAATAAGTCGCTTCAGTTAAGGTGTTGTGGAGGAGTGAGTCCGTGGAGGGAGCTACTTCAGAAGCAGAAGAAGCCATAAAGGCCAAGTATTCTCATCTCTTTCCTTCCGATTCCACTCCAGCTTGAGGTAATAGTTCCTCTCCTATTTTTCAGTTATTCATGCGTTGATTCAGTTTTAGTATCAGGTTTCTTCAGTTTAAACTAGCATTCTTGGCGTATTTGCATGTCCTTGGAACTTAGTTCAATTAGAAATCAGTTTCTAGTAGCAGTGGTAGGGTTTGTAGCTCTTTCCCTCCATATCCAACTAGTTTAGCCTTCATTCGAGAAAGAATGTTCCCAAGGGGGAGATAATGTAGCACCCCATATCTGAAAATAAACTGAACCAGCAAATTTCCAGAAGTTGCAGGTGCAACCCACAATTTCCACCCCCGAACAATAGTTGGACCCACGGTCCATCCTAGTGGTCCATGGATGGCCACCTACATCCCCCTGATGAGGCCATGATTTGGAGTCATTTAATGCTTTTTTTTAATAGATTTAGTGTCCTCAAATGCATATTTTGTGCCAATAACTTATGTGAATCCTTGATTTTTAGGTATTTGGATTGAGGAACAAAGCATGGACACTAATGAGAAAAAAAGAACATAGAAGCTGAAAGAATGAAGAAAAGAAGGTCTGAGGATTGCTTAATCCATTAGGCGAGTCGCCGAATAGCCATGGTCTCGCCTATTGTAACATCCCATAAAAACTAGTAAGACCTAGCTAAGGCTTGACTAAATCTAGTAGGTTGAACTAGAGCCTCACATGCTATTTTGTAGTTGGAAACTTTTTTAAATGATGAAAAATGGCCTTTGAAGTTAGTTTGAGCAAATTGGAAGTCAAACGTCAAGAAACGACTATAGCGTCCGAAAACTAGTCATTTGAACTACTGAGTTGAAATGGTCTTGTCATTGAAGTTTGGAGTGTTGTTTGAGCGTGAAAACTTCTAGAAGTTACTCTAATACTTAGATGGACATGTTTTGGGGTTAAACGTCCAGGTATGACTCCCATAAGACCACTTGAGGGGTCCTAGAAGAGGACCCCAAAATAGTCCCCTAAAGCTGTCTAGACAGCAAACTTGCAGCTTTTTGGTGGTAATCTACGGAGTCATTCCACGCCCCTTAGATCAAACCACCGTCCGTGTATGGACCTTGTGGTTCCAGACACAAAATTTTTAGGAGCCTGAAACATTTGGACCCTCAGTCCCAAATCACAGAAGCCATCCACGGCCAGTAGACTGATCTATGGTCTATGGAAAGCCTACCATGGATGGGAACTGTTTTGTTGGAAGTTTTGTTTTGTTGAGGGTTAGTTATTTAATTAGTTATTAAAGAGGGGGTTAAGGGAGTTCGGTTAGGAGTTAATAAAATGACTTATATAAACTCATAAGTCCTTAAACTAATCCATTTACCTCACCACAAGTCAAGACCCCAAATCAAAACTCAAATTCCCTTTCTCTCCCAAAGTCTTCTCTCCAAGGACACCATTGAAGACCAATGAAGAAACCAAACTAGGGGCTTGAAGACAGAGGTTTTCTCTTAGGATTTTCGTTAAAGTATGGTGGTTTTCATCCATAGGTAGCTATCACCCATGGAGCCCTCTCAAAAGCTTTCAATTCAAATTCTAAAAATCTTCAAAAAAGCTAGGGTTTCAACTCAACCCCATGGATTCCTTTCAAAGTTGTTCTAAAGGATTGATTTATGTTTATTATGGATTATATTGCTGATTTAAGATGATTTTAGCTTCAAATATAAAGCATCTATGAGTTTTCCCCCAACCCTAGCTATGGATTTTCTCTACAATATGAGTGTGCTTAGAAATTGATTCAATTGAATGAATAGAAGTTGATTATGATGAAATTGCATGATCTAAGTATAATTCTACATGTATTCTTGATATACCTATGAATCTAATATGAAATTGGCATGATTTAGGTTTATCTCATAAAGAGGCAAATTGAGGGGTTAGATGTGATCTTCTAGGATTGATGATCTTCTTGTTTAGTTTCCTTAGATTAGATCACCTAGACATGAATTGATCATGATGAATCTTGTAGACCTAGACTTACTTGATTATGATCATATTGGTTATATTTTTGGTTTATGATGTTCTTCTACCTAAAGTGCCAAATCTAAGAGGATAAACTTGATCTTGACTCTTGGTTTTGAAGGGCAATCTATGAAGGTATGTTATGATAAAGTTATATTATATGAGTTGTTGATCCACTTGTATGGAGGAGTTTACTTTTCATGTATCTCTTGTATGAATGAATTGATCCACTTATGGTGGAGGTGCTTAGTTGTCAATATGTATTGTAGTGTTGAGATAACGTCCCTCTTCCCTATAACCCTAGATATGACTAGGTATGATACATTCTAAATACGAATGATATGTTATGATCATTGTGGTGTTATGTATGTTGAATTGTATGTGGTGCTATTGTGGAAAGACACTACCCACAATATCCCTTTAATATGAATATATGATTCTCTACATGCCATGACTGGTCTACTTGAATGATGAATAGATCCATTTCTATTGTATTAATGTTAGATTTGTGATTTACAAGGTCTAAGATCCTTAGATGCAATATATGTGAATTGCGCATGAGTTGGGATATGATGTACATGATGTGACCCCTTTTTGAAGGGAAGTGTCTATGATGATAATGTCATTGTTGTTGTGCAATTTTAAGACAATTATGCTTGTGCACACACACACACCATGCATAAACATGAATATTATGTGTTTGTGGGGTCAATGGAAAGGCTACTTCTCATATGCACCTTTACTCCCTATTATGCATGAAATGTACATGACCATGAAGATATGACTATGTACGATATGATATGATTATGTATGATATTATATGACTACACTTGATAATGTTGTGTTGTATGAAAGGTTATTCTCATGAATACACTACGAATATAGTGTGAAAGGTTTACTCACATGTTAGTGATTCCAAGGTTGAAAGTACATTCTTACCCTAATGAATCTTGAGCTATTATGATGTATATTGGTTTGAGTGCCTAGGGCATTCTTGTTTAAACCTAAACTTAAGAAAAGACTTAATATGACTATTAAAGGGAATTATTCTTAGCACCAAGCAGATATGAAAATGAGATGGAAGCTTTTACGCTAGAAAGTCCGGCTTCCCAATGGGTTCCTTTTATGCTAGTTAGTCCGGGTTCCCAAAATATGTTGTTTCATGGGATGGAAACCTTTTACGTTAGCAAGTCTGGGTTTCTAGTAGCAATCCCCATATCCCATAATTATGTGCCCACATAGATATATGGCTAGTTAATCCACCAAGATAGCTATTCATGTAGTTCTACTAGAATGCTTTCTTTCATTGTGGGGTTATATGACACCGGATTCCATGTAGCCCACATGGTCTATGTCGGTTAAGGCTAATATTCCCTATATGAAGTGAACACAAGCTATGATAAGAATATGGACTCTACTTCTCAAGAGGTACTACTTAGTATGGGTGGTAGTATGGGCTGCTATCTATACATTGCACAAGTGGAATTTAAGAAGGGTTATAGTTAGGTTTCCTTATGTTATGAAGACTTATGAATTATTTATATGTGATATGAATGAATGTGAAGGTTGCCTTTACTTATTACAAGTTATGATTATGAATGTCTCCTTATTTATGTATGTTGGCTATGAATGAATCAAAAGTAAGATATGTATGTTGTTGGTGATCTAAACGTGATACTTAGCATTTGTTAGGGTTATGGGATCTTACCTTTGCATCGCACTAGTATGACTTTGGGGTGCTTATATGTTAGTATGAACTTATGTTAAGTATGATCATGGTGGCCTTGAAGTGATACGTAGTGTATGTAGGACTATGGACCCTATCTATGCATTGCACAAGTAGAGCTTAGGGTTACTTATGTGGTTGTTTTGTTATGATGTTATGATCTTGATATTCGGCTATGCGTGAGTACTATGTCTTGTAATAGATGATATGTGCATTATGACTATGACTGGAGACTATGTTTATGGTATGTTGTTCTCCTTGTGCTTTGATGAATTATATGTGAGTTGTTTAGTACTTATGTTCTCCAATTCTTTTAAGAATGATGTTCGAAAGTGCATAGCATGGTTTCAACGAAAATGTTCCCTTTCTAGCATGTTTAAAATGTTTTTATGCATAGCTACCATACTTAGTACATTCTTGTGCTAACCCATATTTCTATGTTTTCTACACATGTAGGGTGGTGGTGGTGGTTCATGGAGATGGTAGCTTTCATTCAAAGGGCTTGGAATAGGTGATCCTCCAAGCTAGTTGATGAGTCCTCAAAAAGTATAGGGACCAACATCTTACTTAGTAGATATCTTAGTAGTTTCTTTTATTAGTTTCATTTTAGAACTATGTAATGGTGTTATCCCTATATGTCTAAGTATCCAATTGTATAGATGGACACTAAGATAATGTTTAAACTCCTTTCTATTTTATAAAAGTGACTTCGATTGTTAAAGAAAAAGTTTTAAATTTTTCTCTTTTTCTATGACATATGCAATAATGCATGCTAAGGGCTTGTATGAGATCCCTTCGGGATCAAGTATGCCATGTCACATCTAGGGGGTAGTTTCGGGTTGTGACATCTAATGTTCCAGTGTGCCAAGCCCTGAAGGAGAAAATTAATTTGGCGATAGAAAGGAGCAGTCGGCGAGGAGCCGAACGATTCCGTGATGCAGTGTTGTATCGCCTAAAGTTACAGAACTGGAAGATGTTAAAAGCCAAAGCAAAAAGGCAATGAAATTGACCAAAGGGCAGATCGCCGAGTGAATCGGCGATCCCAACTTATAGCGCCAAATGGTCCTTCACAGCACATTTTTGGCGACTATAAATACATTTTTAAATTCTTAGTTTATAGGAGATTTTTGTCTAGCTTTCATTATTGCCCAGTTTTCAAGTTAGAAAGCTCAGAACACAGTTTGGAGACAATATTTTCTTAGCTTTGATGATTTCTATTTCTGAGAAATTGGAAGTGGGAGTTGAAGATTCTTCATCGTAGACCTCTGTAAAGACAATATTAATCTTACCCAATTGATGGAATCACAATTTGGTAACAATTTTTACCTTTTTATGATGTCTAGCTAAAACCCAATTTTTGGGGTGTGCTTATATGATTATGGGTTAATTTAAAAGTGATTTCTTTCAGTAATTGTGGCTTAATCTAAAGGGTTGTGGTTGCAAATGAAACTCTACCTTCGTGTTTTTGGCTTGCTCGAGAGAGAGGTTTTAAAACCAAGATTACTGATTTGATGGTCTGTGGGTATTGGGTTATCATGGGTTTATCTCGAGAGAGTGAATCCAAAACCCTTTTCCACACATTCAACTCGAGAGAGTGAATGCACTAAAGCATAGGTTGTTCTTAATTGTTGCTTATTGGTGTTCGAGAGAAACCAATTTGATTCGGGGTAAAGTGTTCGAGAAAAAGTTTATCCCCACTAAAGTTTTGCTTATTCATTGATTTACAACTATTTACTAACAACTGCAATTACTCAATTGTCTAAATTAGTCCATAATCCAATCACATCCCAAGAACTCGTCTGTATACTAGCTAGTTTCATTTATTTGTTGTTGTAGTTGATAATTACAAACAAACTCCCCCCCCCCCCCGAATTTGACATTTGTGTCACCCCTAATTTGTGATATTTTTTTATTCATAAATGTTTTTACCTATGATTAACTTGATAATACACATGCTTTTTTATTGATTCTCAAATACGTACCACTCCGTTGGGACTCGACCCAACTCACTTAGTTGGGTTATATTACTAACTAATGATCGTTGACACTTAGTATTGGATGAAGTGTCTTTGAAACGTTATTAATAAAATTGTGCCGCTGCCAGGTAGTGGTGTTACTTGAGAATTTTTAGCTAAGTTGAATTTTGTTCTTGTTAGTTATAGGTGTACTTACTTAATTTTAGTTTTGTTTTGCTTGTTTGTGTTGTAAAACAGGAAGTATGAGTGTGAACGGCAGTAATGGTAGCCAATTAGGCCATCAAAATGACATCAAAAATCTCAACAATGTCAACGAGCCTAATGCTAATGACCCCCATCTTATGGGTGGTATTGGTGCCATTTTCTTGCCTCCGGCCAAAGGGAATGCGGTGTTCCACATCACAAGTACTATGTTGTACCTCCATCAATTGAAGGTGTTGTTCATTGGTTTGTCTCATGAGGATCCCCATGAACATATTAGAAACTTCATGGATGTTTGCGAACCGGTCTCCTTCAAGAACATTTCCCAAGAGTCAGTTTAGTTGAGGTTTTCCCATTCTTTTTTATTGGAGAAGCATGTAAGTAGCTAGCTAAATTGCCATGTGAATCAATCATTTCATGGAAGGAGTTGGTCACCGTACTTCCAGTGAGATTTCTCCCTCCTTCGAAGATGATGACTCTTTGGGGTAGCATTCAGAGCTTCAAGCGTCTAGAAGGAGAGCCGATTCATGAAACTTAGCTGAGACTCAAAAAGTTAGTGCTTCAATGCCCAACTCATGGCTTGCCTGATAATGTATTGCTACAGTATTTTTATCAGAGCCTTGACTCGGTAAACAAGGGTGTTGCTGACCAACTTTCTCCGGGATTTTTGATACAGAAACCTTATGTGATAGCGGCTTAGCTTTTGGAAGGTGTGACTACCATATACAGGGTGTGGCATACCCATGAAGACCAGGCTCCCCTCTCACGTTCAAATTGGCCAAGGAACAGATAGAGAAGGAAAAAGAGAGAGCCCAGAAAATGGCCAAGATCATGACACAACTTGAAATTTTGTCCAAAAATTTCATGGGAGCTGGGGCTCGAGGTGTCAATGCCATGGGTGTCAGGTCTGCTAATCCGGATAAGTCCAAGCTTGAGGCCTTGTATAATCAAGAGGTGAATTTCCTAGCCAACCAAGGTGGTGGTTATCGTTCAAACTACCAGAGGTAGGGTGGTAGCCAAGGTTGGAATAGGGATGAAGATTGGAAGGATCATGATTGAGAATGAAGGGATCAGAATCCCAATTGGAAGGATGGGGTGAAAGACAAAGGATTCGGAAGGTGGATGGTTAGTGGATATGCTTTCTTGTAACCTCAACAAAGTTGAGGGGTTAAAAAAGATTTTAAAATAAATTAAAGAAGATGCATCAACCCTTAGCCAGACTATTACCTCCCAGTCAGTATCGATCAAGCAATTGGAGACTCAAATGGGTCATATCTCGTCTCATCTGAACCTGAGACATCAAGGGGGTTTGCCTAGTAATACTATGGCTAACCCCGATAATAAGGTTTAAGTGTGGACATGCGTCGTGCGGCAACGTTAACTAAGGCACTGCTTGGGAGGCAACCTAAGTTTTATTATCTTTATTTTTAAATTTGAAATAATGGTGTGTTGAATGTGTAGGTCAAAGTGTTGAAAGTGGTTGAAAATTGCATAATTGATGAGCTAAAGGTCCAGTCAGCGCGTCGCCAAAGAGGTTGGCAAGCCCAACCTAGACCTTTGTTAGACTCAAAATAATTTTAAATTAGAATCTGTAAAACTTGGCGAGCTCAGGAGCAACTAGGCGAATCGCCGACCAGGTCGTCGATCACGATCTAGTCCACCGTTTGGACCCCCACAGTAACTGGAGGTCCTATAAAACTTGGTGAGCTAAGTGACCACTCGGCATATCGGTGAGTGGGTCGGCGAACATGACTAATGTCGCTGAATAGGCGAGAACTTAATGGTTTTTAAAAGGCCAAAGGTTTAAACTTCCAACTCTTTCACTTTCCTTGACTTTTGAATCTTTCCAATCTCACACCCACACATTAGATTCTATATTCTTGCATTTTTAGAGTGTTTAAGTCGTTGATCATGTGTTCAGAGTTGATTACTTTGCCGCCTAGCATTTCAAACTTTATTAGTCGGCATCAAAGGTTGGTTTTCCAAACATCGACTTTACTTTTAGCATTTTGTACTTATTTTCAATGATTTTATCTTGTTGACGTGTGATGGGGCTCTCTGATAGTGTTAGTATGTTTGAATGCCTTCTTTAATTCGATCATCTTGCCCGTAATGACTTTAATGTTGAATTCCCGTGTTTTTGTGCCTTAGAATTGATTAAATCTTATGGGGTTGTGCTTGCATGTTGTTGAGTCTAGTCGGGTGAAGTCTAAGTAGCCTTTATTTGTGCTCAATGACGTATTTTGCCTAATAATGGAGCAGTTGACGTCATTCTTAAGGGCAAAATTCGTCAAATGGCCAAATTTGGTGAAACCAGGAGAAGTCTGTGTATCCCAGGGTAATGGGTGTAATGGGTTAGTTTAATTTGATAAGTGCATGCTTTGATTTTATTTTCGAGGGTTACGGGGTTGAATTCAAGAAGTTGGGTTGAAAGTAGGCACATTGGGTCGTTTGGCGAGATCGAGCCTACCGAACCACTCGGAGGTTTACCGAAGTTCCCCATGTCATCTTTAATTTCATGCTATACTTGAAGCTTGATTCTGTAACTTTTGGCGAGATGAGCTCCCCTTTACTACTTTCTCTTCTCTTCTTTTACGAGGCTCCCTATGGAGATCTTTTTGAGGTAGCTATTGGTCATCTTAGCGGATCTTCTTACTCCTATTTATGATCTTGTTCTAATTTAGTGGCAACATCATTTCAGACTAGTGTTTTTCTTTCTAATAAATTGTAATACATTAGAGTCTTGTGCATGTGACGACCTTATTTTGGGGATTTAGTTAAGTTGACTTGTTATCCGTTATTATTACATATTATTGAACTGTCAAATATAGCTTATTTCCAAACTTAATCATATTAGTTAGGTATTAGGTTGACTTGTCTTGCTAGGATAAGACGAGTGTCATAACGTCGATTTTTGGGTTGTGACAAATTACCAATTTTAAATTTATATAAAGTATAATTTCAGAAGCTTAAAACTTAAAATCGTGTTTAGAATATGTTGGATGCCCTAAACATGGTATGAATTACATGTTATACATAGTAATTTCTTGATTTTCTATTGCATTAAATGTAAGTTTGATTTTTTTAGAAGACGAGTTTGAAAATTATGATTTTAATTTAATTTTGATTTATATAGTAAATTTTGTTAATTAATAATAATCTATTACCATTTTGACACTTATTGCAACCACAATCGGTCATAATAAGAAGAATATATCGCATTATTACGAAGCATCTTCTCAGAATTGTGCTTACAACATACAAGCACCTGGTTTGTTTTTAAATTTAAAATGTATGCATATCTTTTTTGGTGTTACTATGACTGGCCTTTTATTATTCTTTTTTTTTTTCTTAAAGACAAGGTCTACATGATAGCCTAAAAGATTTAGCCCATGAAACACTTGGTATACAAAATCAAATAAATACCTAGAAGAAAACAAAAGCAATCTAAAGTTGCATTTAGATCCAAAGAATGGAACCCACAGTTTCTTCTTCATTTCTCCATGGTTCTCTTTCAAGGAAGAAGAGGAGCTCCATTTTTATTTCCAAATCGCATTTCTAGATACAACCAGATTCAGGAAAGTGCCATGTTTCCATTAAAAAAATGTGTTTTGATGTCTTTGTTCTCTAATTCTAACAAAAAAACTTCTTTTTGTAATGGACTAGATTATTTGATTGGGTACGTTCTTCTGGTGAGACTCGATGTTGTATTTTCTATCTAGAATTAAAAATAAAAGAGTTGGTGGTTGATTCTTCAAGTTTTGCCTTTCCAATGATACAATATAAAGTGATTGATTTATCTTGTAACTAAAGAAGTAACAATTTTGATTCTGTGAATTTTGAATAATCGAGAATAAATCTTCAATTGTGTATAAATGTTGAAAAAAATTTCTTCTTGCTTCAAATCCTCTGAAAACCCCTATTTTCATGATACAACAATGTAATCTCATGTAATGATGGAAGATTGTTCCATCAGTTGTTATTTTGCTTTATTTTTCTACGTCATATTCTCAAATTGGGTATTAGTTACTTCTCTAAATTAATAATTTTTCTCCCCTTGATTTGAAGTTCACAAAAGGTGGAAAAATACTATCATCCAGCCCTTTCAAAGGGAATACTAGCAATGTAATATGCTAATGAATTTCCCTCTATGACAATATGTTGAATCCTCACTTGACATAACTGAGCTAGAGCGTTAATGTCTCCTATTATAGTAGAATTCTTCCAAGCAATCTCCCACACTCTAGAAATAATTGGAACCGTAACTAAATGATCATTCTCCAAAATCACCTTATTGAGGATTATAGAAACCCAATGATAACTTGCCTCCTTGATTACAGTCGCTTCTGCCTCATTGTTTGTTGTCTCATGAATTTCCTCCCCTTTAGCAATTATTAGATCCCTTTTATGAATCCTTAAACAGTAAAAATAGGAACTCTTGCTAAGATTTCTTCTTGATGCCCCATCTGTGTTACATTTAAGCATTTCGCCATGAAGTGGTTTCCATGTGACAGCCAAAGAGAAAATCTTTGGTTTATAGTTTTGCAACAAAACCACCATGCCTGGCCAGTTGGTAGATACATGATTCATCATAGGATAAGTGAATTTTACTAGTCTCCATATAAATATATGTCTTCACCTTATTAACAAGACTATTGCTGGAATAACTTAAAATATGGGTCTCAATTTTTTGACAGAATTGTGTGGTCCACCACTGAGTGATCACCCATGGAAGTTGTAGGTCATTTAAAAATAGCAAACTGCCTCCAAAACATTACAAGCACATGATTACTTGCATAAAAATACCTTTAATTACTAATCAGAATATTTATATTTCAAATTAAGCAAAATAAGTTTAAATAGCTTTATTGTGTTATATGTAGATGTTATAAGATGAAATCTATGTAATTCTACCTACTAATATTCTTGATTACTAATCGTATCTTCCTTAATTACATAAAAGTTAAATAAGTCTCAGTTGTTATTTAAGTGTATGAATTAACTTAAATGTATTTTTATATTGAAAAAAGTGATCAAACCAAAATTAATTTTTGGGATACTGATATTTTTGTAAATACTTTTTTAAGATTGCACAAAGAACAGTTATATTTACTAGTTATTATATATTTTGTTTAACTTAAAGTTGTAAGATGGGTATTTCGATACATATTACTATTTATCTTCTTTGGCTTCACTGCTTTTTCGTATGGAATACACATCCTCTATGAAAGTTGATCTCTCTTAAACCTTGCTTTGCATATAACAATGAATGACTACATTGTTAAATAAATAGAGATAAAAGAATGACTTAATTATTTAAAGACGTAACTAGAATTCATCCTATAAAGTTTCTGTCAAAACTCTAGTAAATAATCTAGCAGCTCATAATAGAGTTTAAGAACATAACATAGATTTTCATGACGAAAATTTTGCGATTATATCGTGAATTAACTAGCACACAATCTCAAATAAAGAAATAGAAAAAAATAATTACACAAGGATTTAATGAGGTTCGGCTAGCCTACTCCTCCCAGCAAAATTAGAGAGAATTTTCACAAGCCTTTTCTGAAGGTTTGATGACATAGTTGAGCCTTTTTCCTTTTTTAATTATCGTAAATTGTGGTGAGTGGTGCTATTGTGGTGATCTAGCTAGTACGTTAATTTAAAATGTTTAGAGATATTTGCTGAATTTTTAATTGTATACCGTTAATAACTTCATAAGTTAAAATTTTATGAGCTTAAAAGATACTATAATATGGTCACATTTTTCTGAGGGGAATCATTTAATAGACAAGTCTAGGTTTCTGTTCCAGTAAACCATTTAAGTTGTGGGTTGTTTGTCATCTTCAAAACTTTTAACTTAATACCTTTCTTGTCCTCCTTTTTCCTCCTAAATAAAACTTAAGAATGTCATATATAAGTGTCTGGAATATGTACATATAGCCGAAGATCATTTTGAGTAAGAGACCTGATGTATTGTAAATAGAATTTGTAATGGGTCAGTACAGTTGTACCCCCATTTTCTGGCCCTAGAAAATGTGGCCCCCAAAGAGAGAAGATCATATATATACCGATCTATAGGTCACATATCGTCGATTCTCCATGGGTTTATTCTATCTCTTAAATTGAGTTCCAAAAAGAATTAAAGAAAATTCATTCAAGTCATTCCGTACTTCTTTAAAGTTTTAGGTCAAATTCAAATAACCATAACTGTTAGCACATGATAAGTTAGGAGACCCATAAGATATCAAATGAAAGGTCTTGGAATCCTCTTTCCAACGCCGCGGAGTTTGCTAATTTTTGAGCTCGTATGAGAGAGATATACCCGTTTGAAGTCGGTCTGTTTAAATAAGGAAAGTTAAATGTTTTTAGTCTTTTCCTTACCCAATCAGATTTAAATGCTTTTAGTAAGATTTTGGAGTCTAAAGTGATTAGAATTAGTTTCATTCATCCCCAAAAGCATTTAGGGTTTAAGAGAGAAGATTCAAGAGGAGAAAAAGTTCAAAGTTTCAAGCATTCGTTCAAGAAATTCAATATTTCGCCAAGAACCTAGTTCTTTGAGGTATGTAAACTTCCATAGTGTCTGATTTGTATGAGTTTCTTTTTCGAATGTATCAATAAATATTGAGCAATTTAATTTCTTGGTGAGTTCTTGATAAGTGTTCTTGAAGTTTCCTTATCGATTATGTTTTGATGTAAGATTCTACTTGGGTCAACTTCAAAGGACAATATCTCTTTTAATATAAAGAGTTACGTGGCCCATAACCTATCGAATTAAATGTATTTGAATCTACTTTCCAACGTCACCAATTTTGCATCAATCCAATTTCTAAGTAAAATGTTATGACTATTTTAGTAACCTGATACAATGTTGTTACAAATTAGTCGACAGGAAAATATTAAAAAGGGTCATTTTTGTCTTTTACGTCCAAGAAAACCCTAAGCGAATTGACTAATAAAAGGCTCAAAACAATCAGATTTTCATCTTTTAATCAATCATTCTCTTCTCTTTCCAACCCTAAGACAAAATGCTAAAGAAAAATCAAAGTAGAAGACTCCATTCAAGATTCTTCCAATCATTTACAAGATTCTTCTTCAACGTAAGTTTTTGTCCAAGAATTTCATTCTTTCCAACTCAAATTCCTCCATACAATTGTTAATCACTAATAAAAATCATAATTCTTTTCCATAGAGATTTAAAAAAAGTAATTCAAGAATGTAAAGAACTGTTTTCTTGATCGTTTACCTTCAAGCTAGAGTTTCAAGGTTTCTAATCAAGTTTTTGTTCAAGATTCTTCAAGAACCTTGTTCTTCCAGGTATGTAAGGCTATCATAGTGTTGGACTAGTTCGTCCTGACGCACTACATCTTCTTTCAAATTAGTGAAATAGAAATCTATGATTTTACCCCTAGATTTGAGTATTCTTGAGATAAGTTGATATGAGCTCTTGAGTTCATGGTTCTTTTAAAATTTTTATTTCTAATTATTGAGTTTCTATATTTTTATTAAGATCCTTGAAGTATTTGTTCATGTCTATAATTCATTATGAAGCATATTTTGAGTTATAAATCTTGAGAAGGATTGTAAAGCCAACGCTTGAGTTTTAAACTGAGTTTTGAGGAAGTAAGTATGAGAATGAGAAGAGTCGTAGACATGAATTCCATATTGTTATTTAGACCCTAGAGTCAAGTTGTTCATGCTCATAAATTCCGCATGAACTTTATACATCGAGTATCTTCCAGAGGAGTAGCATCTTTGAGTTCTAAGTCTTTGAGCATTGAGTTCCTAATCCTTTTGAGATTACATTCCTACTTATAAGACTACTACATGTTACCTACGAAACCCTTGAGTTGAGTTGTTGATGAGTTCGAGATTTGGACTCATTTGGGGCTTTGTTTATATAGATTTAGTGTCCTCAAATACTTAATTTGTGCCTAAACTGATGCTTAAACCTTAATTTTCATGTATATCGATTGAGGAATAAATCAAGGACACTAACAGGAAAAAAGGAACAAAAAAAACTTAATAAATGAAGAAAGGCAAGCTTGGTGATCGCCAAGAGCACCTGGCAAATTGCCAAGTGGATAATTTGACCGCCTAAAGTTCTAGTGTGCCAACCTTGAGGGAAAAAACTAAGTCGGCAACAAAAAGGGGGAGTTAGAGAATAGCCGAGCAGCTGCGAGATGCAAAGAGAGATCGCCCAAAGTTACAGGACTTAAGGATGCTAAATGCCAAGGCAAAAAGGCGATAGAAGAGGGCATCGGGCGGTTCACCGAATGGTTTGGCGAACCCAACTTACTTAGCCTAATGGCCCTTCGTGGCTTATTTTTGACGACTATAAATTAGATTTTGAATAGTTAATTTAGTATGTTGACTTAGGCTAAATTAGTTTAGAATATTTTTCTCTGGAGTCCTTCATAGTTTCTTAGTAGGCTGGAAGGATTTTTGAGATTCAATTTGGAAATTTTGCAAGTGGGTTTCGAATTTTCTGCAATTTGAAGCTTTGTAAAGACTAAATTACTCTTACCTAGTAGATAGCAAATCGATTTGGTAATCGTTTTTACTTTTTTATGATGTTTGGCTAAAACCCCAATTCTTAGGGTGTAATCATGTGATTTTGAGTTGAATTAGTTTATGGGTATTGTTATTTACTATTTTAAATGATAAATTGAAGTTAGTATCATTAATTTTGGTTCAATTTATGAATTGTAGTTGTAAATGCAGTTCTAATTTTCTATTTTTGGCTTGCTCTAAAGAGAGGTTTAGAACTAATATTATTGATTAATGATTTGTAGGTATTGATTGAGCTCGGTTCAAATCGAGAGAGTGAATCCTAAACCCAATCCTACCTATCTATCTCGATAGAGTGCATGAATGAAGATGTGGGTTGCTCTTCATTGTTATGCTTGTTAATGTTCGGAAGAAATCACCTGATTCGGGATAGTTGTTCGAGAGAAAGCTATCTCCCTTATAGCCTATCCTACTCACTGATTTTTAGTCGTTTACTAGTTGTTTTAATTACCCATATATCGGAATTTGCCTATAATCAATCACATCCCAAAAATTCCTTTCTTTATTGTTATTCCAAATTGTTTGTGATTGTTTTGTAGTTGATAATTGAAAACCAACACCCCCATATGACATTCGTGTCACCCCTTTTAATTTGGCTTATGTCTTTTTTAATAATTTCTATTCCTATGGTTGATTAGACCACGTTTGCACTTGCTAATTGAATTTGGACACGTACTTCTCTCTGTTGGAATCGACCTCAACTCTTTGTTGGGTTTTATATTGACTAACGATCGTTTGCACCTAGAATTGGATGAGGTGTTCTTGAAACATTAATCAAAATGGCACCGCTGCCGGGGAGTGGTGTTGTTTAAAAATCTTTTGGTGAAGTTGAATTGTGATCTTTTTAGTTATAGTTGAATCTACTTATTTTAGTTTTCGTTTTGTGTTGCTTGTGTTAAACAAAGGAGAAGATGAGTGTTAACAGAAATAATGGTAACCAAGTGGGCCACCAAGATGATGTTGGAAACCTCAATGATGTAAATGACCCTAAAGCCAATGGCCCAATTCCATTGGGTGGTGTTGGGGCAAGACTCCTACCTCTGACTGAAGGAAATGTTGTTTTTTCACACCACTAGCATAATGCTTCAGCTCCTACAACTGAAGGGTTTGTTTGGGGGGTGGGCTCATGAGGATCCCCATGAGCATATTTGAAACTTTGTGGACATCTGTGGTCCATTCTCATTCAAGAGCATATCGCAAGAATCAGTCCGTCTCAGGTTGTTCCCATTTTCTTTGATGGGCGAAGCTAGTAAGTGGTTGGTTGAGTTGCTAAGAGATTCCATCACTTCTTGGGATGAACTTACAATTACATTCCCAGAGTGATTTTTTCCCCCATCGAAGATTATGACTGTTAGGGATAGTATCCAAGGTTTCAAACACTTGGAAGGTGAGCCAAACCATGAGGCATGGTTGAGGCTTAAGAAGTTGGTGTTGCAATGCCGTACTCATGGATTGCCCAATAATGTGTTGCTGCAATACTTCTATAGGAGCCTCGACTTAGTGAACAAAGAAGTTGCTGATCAACTTGTTCTCGGTGGTATTATGCAATAACCCTATGAAGTAGTGTCTCAACTCCTTGATTGCATGACCAAGATCAATAGGGCATGGTATACTCGTGAGGACTATGTCTCTCCTCTAAATTTTAGAATGACAAAAGAACATATCGAAAAGGATTAAGAGAGAGACCAAAACATGGCCAAAATGATGACCAAGCTGGATATCTTGTCTAAAATTGTCATGGGTGTTTGTATGAAGAATTTTAATGTTGTGGGAATTAGTGGAGTAAATCCCGATGAAGTACAATTTAAAGCGATGTACAATGAGGAAGTGAACTTCCTAGCCAATCAAGGATGAGGCTAGCGTGTGAACTACCCAAAATCGGGTGGAAATCAAGGTTGGAATAGAGATGTGGGCTGGAGAGACCATGACAGAGATTGGCGTGATAACAATGCCTCTTGGAAGGAAAGAGAGGGGAAGAAGGATAGGTATGTTTCTCACCATAAGCGTCAAAAGTCCAAAGAATTTGAAGGTGGTCATCGAAAGACATGCTCTCTCGCACTATAAACAAGGTTAAAGGGTCCGAAAAAGTGCTAAAACAAATGAAAGAGGATGTCTTGACTCTCAATCAGACGGTGACCACTCACTCAGCCTCTATTAAGCAACTAGAGACCCAAATGGGTTAGATTTCTTCATAGATGAATCCAAGACAACAAGGGGGTTGCCTAGTGATACAATGGCAAACCCCAAAAATGAATCTTGAATGGGTACTTTTGCTGTCCCACGACGTTAATTAAGGCGCTTCTTTGGAGGCAACCCAAGTTTTTAATGCTTTAAGTTTTGATTTTTGAATAACGGGTGTTGATTGTGCGGGCTTAAAAGTGGAGTATATTGGAAAATGTGTTGTTTGGCGAGCGCAAGTCCAATCAGTGACTCGCCAAAGAGGTCGGCTCGCCCGACTTAGACCTCCGTTGGACCCACAAAACCTGAAGTAGAAATCTGTAAAATTCGGTGGGCCAATAGCTTAATCGAAGACTCACTGAAAAGGTTGATGAGCCTAATTTAGTTCGCCGTTTGGACCCCCAAAATGACTGGAGGTCCTGTAAAACTCGGTGAGGTAAATTACTACTTGGCTCATCGACGAGTGGTTCGGTGTGGACGACCTACTCCGCCAAAAGGGTCGTGAACTTAAAGATTTTAAAAGGCCAAATGGTTTAAAATTTAAAAATCGTTCATATTCTCTCATTTTAACCCCATGCACTCTTACACGAACTTTAGATATTCCTTATTTTTGCTAGTTCATTCACTTTTTGTGTGTGATATTGTGCTCGGAATTGGAATACTTTGCCACCTAGCTTTTCAATTTCTCAATTCGACATACAGGTTGGTTTTTCGAACCCCATACTTTATTTTAGTGGTTAAACTCAAATGGAATCGGTAATTGTGTATTGATATTTGTTGGGAAATTGTTTAAATGGTGTTTTATGTGTCAAATTGCCCGTATTGTGTTCGAACTTGTGCCAACATGCTTAAAAAGATGATGTCCCATGTTTTGTGCTATTAATTTGGTTCTAAATTGTTGGGTTGCGGTTATTTTGTATTGGGTCTAGTTGGGTGAAGTCTTAGTAACCCCCAATTGTGCCAAATGATGTAATTTGCCCAATGATGGAGCGTTTGACGTCATTCTTAAGGACAAAAGTCGTCAAATGGCTAATTTTGGCCAAAACGGAGGAAGTTTGAGTACCCCAAAGGTATGGGTCATATGGTCTGGTAATAATGTCATAGTGTATGTGTTTGATTCTAAATTCAGGGGCTGCGGGCTTTATTTTGGGAAATGAGGTTGAAAATTAGCACGTTGGGACGTTTGGCGAGTAGTGTCTAGCTCGCCGAATAGCTCGGCGGTTCTCCATAATCCCCCTTTGATCGCCTTTAATTTCATGATTTGGATAAGATAAGTCTGTAATTTTCAGCGGGAAGCCTCAACTCGTCAAGTTCACTTGGTGACCCGCCGAAAGGTGCGTTTGATCGCCCTTTATACGCCCATAACCCCTAAAGTACACTGTAATATTCGACGGGCTATCTAAGATCGCCAATTGGTGTTGACGATTCGCTGAAGGGCCCTAAACATCACCGGCATGCCTTTATTCTAGAAAATTTTAGAGCTAGTCCTTTCAGCGAACCCAATCTTGCTTGCCTGAGCGACTCGGTGACTAGTTCGGTGAGTCTTTCTGCAACTTGATTTCTGTAACTTTCATACACTTTTCGATGTGTTTTGCAGATATGGCTTGGACCAATTTGGATGATAGTGGCTTGTCACCCCAAAAAAAGGCACGGGATATTATGATAAATGAGGGAGTAGCTGCTTCCACCACGAAGAGCAAGAAAACACCTCCGAATAGAGCAAAGGCGAGGGCAAGGCGCTTGTAGTTGAGAGACCAGAGCACAACTCCGGTAGTGATGGGGAGTCCTTTGATTCTCAGGCTTTATTCTCCAAGCCAAAGAATGATCAATTACTACAGACCCGGTGAGTAGAGATTCGTGCAAAAGCTTGTCAAGATCCGTCTAAGATTCTGGAGTCTACCCCTCTTGTGGCAGATACAATGCCAACTCCGGCACAAACGGTGGTTCCAGCACCACCAGTTCAGAGTCCTCCTCCCCGGTTACTCAATCAATTAAAGGTTGAGGAATTGAGGACCATCCTAGAAGAGAAGATATTTTCGATGGATGGTGCAGTAGACAGGTACCCTATTGTATGGGACACTCTTCGGTTCCATAGGTTTGAGATCTTCACCAGGCCCCGTGGCCCATACATTCCAAGCTAGGTCTGGTAATTCTACACTGCATATGGTGACTTGGTATCCCAAGGGAAGAAGAACGCCAGTGCCTTCAAACCAGTGGAGTGTGTGATCGTTCGAGGGAGGACAGTGAGATGTAACAAAGATGATATCAACACCGTACTTGACACGACTACAGGCTTTGAGCAGGAGTACCAGAGCATGATCCACTGCACAGACTCTAGATGACCTCAAGGGATGGCTAGCTCCTCTTATTTCTGGCACCACCTCGAGGTGGATTGTGGCCGGAGCCCCTTGAACATAGCAGTTCAGCATTGGATTGAATTCATCAACAACTCTATCATACCATTACAGAATGAATCCATCCTCCACCACCCAAAGAAGGCCTGTCTCGAATCGATCATAGTCAGGAAGAGGCTGAACTTGGGGCTAATTATAGAGTAGAAGATGGACATGAGGGCCAAACAACGTCAGATGTCCCTTTCATTTGCAGTAATCATTATAGAGTTATGCCATCGGGCTAGAGTTTCTCGTGACGAGAAGAGGGCTATTGAGGTTACATCCACATCCTATACAGACATTCGGCGCATGTAGACCAAGTACACACAGGATGAGGTGGATAGGAGGAGAGCAGCTCTGGTGGATAAATCACTGGAGGTTGATGTTGATTTTATACCTTCAGAGGCAGCTTTGCCTACTCCGGCCTCTGATCCTTCAGGTACATCTACTTCCACTCCTTCCCAAGCCCAGAGTTCTTCTACTACCTCTTAGTCCCCTAGATCTACTACTGGTACCACTGTCTCGAGGACTCCAATCACTCCGGCCATGCTTCTCTAGATGGGGCACCTAGCCCATTCTGTTGAAGTGTGAGTTTCCTGGCTTGAGGCCGAGGTGCCCTGAATGATTGAGAAAGCCATTTCAGCTACATTGACACCCCTTCGAACTTCCATTGATGCTCTCATGGTAAGACTAGAGATTTTTTAGAGAGGATAGGGGGTTACCACTGAGGCTACGACTTTGAAAGCCGAGGTTTTCGAGTTGAGGAAGGATGTGGACCATTTAAAGTCCATAGACTTCACTTAACTATATGAGTCAGCAGAGGTCCTTGATATTCCTGGTGCAGATGTCTCGGCCTGTTCTGATATGCCTCTGGCTACCATCAGAGATGATACTATGAAGGATGTTGTTGCTACTGAGTCAGAGGCTGAGATAGATGTGGAGCAGCTCGATGTTCAAAAGGGGACCATTTATGAGGACCTACCGGATTTAGAGGAGGTGATAATACAGTCAGTCCTTCAGACCTCTTTGAGGGATACTTCTATGGCAGGCTCAAGAGGAGCTAGTAATAATATTACACCGAGCACTGATACCCCGAAAATATAGAGTGACTGAGAAGCAGACTTCACCACATGTGTAGCGTGGCAAGAGGACATTTTTACCTCCCTCTCTGTTGTTTTTATTAATTATTTTTTCTTTAGTTGCATTTGAGGAAAACGGCTTTTCTTTTGTGGGTGGGGTAAGGTATTGCCATACCTACCTCTTGTGTTTATATTTTATTTGTGAATTTTGGGTTTTGTGATCTATATATGTGTTTTGATCTCAATCTTGATGCTTGAGCTTGTGGCTACTTGTTTTGAATGGAAATAGTTTTGACCTATTTTTAAAAAAATTTCCACCTCTATTGTGTGTGATTGTGGTTGTTCTTATGCAAATTTAAGTATCAATTATGATCAATACCAATGACTTCAATAGTGCTCTTAACTTAAGAAAATGAATGTGCGGCTACGATGAGGCCAATTGAAGTTGCATAGACAATGTGTCAACTTTTAACATCTCGTTGTGACTAGCTGGTTATCAAATAAGTCTCTTGTGATGAACATTGCACAATAGCTAGAAAGTGTGGAGTCTTGTTTGATAATTGTGCCAATGCCTTGTGTTATGAGATTACCTTGAATATTGTGTGTGATGATACCTAGAATTTGCCCCGTTTGTCCGGTTGACTAAGTGATGAAAGCACATGAAATGATCTTAGGCAACAATTTGGAAGAGTGAAACAATTTGACAATATACCTCTTTTGTGGCCAACCTTGTGAGATGTGTAAACCTTGCTTGAACCATCTTGAGCCTTATCCCTTTTCTTGGAAGAAACTTGAAAAATTTTGATCCCTCTTTATCCATTCACCCATAACTTTCATGAAGTGTTGTTTGTTTGAATAGCCAACTTAGTCCAAAAGCCTATGTTGGGGGTGTGGTGAAAAGAGAAGGAAAATCAAGAAGTGTGAGAAATTCCCCCTTTGAGCAATGATTTTGAAAATGATGGAACCCCTCCATGTAAAAAAAAGATAAAAAAAAAAAAAGCAAAGAAAAAGAATGAAAAAAAATATTGTGGAATAAAGTAGTGGAAGTTAAAAAAAAAAGCAAAGAAAAAGAATGAAAAAAAATATTGTGGAATAAAGTAGTGGAAGTTGCTAAAGAAATGGGGTATCTGATAGTGCATTTGAAGTTGAATAATAGGGGTGAATTATGAACATGATCAAAATGGTAAAGAAAAGGAAAAAGGTGATGTTCAGACCACACTTCGTGAAGGTAGCAGCCACTGAGCCTAAATGACCACACCATTACACTCAGCCCCATTACAAGCCTTAAAAAGACCTTTGTGATCTTGAGTGAGCTGAAACAAATGTTGATTGGAAAATAAAGGCAAACCTATTGGTGAAGTCATGCATGTGTTCATCTTTGTGAGTGTGAGAGTTGTCTGTGATTTCGAAAATATAAATTGTTAAAGAACTTTGTCTGAATAGGGAATCATGTTTGAGTACCTTTGTTGAGCTTGAACTTGCATTTGAAGCAAGTATTCTGAACTTGAGCATTTTTGATAATGGTCAGTCACAATTTGTATTTTTGAGTGCACAATTGATCATTGTATGAGTAAGTAGAGCCTTGTTGTGTGCATTCATGTTGAGTCTTATTCAGCATTATGATTAATGTATCAGGACACTTCATCCAATACTAAGTGCCAATGATCACTAGTTAGTAATATAACCCAACTAAGTGAGTTGGAGTCAAATCCCATAGGGAGTAGTTTCTCTTTCAAATTCAATGATGGAATTATGACAACAATCTCTTCAAATTGGCAAGTATCACAACTCTTTGGTTTTAGTTTCAAATATCAAAGTTCGATTATCCCTCCAAATCCACACATCAACACAAATTGATCAAATAGTAAAGTGAAACTTGGGGTAATGACCAACCAATTGTTGAATTTTAATTCGATGGGTGAATATTGATGCTCACAATAGGCTCATTTGTCGTGGGTAGGTTAGACCATAAGTAAAGTAACTTTCTCTCCAACAATTACCTTCTCTATGTCAAATTTTCTTGAACATCAACATCAATCGGAAGATGCCCTGCCCTTGGTCCTCATCAAATCCATTATCTCAAGCTGGATACAAAGGATAGATCTTATGCTTCACTCTCTCAAGCTGAAATCATAGTAACCCACTACTAAGGATGCTAAGTTTATTACTTTGGCTCTGCACCTCTCTCGAGCAAGTGCACAACACTGAATGTGTTGCACTAGACTTGCAACATGCCCTCAAAATGTAGCAGCAACTCAGACCCACTTCAAAATAACGCCATTGCTTGCAATTCAACGTCACCCACTTAGTAAAATTCAACAATTGTCTTCATAGTCAAAACCCAAAGAGAACGGTTTTAGCCACTTATAGTAAAAATAAAAAATTCAACAGTTGCCATATTTTCTACAGCTGGGTAATTGAAATTCAAAAGCTAGAAATTACTAAAATCTTCTCTATTACAAAATCTCCACCAAGAACCTTGCTAAAATCATTTGAAAACACAATGGTAATGTTTTTGCTCTCAATTGTCTATATATCCCCTTTATGAATGCTTTCTCTTTAGCGAGGTAAGTTAGGCTTCGCCGATCGTTCTTCATCTCGCCTTCATTTTTCACTTCCTCTTGGTCCGGCTACTGTAACTTTAGGTAATCCAGATCAAGATCACCGATTAGTTCCGCAAGTCGCCCTTGTTCCTTTAATCTCACCTATCAACACTTTTTCAAGTCTTATTCAGCACTTTTGGTGATCGGATCGTCCTTCGCCTAATGGATCGGCAACACGCCGAATATAATTGCCTCTCACCAAAATTACCCCCAGTTTAGCTCTAGCATTCTGTAACTTTTGGCGGTATTGTGGCAATTTGGCGATTCGCCGAGTGACATCGACGATCAGTAGGCATTCATTTCTTCACTCTTTTAGATTGTTTTGTTCCTTTTTGCATATTAGTGTCCTTGCTTCGTTCAAAAATCTAAATACCCAAAATTCAGGGATTTTACATCAGTCATTGGCACAAAACATGCGTTTGAGGACACTAAATCTATACAAATAAAACCCTAGATGAGTCCAACTTGTAGACTCATCAACACCTCCAACTTTTGCTTGTCCTCAAGTAAAACCCAAGTTCAGCAGTTCAAAAAGGATGTATCAAACAGTGTTACACAAGACTCAATCATGAATGCATACAAAAAGACTCAACTTACTCATGCAAAGATCATTTGTGCACTCAAAGAATCAAGTTGTGACACACCAATATCAAAGAATCTCAAGCTCACAATACTTGCTTCAAATGCAAGTTCAAGCTCAACAAAGGTGCTCAAATGCCGTCACACAAAGAATGATTTCATATTCACACACAATGGATCAAAATTTAAAGCTCTAGAATCAAATGCAACGCTCACAGTCACAAAGAGTAACACGATGCATGATTTCACCCATAGGTTTGCTCATACTTTCCAATCAACCCTTATTTCTACTCACTCAAGATCAAAAATGCCTTTTCAAGGCTTGTAGTGGGGTTGAGTGCAAAGGTATGGTAATTTAGGCTCAATGGCTATAGTCCTCATGAAATGTGGTGCAAACAACACTTCATTTCCTTTTCTCCCTCATTTTCATTTGTGCTCAAAAGCCATCCCATTATTCACTTTCCATGGGTTGTTGGAAACCCCAATTTCTTTGTATTTTCACAACATTATTCCACAACTTTTTCATTCTTTTTCTTTTTCATTCTTTTCTTCTTTTTCTCTTCCCCCCCCCCCCCCCCCCTTTTTTTTTTGTATGGAGGGCTTCCATTTTTCACAAAACCATGGGTCAAAGGGGACTTTCTTGCACTTCTTGATATACCTTCTCTTTTCACCACACCCCCAACTTAGGCTTTTGGCCTAAGTTGGCTATTCAAACAAACAACAAATCATGAGGATTATGGGTAATGGATCAAGAAAGTTCACAATTTTGTCACGTTTCTTCCAAGAAAAGGGTAAGGCTAAAATGGTGTTCAAATGGGGGTTTACACACTCACAAGGTAGGCCACAAAAGAGGTATAATATCATATTTTTTCACAATTTTCAAAGTTGCCTAAGATCATAACAAGAGATTGCATCACTTAGTTAATCGGACCAATGGGGCAAACTCTAGGTGTTATTACACATGGTTCACTGTAAGCTCATCACACAAGGCATTGACACCAATGTCAAACAAGACTCTACACTTTCGCTAATGTGCAATGTTTGTCACAAGAGACTCAATTCGATACTTGGCTGGTCACAATAAGATGCAAGGAGTTCACATATTATTTATGCAACTTCATTTGGCCTCATTGTAGCCGCACATTCATATTTTTTCAATTATAAGCACTATTCAAGTCATCAGTATTCTTCAAAACCAATACTCAAATTTGCAAGAGAACTACCACATTTAACATAAACAAGAGAGGTGACATAAAGAGGAGGGGGTTCACTGACCAATATCCACCCCCCCCCCACACCAACATAATTCAACATTATCCTCAATGTGGGCAAAGAGTAGGCATTACCGGACATAAAACAAAATAAGGATAACATTCTAGTGTGTAAAAAAGTGGAACAGGGTAACGAGGAATCTTCACTAAAAGCCTAGTTGGTGAAAGAGTGAACCAATCGCCGAATGCTTCAGCGATGCACCAAATGTTCTTCAGAGCGCCCTTAGTTCCAGTGGGTTGCACTCTTAGAGAAGGTTAGATCGGCAAAATGTAGGATATCACCCAACAATTCGGTGACTCGCTGAATGGACTCAGAATATCATCGGATGATCCTTAAGGAACGTTATCAACGTGGAAGAAAAAAGGCGAGGAAAATTGAGTCACCTAAGTATATCGCGACTCGTTGACTGGTGAAGGTATCCCGCCGAATGTTCCAGAGTCTCAACTCCATTTTTGAGGTCCATAAGGCAGACTAAATTGTGTTCACCGAACGGGTTTAGCGACTCGCCAATATCACTTTTGTCTCGCTTATAATCCAGCGCCAACAAAATCAACACACATTATTTAAAAACACTAGCACTTGGGTTGCCTCCCAAGAAGTGTCTTAGTTAACGTCATGGCATGACGTGGAAATGCTCTCAGGCATCTTCCAGGTACACCACCTCAATCAAAGAGATCTTTTGGCATTCTTCAAAGTATAACTTCAAGGGTTGCCTATTCACTTTAAATCCAGGTCCTTCCTGACCCTCATCTTCTATGGCACCATTTGTGAATACTCGTGTCACTCTAAATGATCCTAACCATTTGGACTTAAGCTTTTCGGGAAAAAGTCTAAGTCGGGAGTTATATAATAACACCCAATCTCCCACCTTGAACTCTCTCTTAAGTATTTTAGAATCATGCCACTTCTTCATCTTTTCCTTGTAGAGAGATGAACTTTCATAAGCTTTAAACCTAAATTCGTCCAACTCGTTTAACTGCTCTACTCTCTCTTTTCATGTTTTTGTCCAATCCAAATTCAGAGCTTTCAATGCACACATTGCTTTGTGTTCTAATTCGACTGGTAGATGGAAAGACTTTCCAAAAGCTAACTGATATGGAGATATACCAATTGGAGTTTTGTATGCGGTACGATACAACCATAGTGCATCATCAAGCTTTCGAGACCAATCAGTCCTATTAGCATTCATTGTCTTAGCCAAAATGCTCTTGATCTCCCAGTTAGACACTTCAACTTGACCACTTGTTTGGGGATGATATGGAGTTGCTACCTTGTGTTTCACCCCATACTTACTCAATGCAGCTGAGAACCATTTGTTGCAAAAGTGGGATCCACCATCACTAATAATAGCTCGAGGAGTACCGAATCTAGTAAAGATGTAGCGTTTCAAAAATTGAACCAGACTTTTCCCTTTATTATTTGGAAGTGCAACAATTTCCACCCATTTAGAAACATAATCTACTGCCACCAAGACATACTTGTTACAGAAGGATCTCACAAATCGGCCCATGAAATTGATTTCCCAAACATCAAATAGCTCAACTTCTAAAATGGGAGTAAGGGGTAATTCGTGTCTTTTTGACACTCTACCTTGCTTCTGACATTGAGCGCATTTCTTCACAAATTCATGTGCACCCTTGTAAAGGGATGGCCAGTAATATCCACTTTGGAGAACTTTAGCGGCCGTACGCACACCGATATGATGGCCCCCAACCGATGAAGCATGACAAGCATGGAGAATTTCTACCGCTTCTTCTTCCGGGACACACCTTCTAATGATATGATCTGCACACTCTCGAAACAAATATGGTTCATCCTAAAAGTACTTTTTAACATCGAACATGAACCTCTTTTGTTGGTAGAAGATCAGCTCGTTCGGCATTAATCTACACACTATGTATTTGGCAAAATCTGCATACCAGGGAGTTTGTCTAAAACTTATCCCAAACACTTGTTCATTAGGGAAGGAATCATCTATGTGAACCTTATGCTCATCATTCTCCTTTCCCTCTAATCTTGATAAGTGGTCAGCCACTTGATTTTCGCAACCTCTTCTATCTTTGACCTCAAAGTCAACTTTTTGCAATAGTAGCACCCACCTTATCAACCTTGGTTTTGCATCCTTCTTTGCCATTAAGTAATGGACTGCAGCATGATCAGTGTGAACAATTACTTTAGTATCTAACAAGTATGCCCGGAATTTCTCAAATGCATGGACTACCATAAGCAACTCTTGTTCCGTCACGGTATAGTTACGTTGAGCACTGTTTAGAGTCTTGCTCACGTAGTACATTAGGTGTAAAGGTTTGTTGCATTTTTTCCCCAGAACAATGTCCAATGTCGTTCCATTTGCATCACACATTACTTCAAAAGATTCTGACCAATCAGGACTAATAATGATCGGGGTGGATACTAATTTCTCCTTCAAGCACTGGAAAGCCACCATACAAGCATCATCAAATTGGAATTTCACCTCTTTCTCTCAGAGTTTACATAGAGGATAATCAATATTTGAGAAGTCTTTGATGAACCTCTGGTAGAAACTGGCATGACCTAAGAAACTACGAACCCCCTTTATCGAAATTGGTGGTGGTAATTTCTCAATCACTTCAATCTTCACTTTATCAACCTCCAGCCCCTTTTACGACACCTTTTGGCCAAGTACTATCCCTTCTTTAACCATGAAGTGACATTTTCCCAATTGAGGACCAAGTTTATCTCCACGCATCTTTGGAAAACTTGTCCTTAGTGTTCTAAACATGCCTCAAAAGTATCACCCACAACCGAGAAGTCATCCATAAATACCTCCATTGAATCTTCCACCATGTCGGCAAAAATGGATAGCATGCAACATTGGAAGGTTGCCAGGGCATTGCATAATTCGAATGGCATCCTTTTAAAGGCAAAAGTCCCATAGGGACATGTGAAGGTGGTTTTCTCATGATCCTCCGGCACAATGGAGATTTGGTTGTAACCAGAATACCCATCTAAAAAGCAATACCAACCCCTTTCTAAGAGTCGATCAAGCATTTGATCCATGAAAGGCATGGGGAAGTGATTTTTTTCACCCCATGAGTTTAACTTTTGGTAATCCATGCATACCCTCCATCCGGTCACCGGCCTCATAGATACAAGCTCCCCATTTTCATTTGGGACCACTGTGGTACCCCGTTTTTTGGTATTGCACCGGGCTCACCCATTTGCTATCTGCAATAGAATAGATCACACTTGCGTCTAGCCACTTTATTATCTCCTTTTTCACTACTTCTTGCATTGATGGGTTCAATCTCCGTTGATGTAACACTTGGTTTACACTCACTATCAAGCTGAATTTTGTGAATACAAATACCGGAGAAATGCCACTATGTTAGCTATGGTCCAGCCTATAGCTTTGATATGCCTTTGTAGCACCTCAAAAAGAGATTTACTTGCCATTCAAGCAAGTCAGCTGCAATGATCACCGGTAGAGTGTTGTTTGCCCCCAAGAAAGCGTATCAAAGATGGGGGGAAGTGCTTTCAATTCCAGATTTGGTGGTTCTTTTGTTGATGGCTTTGCGGGAGGACTCTCTCTATTTTTCAAATCAATGTCTAACTTCAATGGAGTCTTTGAATATCCTCCCAAACCTGAAAGAGCAGCTACTACCTCTTTATAGCCTTGAATTTCGAATTCATCATAGTTAGTAAGCATAGCTTCAAGAGGTTCTCTCATGCACATCAAATGGCTCACGCTAGCCACTGCCTCATCAATAACACTAATGGTGGACACCACATGAATATCACTTGGGTGTTTTATTGATTTACATACATTGAAGGTCACTTCATCTTCGTTCACCCGAAACTTCAAATCTCTACTTTCAATGTCCACCAATGCTCTTCTGATTACTAGGAATGGTCTTCCCAAAATAATGGGAATTTAAGCATCTATTTCACAATCTAGAACGACAAAATCGGCTGGGAAAATGAACCGATCGACCTTCACCAAGATGTCATAAAGTATCCCCATGGGATGTTTGACTGAATGGTCACCTATTAAAAGCCTCATTGTGGTTGCTTTTGGTTCACCCAACCCAAGTTGTTTGTATATCGCATAGGGCATCAAATTAATTCTTGCCCCCAAATCGCGTAAAGCTTTAGCGAATTGGAACATGCCAATGGTGCAAGGAATGGTGAATGCCCTAGGATCGTCTCTCTTTTTGATCAGCTCCTTAGTCATAATTGCACTGCAACTATGGGAAACTTTAATTGTCTCAAAATCCAATCTCCTTTTCTTTGTGACTAACTCGTTCATGAACTTGGCATATCTCGACATTTCCAACAATGCCTCCACAAGGGGAAGATTAATTGATAATGTTTTAAACACCGACAAGAACTTCTTGAACTTCTTATCTTCATTCTGCTTCTTTAAGTGTTGAGGAAATGGGGGAGGTATTTTGGGTAAAGGTTGTATGACTTTAGGAATTTGAACATGTTGTTCCACTTCCTTTTGTTGTTCTTTTGCAATGCTTTGGTGGATAAATAACTTTTTTTCCTTCATGCCTTTATCTTCTTCATGCTTTTGAGCATCTTCATTTCCTAGCACATTACCTATTGCCACATTTCCACTATGAGTAACCACAATAAGCCCTCTATCATCATCTTCCATTGTCATCCTTGGTTTCAATTGAGCTGATAATAAACTCAATTGTCCTTCAAGTATCTTGATGGCATTGGCATGAGAGTTCACTTTATTGTTCAATGATGAAAATTCATATTTCATCCCTTTCAACAAATCATTTGAACCTTCAACATTATCAAGTATGGGTGACAACAAGTCATTCACCCAGGGACTACTTGTACTCCCTTTTGATTTTGGGCTCTCACTAGAGTGAGTATGGTTCTCATCATGATCATCTTCCCTTCTCCAATAATCATTTTGCATAGTTCCAACCTTGATTTCCGCCTCGCTGTAGATAGCATGGGTGGAAACCCTCCTCATACCTCTTGATACTCCAACCTTGATTCTCCCCTGGCCTTGAGTAACCAGAAGAAGAACCCTCCTCAACTCTAAACACTTCACATGTCCCCTTCATGTGCTCTTGTAGAAATTCCATTTGGGTCAACATCTTCTTGATGTTTTCATCCCTAACTATCTCTTTATCAAGTTGTTCTTGCGTTAAGCTAAAACAAAATGGAGAGACTTGATCCTTTTGGGTGTACCACGCTTGGTTTATTCTCTTCATGTCATCAAGAAGAAACGAAGCTACCTCAAATGATTGTAACATTATTCGTCCTCGTACCACTACAAAAAAACAACATTTAGCGACCAATTATAGCAACAAACAATATTCTGCCGCTAAATAACAATGGATTAGCTATGAAAAAATAAATTGGTTGCTAAATTATCGAATAAAATTTTGGGACCTCAAATAGCGACAAAAACTAAAATCCATCACTAAATTTAGGCGCTAAAGTTTGGTGCCTTTATTTTGCCTATTAAATTAGATAATTACCGACAGAAATCACGATACACTTAACTCCGTCGCTACAGTTAAGTTATAGCAACGGAATCAACGACGTGTCGCTAATTTTATTGAGTTTTTTGCTATTAAATTTTTTATTGTGACTACATTTCTTTTTAAAGTATAGTGTGATACATAGCGACGAAATTTCGTAGCGGCTATCTTATATTAAAAAATTTCTGGGGATATAATCTCACTCACACATATTAAATCACTCACTCTCCACACTAAATACACATACATAGCAGCGCCTTCTATGGGAAGAGAACCTTGCCAAAATCATTGGTCGTTGATCTTTGGGAAGGAAATTCGAGCTCATCTTCCTCTTTGCTTCTTGTTGCTGCTCGTTGCTCTAAGGAAAACCAATTTCATTGTTATTGGTTCATCAAAAGGTAACAGTAGTGTCTATTAGTATCTAAAATTTTATAGTTATTTCATCTCTGGTTCATCTGCAGTACACTTCATCATCTTTTTTCTGATATTTTTTAGTTAGGGTAACAATGGTCACTATTATTATCTTCACTACTCTTTGAATTTTTTATTTATATTTTTGAAGGATCTATTTTTTCTTTTCTTGTTATGGGTAAAAATATTTTTTATTTGTAGTTATTTGATAATTTTAGATCTTAAAGCTTTCCCCTTTTGATGTTATGGAGAAATTTCTTTGGGGTTTATGGTGTGATTGAAGAAATGGGTCTAGGTTTTTCACTCTATTTTACTTTGTTTCCAAAATCGAAAGTTACTTTTGACAATCGAAAGATAATATTTCTACTATTTCAGTGCTTACGTACAAAGAAACATAACAAAACAATGTGTATGGTGCAAAGAAAAGTAACAAAACAATGTGTTAGTGTAAATGCATACCTGTATTTAAAGAAGAGGCTGAAACAAATGTCTGTATTTTTTTTTTTTCTAATGTATTCCAGATTTTTTACATAATAGAGTAATGAAATTGTATATGAGCTGATATACATTAAACATGACATATTCTAAAATCTCAATAAACAGATATCATTCTGTCATATTGTTTTGTTTATTTTTGTTTAACTGTTTGATATATCAAACTTAGTGAAACCGACATAAGCTAGACTTTCCCCCTTCCCTTGCTCTCTGTTGTTTTCTGGTTAATCAGACGCAATATTAGATAAAAATCTAGTACTTCTTTTCATTCTAACATTACACCACTAGTTCTATTAACTTGTTAATTTTTGTGGTTAAGTAAACAACAACTTGTTGTATGTGAATTTTCTTTTAGGGAACACTTTTTATTTAAGTTTCTGGTGGTTTGATATAGTTGTTTTATGATGCTGTAAAAACTGGAAACTTAGAGGTTTTCTTAATTTGTTAAAATAAAAGCACAAGCAGATGTAACTGCTTCAGTTCTAATTTTGTGAATAACTCTAATGGTTGTGTTTTTTTAACATTAAATAGGAGTATGGATAATATAAAGCGTAGTTGGATGTACACGAGATTAGATGGTCGAGGGGCTCTTAATTCTAGTTTTATAGCCGGTGTAAATGACTTTCTCAAGTTTGCATGTTCTCATAGAAACCGCATGAGTGGTGATGAAGTTAGATGTCCATGTAAAAAATGCCACAACATTAAATACATGGATGTTGAAACTGTTAAACTACACCTTTTTCATTTTGGATTTGTTGAGAACTATGTTGTTTGGATGTATCAAGGAGAAAAAGAAGTGATCGATGACATGTCTATTGATTTACCCAATGATACACAACCTGGATTGGGATATGATAATCCATATCGCCAAATGGTTTTGGATGCAGTTGGATCAAACTTTGGTCAGAGTTGGCAATCTTATAGTAATGACGAACCTCAGTCATATCATCATTGTGAACCACTAATAGAGGAACATCGTAATCCTTCAATAGAGCAGGAACCTAATCCTGAGTCACAAAGGTTTTATGATTTACTTCAAGCCGCTGATGCAGAATTGTATCCTGGTTCTTCAATCTCTCAACTTGCTGTAGTTTCTAGGATGCTAAATATTAAAATGGAGAATACTTTGTCACAGAGGGGTTATAATCAAGTGATGCAACTATTGAAAGAGGCATTACCTGAAGATAACAAGGTTCTCGATAGTTATTATCAAACCAAGAAGCTAGTGCGTAGCTTGGGTTTGCCTTTTGAAAAGATTGATTGTTGTAACTCAGGATGTATGTTGTATTGGGAAGATGATAAGGACCTAACATCGTGTATGCTTTATGGCTATGAGAGGTTTAAACGTCGTGTTGGTTCTCGTAAGAGAAAATTGGTCCCTTACAAAAAAATGTATTATTTTCCTCTTATTCCTAGATTGCAGAGATTATATGCATCTCATGCTGCAGCTGCCGACATGAGTTGGCATTATGAGCATATACAAGAAGAGGGGGTAATGTGTCATCGATCCGACTCTGAGGCTTGGAAGCACTTCAATGAAAACCCAATCCTTTTTTGCTTCTGAACCAAGGAATGTGAGGTTGGGGTTATGTATTGATGGTTTTCAGCCATTTGCTCAAGTTGGAAGAAAATACTCTTCATGGCCGGTGATTGTCACTCCATATAATTTTCCCTCGGGGATGTGTATGAAGGAGGCCTACATGTTCTTAACTGTCATTGTTCCAGGGCCACACAATCCTAAACAAAAATTTGATGCTTATCAACAACCTCTAATAAAGGAATTGACTTTATTGTGGGAGACAGGTCTGGAAGCATTTGACATCTCAAAAAAGCAAAATTTTCAATTACGGATAGCTATGATGTGGACTATCAATGACGTTCCGATATATTCTATGTTATCAGGATGGAGTAACAATGGAAACTTAGCATGCCCATATTGTATGTAGGAAACACAATCATTCAGATTACAATATGGTGGGAAGACAACTAGGTTTGATAGTCATAGAATATTTCTTGACAAAAATCATCCATTTAGGAGAGATCGTAAGAACTTTCTTAAAGGTCATATTGTCACTAGATTGCCACCATCTATAAGGACAGGATAAGAAATTTTGAATCAAATATGTGAGTTGGGGATAAGGAAAGTAACTGAATTAGATGCAGAAGAAGTTAATAAAAGAATTTGTAAGTCTTGTGGATGGAAAAAGCGAAGCATCTTTTGGGATTTGCCTTATTGGAGTTCTAATATGATACAGCATAATCTTGATGTCATGCATATTGAGAAGAATGTCTTTGATAAAGTATTTGACACTGTTCTTGATGTTGATGGCAAAACCAATGACAATCCAAAAGCACGTCTAGATGTTGTAAAATATTGCAATCGGACACATTTGGCAAGGAATCCTGATGGAAGCTATCCTAAAGCTGCATATACAATAAACAAGTATAAAAAAAGGTCTTGTTTGATTGGTTGGAAGGTATGAAGTTTCCAAATGGTTATGTTTCAACTATGAGTCGATGCCTTGACATGGAAAAATTTAAGCTATTTGGGATGAAGAGTCATGATTGTTATGAGTTCATGCAACGACTATTGCCAATTGCCTTTCGTGAGTTACTTCCTAGTAATGTGTGGCAGGCTCTTACAGAGTTGAGTTTATTTTTTAAAGATCTTACTTCAACTACTCTTCGAGTGGTGGACTTGGAGAGATTAGAGGTACACATCCCAAAAATTTTGTGTAAGTTGGAATGCATATTTCCTCTTGGATTCTGTAACTCAATGGAACATTTACCAGTGCACCTTCCATATGAAGCACGAATTGTTGGTCCTGTACAATATAGACGGATGTATCCTTTTGAGAGGTAAATGTAAATTAGTTTTTCTCCTATGGTGAAAAGTATGCTAGACATGAAATTATAAATTAATTATTTACCTCTATAGGTACCTACGAACTCTGAAAAATATGATTGGGAACAAAGCTAGTGTTGAAAGTTCCATTTGTGAAGCGTACTTGATGGCAAAGTCAACACAATTGTTTTCTCATTATTTTGAACCTCATGTTATGTCATGTCATCATAATGTGACCCGTAAGGATGATGGTGGTTCTATGAAAGATGTTGAATGAAACTTATCAATATTCACCCATCCAAGCAGGCTATCGGGTGAAGGAAAAAAAAGAGATTTATCTCTTGAAGAAATTAAGGCTGCCCAAACTTATATTCTACTAAATTGTCAAGAGGTTGAGCCGTTTGTGAGGTAAAATTTTAATCTTATACCTATTTAAAATAAAAAATTTGACCATACATTGTGACTTTCTATATAACTTATTTTGTTGAAATGAAGCATGTACGTGCAATGCTTGCAAGAAGAGTTCCCGAATCTACCTCAAGATCAAATAGATGAGAGTATTGAATCATATTTCTCTATATGGTTCAAGGAATATGTAAGCCTCAAACAATTACTATTATTTTAAAAAATGATGTTTTTAAATTATCTTGTGAATTTAGACTAAATTTTATAATATTTTAACTAGGTTCGATCCAACCATAATGAAAATGAATACTTGAGTAGTCTTGCTCATGGACCACTAATAAGTGCATGCGCTTATCCAGTGTGTTTTGTTAATGGATACAAATTTCACATAATACATCGCGGTAATGTAAGATCAACAACGAAGAGTGGAGTTTGTATCTCTGATCCAAATGTTGGTGATTACTAAGGAAAGATACAAGAAATTACACGATTGGAATATCGTAGAGCACCTTTAAAGCAAGATGTATTATTCAAGTGTGAATGGTTTGATCCAACAATGAATGCTGGTGTTAAGGAGCACAATCAATATAAATTGGTCGATGTTAATCATCGTCGCCGATTTAAAAAACTGAACCTTTTATTCTTGCAATGCAAGCAACTCAAGTGTGTTATATGCCTTATCCTAGCACAAAGAGAGATAAGGATGATTGGTTAGCTGTATTAAAAGTTAGACCTCGAGATGTTATTGAATCACCTGATGAGGGAGGGATCAAAATACCATAATGAAGTCCATGAGATAGATATGAATATTACTGTTGATGAAGATGTACCTCTGCATGATCCAAATGGGGATACAATTGAAATGGCTGAGCACCATGAATTAGAAGAAGAATCTATGGAAGATAAAGGTGAAACTGAGGATGAAACTGAAGAGGGGGAGGATGAGGATGAGGAGTTCGAAGATGAAATAGATACAGACTAGTGTATTGATAGAAATGTGCTACTGTATCTTCAGTGACTTTTGTTTATAGTACTATGTTTTGGATGCAAATTTCTGCTCAGTGAATCCTACTAAACTTAATGTTTTCACTCTGTTTTTTAAGAAACAATATGCTTCTAGACATATTTTATATGTGAGTACTAACTTTACTCAAGTTCTTGGTCAGGTTTTGTTAGATGATTGTTGTATGTCGATTTTCTTTTAGTTAACTCTTTGTGTCTCTGTTTCTGATAGTTTTATACATCCCTTTGATGATGTTGTAAGATGTTGCTTTGATGATGTTTTGTCAATCATGGTCAAAGGTAAAGTTCTTCTTTTGTGCTCTTATGTGAAGATTATATTCAGCCTTGTGCTTTCTCCCAAATTGGCAAGACCATCAGCAATGTTGTTCACCTCCTAAAGGTATAGTTTTCTTGAATCTTCAGCTAACTGACATCTCTGATGATATGATCTACTTGCCAGGTATCACTAGAGTCGGTATTGTTTAATTTGTTCCTCTAAAAAACTGCCATGTTCGTTTCTAGTGTGCTTTTAATTCTGGATTTTCTTCCTCTAAAAAATCTGACATCTCAGAAAAAAATTCTTGGACTTAAAGTGCTTGACTATCAGATATTTTTGGGTTGCATTTTGGTTACGTTTGGAATTTGTTGGAGAGAAGTATAGCATGACTATTAATTGCTTGCAGCTAAGCAACTTCAGTTGGTTTAAAAGAAATATTGTGGTTGCAAGTTGCAATGTAATGATATGATCAATCTTTCCAAGTTGCAATGTAAAATTTTCTTTTCTTCTCCTTCTCTAGTTTGGAAATGTATGGGCCTATGCAATTTCAAAGTTATTTTTCTTGTAGATATAATGCGAGGCAGAGGTCGAGGTGACACAACTCATGCAAGCAAGACCTTAATTAGAGGTCGAGGTAGCACAAGTCAAGTTAATATGCCTACTGTTCCCATTCCCAAAACTATTTCACATCAAGTTGGTATCAATTCTTCTGCTGGACCAGATCAAAATAACCAATTTCAAACATTAGCTCCTACTAGTTCGCCTCCTGTTCAAACATCAGCTCATGGTAGTACTCCATCTGTTAATTTTGAAACACCTCCTGTAATATCTAATCAGAGCAATGCAATAGGCGAAAGTGTGTCTACTCGAAGAAATGTGATAAGGGAGGCGATTACATCTAGCCATAACAACACAATAGATGAAGGTGAGAGTAATATTAATTCTGGACAGCAGACACTTTCTTTTTCATTCCAGGTAAGTTTGTACTTGAACTATTGCTATTTATATACTATAATTTTTTCATTATAGACTTCATATAATAATTTTCAATTTTTTTTAAAGTTTGGAACCTTCAAATATTTGCTCTACCAGGATATGTGAGTCTTTCAAGAGTGAACTTGATCCTAATGGAATTAATTGGAAAAGTGTCTCACAAGAAATAAAAGATTTTTATCTCGGAGAATTCAAGGTATATATTTCACCATTTTAATAAAAAAAAAATTACATCACTTTTGAATGTTTGTATACTAATGTTGCTTACTTATAAAATCATTTTAGAAGCAATTCTATTGGGATTCTTCCATTGATAGTGAAGTGAAGATACTATGGCGTAGGAAGGCAGTGAGCTGGTACAGTGATTTTATTTCTTGCATAAAAAAGGAAGCAATTCGGCCAAAATATGTTCTGGAAGAAACATGGGAAAGTTGGATGAGATTTTGGAAAGATCCCAAGGTTATTGAAAAGTCAAAAATAAATTCAAAAAACCATTGTGGCAGTCAGAATGTTGTTGCAAAGGGGACTCTGTCCACACACATGGTCATGATGTAAAATATTTTGTTGGTGAATGAGCTCGAAATGTACATGTAAGTCCAATTCTCTATAATTACATTCACTTTATATATCCGTTGGTGGAAAAATTGTTTAATCATTTTATTTTTCAGTTAACGGTCTCTCTTGAGATTTTCCCCCACATTTTTAATCAAAGAATAATAGGTATATGTGTTGTGTGTACAGCTACTTGTTGTTTGGACATCATAATAGTTGAATTGCTGAATCATACAATGTTGTAAGCACAAAAACTCTCTGTCATGCATGAAGAACCCCACTAAAAATCTTGGCAAAATGCAAGGAAACATTCATCATAGTCACTATTTCCGCTGTCATCCATAATTAGTAATGGAAGGAAGGCTAGGCCTATGTTTGTGCAATTTTTTTTGGTCTAACAACCAACATATTCTAATTCACAAAAGCAACAGTAGCATTACATCCATATCAGGTCCTAAAGACAAAACAAAAAGATAGTAACCTAGCTAGTCTTGGTTATCTATCCTATCTACATCTCCTATTGATTACTGATAGTCTCCCAGTCTTTTCAACGTATTTTCTATCCACTGTCTATCTTTACACATGTGTTTTCTATTTAGTATCTTGTGTGTACATTCCAGTAGTATTTGCTTGAAAACTGTTGTTGGATTTGGGACACGTTGATTCCAGCACGCTTCATTTCTTGCGCCCCATATGTGATAGATAATTGCTGCTGTGATTGTCCATAGGAATGATTTGCTTACTTTTCCAGTAGCCTTTCTAGCAATTCTATTCCACCATCCATTTATATCTTGCTGAACTATATTTATTTGTAGCCACTTCATTATGTTTGTTAGACATGCTTGAGAGAAAGCACATTTGAAGAATAGATGCTCTATATTCTCGTCTTTGCTTCCACACAGTTCACATTTCATATCAGTGATCAAATCCATTGCCTTCAGTCTTTCTTTGGCTGGTAATCTTCCATGCATAGCTAACTAACATGTGAATTGATGCTTAGGGATACTGCTGTTGTTCCATACCACTCTCCAGAAAGGCCATTCCTCTCCATGTCCCCTTCTCCATGTATAGCCTCTCTTGACAGTGTATTTACCTGCTCTTTTAAGCCACCCATTCTGAAAATATCCAGATGCATATGTTCTTGTGCAATTTGTTCTTGAGTCACTTTGGCAGGTTTATCAAACTACTGTGGAAGCTGATGGAGACAAGGGGATGCTTGAGAAAGTTATAAAGTCTTTCAATTTGTCTATACCTCCCCGTGAACTTGGAAAGGAGGATCCTAAATCTGTACTTCAATCTGTTATACGTCGTTGGCTTCCATTGTCCAATACCTTATTGTCTATTGCTGTCAAACACGTGTATGATCATATATCTGCTCAGTCTTCCTTGTATCTCGGCTGCTTCCAAAGCGAGAACTCTTGGATATATATGGCACAATAAATACATTAAGCTGTGCATTCTCTGTGGGCAAAAAAAAGAGCAACATATATTTTAGAACGACTTGAATATGCAAATAAAAAGCTATCTAAGCTATCGGCATAAACTTAATTTGGCTTATTGTTATTGTTGTGATTTGGCTTATTGTTATTGTTGTGGTTGTTATTAATGAATTTCACTGATTATTATTGTCTTTTACAGGAAAAGTATCTAGAAATATTACAGAATCAAACACAAACTCAATCTGATGTTGATCAATTGCAAGCATATTATCAAGCCGCAGGAGGGGAAAAGAAAAGAAGGATATATGGTCTTTGAGCGCAAGATAAATCATTTTATGGGAGAAATCTTTGTGCCTCAGCTTCTGGAACTGATGCTTCATCCTCAGTACCATGTATGAATGCTCAAACAATAGCAACAGAAAATTTGGATGACTTTATGACACGATTGATTCCTTCACTGACTTATAAAATGCTTCCTGTACTTTTTGAGCGTGTACGTGGATTGATTTCTGCAACCTCATCTCAGCCAAACACACATGACTCCTGTAACTTCTACTCCAGCTAATGTTGATGAGGCTCATGCATCAGTTTCGGATGAAGATTAATGTGGTTCTCCAATCTCTCTTAGTAAGTTTTGTCGGCTAGATATTATTTTTGTTGCAAATACTTTTAGTTTTTTTTCTTGGAAATTATTGTTGGGGTTGTTTTAAACTTGGTTATGCACTCTGTAGTTTGTTATGTGTTTTGGATCTTGCAGAATATTAGTTTCTATGAATTAAGCTAATTTTGCAACTTTATAAATGAATAGGATTTGCAATAATAAAATGTATAAAATGTAACGGTGATGGAATTAGCGACTGAGTCGCTACAATATTTTTGTCGCTATAAGAAGACAAAAATATAAAAAGTAATGTCGATAGACTTAGCGAAGCGATGGTTTTGTAACAATATTTGTGTAGCTACAAGAAAGGTAGAAATGTATAAAAAGTAATAGTGATGGAATTAACGACAAATTTTTGGTTGTCAATATGATGACACAATGAAATAACTTACAAAATTAGTGACAAAAATTACAAATATAATGACGGTTTTTTTGGTCGTTAGTTTTAACAACGGAAGAGATACACGGCTCATCTGTTGCTAAACTTACGATGGATTTGAATTTTTGTCGCTAAATTGTTAGCTACGTGCATAATACCGACAAATGACTTTTCATCACTATTCCATCGCTAAACCAAAATAGCAACGGAATAAGCTATTTAGCGATGGATTTCGTTCGTCGGTAAAAACAGTTTTTTTTTTTTTTTTGTAGTGTACCAATTGATCAGCCACTCCTTTATTAACCAAATCAAGACTCCGGTAAACATATTGAAGTAACAAATCATTTGGTAGCCCATGAGTTGGGCATTTAAGTTGGAGTTTCTTAAATCTCACCCACGTTTCATGGATGGGTTCTCCCTCCTGTCTCTTGAAACCTTGAATATCGTCTCTAAGGTTCATCATCCTTGATGGAGGAAAGAACCTTGTATTGAATGCTATAAGCAGCTCCTCCCATGATGTGATGGAATTGTTTGGTAGTTCGACTAGCCATTTACTAGCTTCTCCCGTTAAGGATAGTGGAAATAGCTGCAGCTGAATTGACTCTTGTGACATATTTTTGAATGAAAACGGGTTGCACACCTCTGTAAAATTTCTTACATGCTCATACGGGTCTTCGTGCTCTAGCCCTCCATATAGTCCTCTCATTTGGAGTAAATGAAGAGTTGTGATAGTGACTTCACACATCGCATTCTCATCAGCTCGTGGGATGCAAATTGCACTCATCCCACCCGATTGAGATGAGTTGTAAACACTATTGATATCATCGATACCATCCTGATGACCTGCTTAACCATCATTCATCTCTACTTCACTCATGCTCATTTCTATGTAGTCCAATCAACATTTACACAGAGCAACCAATGCTAACTCCACTACAACCAACAAATACGAGAGTGTCAAATCTTCAATCAAAGAACTCTAAGAAACGCTACTCCTCGGCAGCGGTGCCATTTTGGTTAACATATCAGAACAGGTCATCCAATACTAAATGCCAACGATCGTTAGTTAGTAATATAATCCAACTAAGTGAGTTAGGGTCGAATCCCACATGGAGTAGTTTTTCCTTCAAATTCAACAATGGAATTATGACAACAATCTCTTCAAATTGGCAAGTATCACAACTTTTAGGTTTTAGTTTCAAATATCAAAGTTCAATTATCCCTCCAACTCCACACTTCAACATGAACTGATCCAATAGTAAAGTGAAACTTGGGGTAATGGCCAACCAATTGTTGAATTTTAATTCGATGGGTGAATATTGATGCTCACAATAGGCTAATTTGTCATGGGTAGGTTAGACCATAAGTAAAGTAACTTTCTCTTGAACAATTACCTTCTCTATGTCGAATTCTCTCAAACTTCAACATCAATCAGAAGATGCCCTTCCCTTGGTCCTCATCAAATCCACTCTCTTGAGCTGGATAAAAAGGATAGATCCCATGTTTCACTCTCTCAAGCTGAAATCGTGGTAACCCACTAATAAGGATGCTAAGTTTGCTACTTTGGCTTTGCACCTCTCTCTCGAGCAAGTGCACAACACTGAATTTGTTGTACTAGACCTGCAACATGACCTCAAAACGCAGCAGCAACTTATACCCACTTAAAATTAACGCCATTGCTTGCAATTCGACGACACCCACTTAGTAAAACTCAACAATTGGCTTCATAGTCAAAACCCCAAGAGAAGGCTTTTAGCCACTCATAGTAAAAATAAGAAATTCAACAGCTGCCATATTTTCTACAGTTGGGTTATTGAAATTCAAAAGCTAGAAATTACTAAAATCTTCTCTATTACAAAATCTCCACCAACAACCTTACTAAAATCCTTTGAAAACACAATGGAAATGCTTTTGCTCTCAATTTTCTATAGGTCCCCTTTATGAATGCTTTCTCTCTAGAAAAAATCAATTTAAACAATTCTGAAGTGTAGTTGTGTAAGACCACTCAGCGAGGTAAGTTGGGCTTCGCTGACTATTCGATGATTCACCGATTGTTCTTCATCTCGCCTTCATTTTTCACTTCTTCATGGTTCGGCTACTGTAAATTTAGGCAATCCAGATTGGGATAGCCGATTTGTTTCGAGAGTCACCCTTTTTTCCTTCTATCTTGCTTATCAACACTTGTTTAAGTCTTCTTCAGCACTTTTGGTATCCGGATCGCCTTCGCCAAATGGATCGGAGACACACCGAATAGAACTACTGCTTGCCAAAATTACCCCCAGCTTAGCTCCAACATTCTATAACTTTAGGTGGTATTGTGGCAATTTAGTGATTTACCGAGTGACATCGGTGATCAACATTCCTTCATTTCTTCACTCTTTTAGTTTGCTTTGTTCCTTTTTGCACATTAGTGTCCATGCTTCGTTCCTAAATCCAAATAACTGAAATTCATGGATTTTACATCAGCCAATGGCACAAAACATGCATTTGAGGACACTAAATCTATACAAATAAAGCCCTAGATGAGTCTAACTCATGGACTCATCACACTATTTGAGACTTCCTTTTTGAACTGCTGAGTTTTAGGTTTACTTGAGGACAAACAAAAGTTTAAGTTGGGGGTATTAATGAGTCTGATATTTGGACTCATTAGGGGCTTTGTTTATATACATGTAGTGTCCACAAATGCTTAATTTGCGCCTAAACAGATGCTAAAGCCTTAATTTCCAAGGTATATGGATTGAGGAACAAAGCAAGGACACAAATAGGCAAAAAGGAACAAAACAAAATAAAGAAATGAAGAAAGTCAAGCCTGGTAATCGCCAAAAGAACTTGCGAATCGCTAAGTGGCTAATTTGACAACCTAAAGTTCCAGTGTGCCAACCCTGAGGGAAGAAACCAACTTGGCAACAAAAAGGGGCAGTCAGCGAATCACTGAGTAGTTCTGCGATGCAAAGAGAGATCACCCAAAGTTACTGGACTTGAGGATGCTGAATGCCAAGGCAAAAAGGCAATAGAAGAGAGCATTGGGTGGTTCGCCGAGTGGTTCGAAACCCACCTTACTTCGCCTAATGGCCCTTCGTGGATTATTTTTGGCTACTATAAATTCGATTTTGAACAGTTAATTTAGTATGCTGACCTAGGCTAAATTTGTTTATAATATTTTTCTCTGGAGTCTTTCGGAGTTTCTTAGTAGATCGATTAATGTTTCAAGGACAGTTCATCCAATTCTAGGTGTCAACAAATGCTAGTTAGTATAAATCCAACTAAATGAGTTGGGGTCAAATCCAACAGGGGGCGGTACGTGTTTGAGAATCAATTAGGAAGTATGAACATGGTCAAATCAGCTATAGGAATAGATATTATCTAATAAAAACATTTTCCAAATCAGGGGGTGACAAGAATGTCAAATAAGGGGGTTTTGGTTTTAATTACCAACTACAAACAGTGGAAAACAATATGGAATAACAACAATGAGACGGGTTCTTGGGATGTGATTCAATTATATGCTAATATAGGCCAATCGATTATTGTAACTATTATAAAATAGTTAGATATTAGTGATTAAGCTAGACTATAGAGGAGATAAACTTTCTCTCAAACAATTTATCCCAAATCAAGTTGATTTCTCTTGAACATCAACAAGCAAGCAAAATAAGAACAACCCACACCTTTGTCCATTCACTCGCTCGAGCTGAATGTGTGGGATTGGTTTAGGATTCACTCTCTCGAGCTGAATCCATGTCAACATAATACCCACTGACCATCAATCAATAATCTTAGTTTTAAAACCTCTCTCTCTCGCAAGCCAAAAACACAAGGGTAAAACTGTATTTGCAATTAGTGTTCTTAAAGTAAACCACAATTATTGATTGAACTGACTTCTAAACAATATTTAAACTAACAATTAGCAATACTCATAAACTAAATCAACTCATAATCACATAATCACACCCCAAGAATTGGGGTTTTAGCTAAACATCATAAAAAGATAAAAATAGTTACCAAATTGAGTTTCTATCAACTGGGTATGATTGATTTCGTCCTTACAATGTTCCAATTCGAAGAATCTCAACGACCCACTTTCAATTTCTCAAAAGTGAAAAACTTCAACTCTCTAAAGCTTAGGAAAAACTAGAGAAAAACTTGTCTCAATACTCAGAATAATAATCACAATTTGATATAATGAAAATTTGATACTAAACTAAATGTTCAAAAATATATTTATAGTTGCAAAAAATATGATGCGAGCCGCCCTTTGGTTATTTCCATAACCTTTCTTGCCTTGGCCTTTAGCATCATCAAGGTCTTTAACTTTGGGCGATTCAACATGGAATCGTGGAACCATTCGGTGATCCGCCAACTGCTTCTTTCTCTCACCAACTTGGTTATTTCCTTCAGGGCTTGGCACACTGGAACTTTAGGCGGTCAAATAGCCATTCGGCGAATTGCCAAATGGACTTGGCAATCACTAGGCTTGCATTTCTTCATTCTTTCCACTCGCTTTGTTCCTTTTTGCAATTAGTGTCCTTGATTTGTTCCTCAATCCATTTACCTGGAAATCAAGGGTTTTACATCAGTTATTGGCACAAGATAAGCATTTTAGGACACTAAATCTATACAAATAAAGCCTTAAATGAGTCCAAATCTCGGATTCATCAACACCCCAACTTAAACTTTTGTTTGTCCTCAAGTAAAACTCAAATTCTGCACTTCAAAAAGGATGTCTCAAATAGTGCTACACAAGACTCAATCATGAATGCACACAACAAGACTCAACTACTTATGCAAGGATCAATTGTGCACTCAAAGATTCAAGTTGTGACCCACCATTATCAAAGATTCTCAAGTTCACAATTCTTGCTTCAAATGCAAGTTCAGGCTCAACAAAGTTACTCAAATTCCCTCAAACAAAGAATGATTCCATATTCACACAATTGTTCCACACATTATTGTTTCGGAATCACACACCAATCTCACACTCACAAAGATGAGCACATGCATGACTTCACATATAGGTTTGCCCTTATTTTACAATCAACATTTACTTCAGCTCACTCAAGATCAAAAAGGTCCTTTAAAGGCTTGTGATGGGGCTGAGTGAAAAGGTTTGATCATTTAGGCTAAGTGGTTGTTATTCTAATGAAATGTGTTATGAACAACATTCTATTTCCTTTTCTTCAATAGTTTCACTCATGCTCAAAATTCACCCCATTATTCACTTCTCATGGAATACCGGATACCCCATTTCTTTTGCAACTTTCACAATATTATTTCTTAACTTTTTCATTCTTCTTTTCTCTTTATTTTTTTTTAATGGAGGGGTTGCATCTTTCTCAAAACCATGGATCAAGGGGGACTTGTTTGCACTTATTGATTTACCTTCTCTTTTCACCACACCCCAACTTAGGCTTTTAGCCTAAGTTAGCTATTCAAACAAAACACACTTCTTGAGGATTATGGGTGAATGGATAAAGAGGGATTACAATTTCATCAAGTTTCTTCCGAGAAAAAGATAAGGCTCAAAGGGTGTTCAAGTAAAGTTCACACACTTACAAGGTTGGCCACAAAAGAGGTAATTGTTTCACTCTTCAAAATTGTTGCCTAAGATCATTTCATGAGCTCACATCACTTAGTCAACGGGACCAACAAGGCAAATTCTAGGTGTCATCACACATGGTTCACGCTAAGCTTATGACAAAGGCATTGGAACCAATATCAAACAAGACTCCACACTTTCGCTAGTGTGCAATGTTTATCACAAGAGACTCATTCGATAATCGGCTAGTCACAACGAAATGCAAAAAGTTCACATACTGTCTATGCAACTTCATTTGACCTCATTGTAGCCACACATTCATTTTTGTTCGATTAAGAGCACTATTCAAGTAATCTATATTGATCATGACCGACATTCAAATTTGCACAATAACAGCCACAATTAAGTACAATCAAGAGGTGGCAAATTTTTTTAGAAGGGTCCAAAAACCATTTGCATTCAAAATACGGAGCCAAAAGCTCAAACATCCACAAAACAGTGTCAAAACACAATTTATATCACAAAAACTCAATATATATACAAAAACTATAACCATAAGAGGTAGGTACAGAAATACCTCAACCCACTACAAATAAAAAGCAATTTGTCTTCAAATGTAACACAATACTAAAAATCAATAAAAGTGATAGAAAGGGAGGCAAAGAAGGGTCCTATCTACATAGTCGCTCCATTTGTTGGGGCATCTGTACCCGGTGTCACATCAGGTGCACTGGCTCCACTAGGGTCAGCCATGGGTGTGGTTGCCAGTAAGATCTGCACAACTAAATCTACCATGGCCTCCTCAACCTTCATAAGACCCTCATAAGAATCCTCATCATCAACACTAAGCTGCACTTCCTCAGTCTCAGCCTCGGACTCAGTAGCAGCCACCTCCTCAACTCGAACCTCTTTCTCGGTGGTAGCCGGAGGCATATCTGTGTTAGCTGGCATGTTGGGGATCTCTGTCATCTCGAAAACCATAGACATATCCGTGGACTTCAACTGGTCCACGCCCTTCCTCAGCTCAGCAATAGCTGCCTTTAGAGCCTTTACCTTCTCAGTGGCCCCCTGGCCTTACTTACACACTGCTATCTGTGCCGCAAGGGCATCAATAGATGCACTAAGAGGTGTCACAACATCAACAAGGGCCCTCTCGATCATGCCAGGAATGGTGGCCTCAAGCCTGCAGGTGCGCCTATTAGCAGAATGGGCTAGCTGCCCCATTCGTAGTAATGCAGCCTAAGTGAGTGAAGGTCGGGAAATAGCAGTAGAAGAGGCACCAGTCCTAGGAGGCGAGGGAGTTGTAGAGGTACTAGACATCATGGAAGGGCAGTAATAGATATACTTGAAGGTCTAGGGGCAGGAGTAGGCAAATGTGCCTCTGCATGTAGTGCATCAGTATCCACAATCGGAGATGTATCCACCGGGGCTGCCTTCTTCTTCTCGGCCTTATCCTTCAAGTATACTGCCTCAATCCTCCAAATGTCGGTACAGGGGGTGGGAATCACTTCCACATCCTTCCTCTCATCTCGATGCACCCAAGCCCATCTGCACAACTCATTGAACCGAAAAAAGAAGGGAGGTTTGGCGCTGCTTCGCCCTCGTGACCATCTCCTATGCAATGATCATGCCCAAATTTAGCCTTGTCCCATCAATGATACAACCAAGGAAGGCTGCTATCGCGTGGCGAAGAATCGACTCATTATGGGATGGCATGATAGTACTCTTGATAAAGCCAAACTAATACCTCACTGCTGCATTGATGTCATTCTTTTATAATGGGTGCTCCAACCTTGATCTACCTAGGAGTACTGTAAGATAGTAGAGGGGCCAACCACTTTTTCATGTTCTCTAATGTTTTTGTCCTGATTATGTATTGACAGACATCCTCAATTTCTTTTGAACACTCCAGGCCTGCATTAATAGCATCACTATCACACTTCACCTTTCCGCCCCTGACAACTACATAGTCTACCGGCTTGAATTTGGCGGCCAGCTTCTTTCCTTATGGTACTAATGCTCCGTAAGCAGTGTAGAACTCCTAGACCCAATTGGGAATTTAAGGGCCATGGGATTTCATGAAGATCTGAAACTTGTGAGACCTCAAGCAGCTCATAATCTCGACGTATCTGTATATTACCCCCATCAGTAGACAATCTCTTTTCCTCGATAATGGTCCTCAATCCACCAGTTTTCAGTTTGTTTATGGATCGGGGAGGAGGACCCTGTGCAGGTGGTCCTAGTACCACAACTTGATCGGGAATAGGAGGAGGAGCAGTGGCCGGGGGAGTCCTGATCCTAGATGGATCATTCAACCTTTTGGATCATAGCTCCGCTCTCAGGGCTGACAATAGCTCATCCTCAGACTCAGAAGTTGTAGCCTGATAGTCCTAGTGCTCACCCTCACTCTCAAAAGTGGTGAGGTGAGTGGCATAGATTCTATCACAGTTGGAGCTGACCTCCGGTGATGTAGGAGCAGGTGCCTTGCATTTTCCATTTCTCTTCCCACCTATGGTAGGAAGTTTGGTAGCCTTTGATCTAGATGCAATTGCATCCTAATTAATTGTGATTCCCTTAGCCCTCTTGCAGGGCGACATGTCTCTACCTACCACTTTATGTCTAGCCATATATGCAAATGCATCAAAGTAAAGTTAGAACGATTCAAGAAAAATGCATAAATCATGTTTCAGATAGACTCGCCGAATCACTTTGGCAAGCTAGATCGGACTCGCCGAAAGGATTGGCTTCAAAAATTTCCAAAAAAAAATGGCATGCCAGCAATGGAAGAGGCCTTTCGGTGAATCACTGACAACATTCGATGACCACATACTAACCCGCCGAATGTTACACTGTATTTTAGGGGTTAGGGGCGCAGAAAGGGCGATCAAAGAAGACTTTCGGCAAGTTGTCGAGTGTACTCGGCAAACTCAGGCTTCTTGTTGAAAGTTACAAAACCCAAACTCAACAATAGCATGAAATTAAAGACGATAAAGGGGGACTCGACAAACCGTCATTTTCATCCCAAACTTCCAAAATCAACCCCGCAACCCCTGTAAAAGAAATCAAACCATAAACTTATTCAATTAGATTGAAAGAACATGCCATCGGGGTACTCAGACTTCTCTCGATTTGACCAAAATTAGTCATTTGACGACTTTAGCCCTTAAGAATGATGTCAACCGCTCCATCATTGGGCAAAGCACATCATTTGGCACAAATATGGGTTACTAAGATTTCACTCAACTAGACCCAACAATATTTTGATCAATTTTAAGGCACGAAACTCAGGAAATTAACAATTAGGCATTTTAGGCATGATATCAAAATTAAAGTCGGCAAACATGCATACAAACATGGATTCAGAGAGGCCCAACACACTTCAAAACAATTTATAACAATGCAATTGAGTTTAACTGCTAATTATGAGTTTTGAGGTTCGGAAAACTAACCTTTAATGCCGAATATACAATTTGAAAAGCTAGGCGGCAAAGATTTCCAACTCTAAACATAGGATCAATGACCAAAAAGCAAGAAAATACGAGAATATAGGAAATATAGATTGTGGGTGTGATTATAGGAAGTTAAAAAGTAAGGGAAGGTGAAAGAGTTTGAAATTTAAACCTTTGGCCTTTTAAAAACCATCCAGTTCTCGCTCTTTCGGCTACATTAATTTTCGTCACCGAATAACTTGGCAACACACCGAGCGGTCACTTACCTAACTGAGTATTACAGGATCACTAGTTAATGTGGGGGTCCAAACGGCGGACAAAGTCGTGATCGTTGACCTGTTGGGTGATATGCCTCTTTGCCCCTGGGACCGTCAAGTTTTATAGACTCCAACCTTTGAATTTTTTGAGTCCAACGGCAGTCTATGTTGGGCTCGCCGACCACTTCGGCGAGTCACCGACTGGACATTTTGCTCGTCAACCTGCACAATCAACACACGATTATTTCTAAAACAAAAAGAAAGCAATAAAACTTGGGTTGCCTCCCAAAAATCGCCTTAGTTAACGTCGTGGAACGACGCAAGTCCCTACTCAAACTTCATTCCTGGGGTTTGCTATAGTGGCACTAGGCAGTCCCCCTTTTTGTCTTGGGTAGAGATGAGACAACACATGGCCCATTTGGGTCTCCAACAACTTAATAGATATGGAATGATAATCAGTCATCTGATTCAGCATTGGTACATTCTCTTTTATCTCTTTCAACACTCTATCGTATTCTTCGACTTTGTGGAGAATGAGTGAGAGCATCTCTTCTACTTGTATTCCTTTATAGTCCTTGAACTTTTTACGCTCATGAGGGGAATGTACTTGTCTTTCTTTTTGTACAGTAATTCCAATTCCATAATTTTTCTGGCCAAGAAATCCAGCTGAGTCAATAGTATGGCCAAAGCCTGGTCTTTCTCTGTCTCCTTGTGGATCTTGGTCAACTAATCAAGGAGTCGGGCTGCTATTGCATAGGGCTGTCATATTAGATCACCCAGACAAAGTTGGCCAGCCACTCCTCTATTCTCAAAACCAAGATCTCTATAGAAATATTCTAGTAGCATCTTATCTAGAATTCCATGAGTTGGGCATTGCTGCAATATTGTCTTAAATCTCAGCCACAACTCATGGATGGACTCACCCTCAAATTGCTTGAAATTTAGGATGTTATCCCTAAGAATCATCAATCTTAAAGAGAGGTAGTTCACTGGGTCATTGTTTCTACAAGATATGCTCATTTCCTCTGTTCAACAAGCCACACGAAAACCAAAACTAAAAGTAAGTAGATTCAACTATGACTAAAAAGAACAAAATTCAACTTTACCAAAAGAATCTCAATCAACACCACTCCTCGGCAGCGACGCTATTTTGATTAATGTTTCATGGACACTTCATTCAATTCTAAGTGTCAATCGCTAGTTAGTATAAAATCCAACTAAATGAGTTGGGGTAGAATCCCACAAGGAGCGGTACGTGTTTGAGAATAAATTAGGAAGCACGAACATGGTCAAATCAGTCATAGGTATAGAAATTATCGAATAAAAACATCATTCAAATCAGAGGGTGACACGAATGTCAAATAAGGGGGTTTTTGGTTTTAATTATCAACTACAAATAGTGGAAAACAATACAAAAAAACAATAATGAGACGGGTTCTTGTGATATGATTCGATTATAGGCTAATATAGGCAAATGGGTAATTGCAACTACTAGAAAATAGCAAGATATTAGTAAGTAAGCTAGACTATAGAGGAGATAAACTTTCTCTCGAACAATTTACCTCAAATCAAGTTGATTTCTCTCGAACATCAACAAGCAAGAAAAAAAAGAACAACCCACACCTTAGTCCATTCACTCTATCGAGCTGAATATGTGGGATTGGGTTTAGAATTCACTCTATCGGGCTGAATCCATGTCAACCCAATACCTATTAACCATCAATCAATAAGCTTAGTTTTAAAACCTCTCTCTCAAGCAAGACAAAAACACAAAGGTAGAACTGCATTTGCAACTACAATTCTTAAATTAAACCACAATTACTGATTGAACTCACTTCTAAACAACATTTAAACTAACAATTAGCAATACCAATAAACTAAATCAACCCATAATCATGTAATCACGCCCCAAGAATTGGGGTTTAGCTAGACATCATAAAAATATAAAAATTGTTACCAAATTGAGTTTCCATCAACTAGGTAAGATTGATTTCTTCCGTACAATGTTCCAATTCGAAGAATCTCAAAGACCCACTTTCAATTTGTCAAAATTGAAAAACTTCAATTCCCTAAAGCTTAGGAATTACTAGAGAAAAACCTGTCTCAATACTCAGAATAATAATCACAATTTGATATAATAAAAATTTGATACTAAACTAAATGTTCAAAAGTGTATTTATAGTCGCCACAAATATATTGCGAAGGGCCACTCTGCGCAGTAAGTCGGGCTCGCCTAACCACTCGGCGAGCCACCCTTTGGTCATTTCCATCGCCTTTCTTGCCTGGGCCTTTAGAATCCTCAAGGTCTATAACTTTGGGCGATTCAACATTGCATCGCGGAACCATTTGGTGATCTTCCAAATGCTCCTTTCTCTCGCCAACTTGGTTATTTCCTTAGGGGCTTGGCAGACTGGAACTTTAGGCGATCAAATAGTCATTCGGCAACTCGCCAAATTGACTTGGCAATCACTAGGCTTGCATTTCTTCATTCTTTCCACTCGCCAAATTGACTTGGCAATCACTAGGCTTGCATTTCTTCATTCTTTCCACTCGCTTTGTTCCTTTTTGCAAAATAGTGTCCTTGCTTTGTTCCTCAATCCATATACCTGGAAATCAAGGGTTTTACATCAGTTATTGGCACAAGATAAGCATTTTAGGACACTAAATCTATGCAAATAAATCCCTATATGAGTCCAAATCTCGGACTCGTCATAGACTTGAAGGATTTTGGATATTTTGCAAGTGGGTTTCAATTTTTTTGCAAATTGAAGCATTGTAATGACTAAATTACTCTTACCCAGTTGATGGCTAATCGATTTGGTAATCATTTTTACTCTTTCATGATGTTTGGCTAAAACCTATATTCTTGGGGTGTGATCATGTGATTATGTGTTGAATTAGTTTATAGGTATTGTTAATTACTAGTTTAAATGCTAAATTAAAGTGATTTTAATCATTAATTGTGGTACAATTTATGAATTATAGTTGCAAATGCAGTTGTAATTTTGTGTTCTTGGCTTCCTCGAGGGAGAGGATTTAGAACTACGATTATTAATTAATGATTTATAGGTATTGGGTTGAGCTGGGTTCAAATCGAGAGAGTGAATCCTAAACCCAATTCTACCTATCTAGCTCGAGAGAGTGGATGAATTAATGTGTGGGTTGTTTTTCATTGTTATGCTTGTTGATGTTCGAAAGAAATCACATGATTTGGGATAGTTGTTCAAGAGAAAGTTAATCTTCCTTATAGCCTGGCCTAATCACTGATTTTTAGTCATTTACTAGTAGTTTCAATTACCCATATATCGAAATTTGCCTATAATCAATCACATCCCAAGAATTCCTCTCCTTATTGTTGTTCCAAATTGTTTGTGACTGCGTTGTAGTTGATAATTGAAAACCAAAACCCCCCATTTAGCATTCGTGTCATCCCTTTTAATTTGATTTATGTCTTTTTCGATAATTTCTATTCCTATGGCTAATTAGACCACGTTTGCATTTCCTAATTGAATTTGGACATGTACCGCTCTCTATCGGATTCGACCCCAACTCTTTGTTGGGTTTTATACGTTGCACCTAGAATTGGATTAGGTGTGCTTGAAACTTTAATCAGGTGTTCATACCTATAATTCTACATGAATCCTATGAGTAGAATAGTCTAGAGATGAGTAGTATCATTGAGTCTTAAGTTATGAGTACTAAGGTTCTTTATTGTTTTTAAGATCCTTGAGTTGAGCCGTTCATGTTCATAATGCCACATGAACCCTATGATTTGAGTTATTAATTTTATAAAAGCTTTTTAATGCCAACACTTGAGTTCTTAAACTGAGTTTTGAGAAAGTAAAGATGAGTTTTGAGAAAAGAGTTTTCTAAAACATGACTAGTATGACAATAGAGTATGCAATCAATGTATGAGCAGTATGATATCTAGATATACCATCAATGTTTATGCAGCATGACTTCCCATGTAATCAATGATCATATTATAATACGATTTCGAAATGTTTTTGAGAAATAGCAGAGTTGAGTTCATTTTCTTTAAAATGATATATGGGAACTAAGTATTCCTGAGTGTAAATGTTTTCACATTGAAGATGAGAGGAAACTAATAATCTCAAACAATATAAAAAGTTATGCTTTTAAACATATGAGCTAGTATAGTTTGGGAGTAGTATTGAGCACCAATATAGGGGATAGTTCAGTCCCCATAAACCTATAGCCAATGTGGGTAGAAAGAGTCATACTTTTTAGATGATTCCTTAATGCTTTTTAAACTAGACTAGTGGATCCACTTAGCTAGTAGGTCTTATACCCTGGCGAAGTATTATACAGTCCTCGCAGCGTGGGCGAGACGTTATATCATCACTAGCTCATAGTGATGGTTGTCGGTTAGAGAAACTCCCACAGAGATATTTTATATTCTTATATACACAGAGTTTATTTTGTATTTTTATATACAAACAGAGTTTATTTTGTATTCTTGCGTACAAATAGAGTTACATTGCATTTTCTAATGCATTCAGTTGCTACCTATTATTTTCAAAGTTTTCAATATATTGCATCTTTTATTGTTGCTTTATATTGAGTTGAGTATCCAAAGTTGAGTATCTAGAGTTGATTACCTAGAGTCGAGTATCTTATTATTGAGTTCAGCCTTATTTCACTGAGTTGAATATCTTATCATTGAGTTGAGCCCTATTTTCTTTGAGTTGAGTTGAACGATGTTTTCTTAAGTTGAGGTAATTAGTTGAGTGAGTTGAACTATGTTTTCTTGAGTTGAGGTAATTAGTTGAGTGAGTTGAGAAGAGGTAAGTATTTTTCCTTTTTATCAAGTTCAAGCTTATGTTATGCTTTATAATTCCCCTTACATGCTCTTACATTCTACGTACTGAGCCATTTGGCCTGCATCATTTCATGATACAGATACAGGTATTCAGGATCATCAACAGGCGTTTTGTTGAGGTCATGTGATATTCCAGTCAACTTTGGTGAGCTTTCTTATATTTCGGAGGACTTTACCTTAACCTTACAGTTAGTAGTTTTGAGATGTAGTGGGTCTTGTCTTGATATCTTTCTATAATATTAGAGGCTTCATAGATAGACAGAGTTGAAGAGTTTTCTGTATTTACTTTCTTTTGTGTATTGTTTAGACTTTCTTAAAGTTCACTATTGAAGTTCAATGAATTTAATTGAGTTTTTAAGCTTTGGTATGCTTGGTTTGTCTTCCGCTTTTAGTCAACTAGGATGAGGGTTCACTTGGGGACCAACAATGGTTCTCGAGTGCCGACCACGTCCAGGGTGTAGGCTCGGGTTGTGACACATATACTCTCACCGTTACAAAAGTGGCTCACATATACTTGTTTATCTAACGAAAGTAATTATTTTAAAAAAACAAATAAATCTTGTTGGGGTATATATGATCGTTTTCACACATTTTTGACTTCATTGATTATCATTATATGAGTTTATTATTCTTCTTTTATTTTTTATTTTATTCTTTAGTATAAAAATATAATAAATAAAAAAAAGAAATGTGAATGAAAAAAAAAAACTAAGGAGAATATTCAAAACAATTTTTTTTTTGGGTATATTGTAATATATATTTTGTATCTGTAAAAAAAAAGGGTTATATATGACAGATTTTACAAGAAAATTAGTGAAAAAATAATTTTGACTATCAAAATAATAAATTCAAATTAGTTGTGCAATCTAAAAAAGTAAAAAAAAAATATGTGAGAAAGATCAAATATACCCATACATGAATATATCTTTTTTAATTTTTTTAAAAGTAAATGTAAAATTGTTTTTTTTTTCACTTCAATTAGAGAAAAGGGGATATGATTATACCTATAAAAGTACAAAAGTAAGTGTCCACTCAAAAGTAAGATCATTACTCAACTTGGAGCAACTTTAAAAAATAAATAAAAGTTAACTATATAACTCAACTGCGAGCAATTGTATTTTTAAAAAAATATAAAAAGTTAACCAAATTGTTCAATTTGGTGCTACTTAAAAAAAAAAGTAATGAAGAAAAACGCTTAAAGATAAGAGACTTTTAAATAAAATTATTGGATGACGGTCTTTTGCGGTCAGTTAATATTCAAGGAAAAACACGCAACTTTAAGCGTTTGTCCATTTTGGTTAAATAGAAAAGTAAGTATTCCTTTGTGTATTTTAGTTCTTAAAAGGTACTCTTTTGGCTCCGAACTCAAGAATTATGCAGGTGTACAAAACACTACCTTCTTGCAATCTACATATTGTAGTCAATTGCAAGAGCAGATGCTCATGTGACGATTAAGAAGAGACATTAATTTAGTGGAGGGGCAAAATGTCGATCAAAATTTGAAGGTTGGAGCTTCCCGCTTTTAGTAATACTAATTCTGGGAACATGCCTTGCACATTTGACCTCTAATTGTGTAAAATTTATATAGGCTTAAGTTAGTGGCTAGAATTTTTAATAAGGGGGTTCAAAATCTGAAAAAGTAAACATACAAACTAATTGAAGGGGGTTCGACATCTACTATATATATATATATATATATATAATAATTTTAACCATGTATAAATAGTAAGATTTTCTGCCGAAGGGGGTTCGAGTGAATCCCCAACACACTGCTATCTCCACCCCTGGGCTTAACTCATGTATAGAAATCATTTGTAATATCAATCCAACTAACTTAAAAATCAATAAAATATAGATATCATCATATGCATGCAAAATGAAAAAGGTTAATATATTGATCGGAATAAGAAACAATAACCAATAAATAAAAAATGAAATAAGAATTATAAGATGATTAAATAAAAAAGTGTAGTGGACTAACATTTTATATCCAATTTATAAAGGAATAAATTGTGTACATCAAAATTTGTGAGTGAATGCGAAAGTAATAGAGAAAAGAAGATAATTTTATGAGATTTTGTAGATGGATATGGTTGTGTTGACGAAATGGAACCAAAAAATTATTAATTAATTTACCTCTTATTTTTTTCTGATAGATGATGAATGAAAAATGAAAAATGAAGAACACAAGGAGTTATTATAGAAATGTACTGGAAAACTTAAAAGAAAAAACTATTTAATTCATAAGCAATAAAAGAGGAATTCAATTCAAATGAATATAAAAGAATGATTTTCCTTTTCATATAATGTGGCCATACAACTCCCATTTTTCTATTTGTTTGTATTTTACTTTTATTTATTTATCATATTTATAAAATGTATATTTATATTTTTACACTTAAATGTTCTTGATATAATATTTGCTTGAAAGACCAAAGAATTATTCAATATTTCAGGGGCTTCAAAGTTAATAGGACTAACAATCAAACCTAATAAAAAAGTGGAAAATGATAAGTTGTAACAACTAATCATTTATTTGATTCAGTTTAATTGTTATTATTTATTTAATTTTAAAAGTTAGTAAGGTCTTTTTTTTAATTGAAAAATTAGTGAACGAAATTTTCGTAATCCAATTTTGAAATTGAAACTATTCCACTTTTAATATAATATGAAATATGATGATAATATATATATATATATATATATATATATATATATATATATATATATATATATATATATATATGTTGAGTGTAGTACAAGATTTTGTATTAAATAAATAATTATTTTTAAAAAGAAAAGTACTATAATTTTTGTGAATGATTAATGGGAATCATCGTATGATGACTTATTTATCAATATCAAGAGGACTAATTATCATCGAAACCTACAAAATGAACAATCAAATTGTCTCATAATATCTATTTGCTAGACATAATATGGTAAACATTCATGAAAACTACTTTATCCTTTTAAAATACTACTAGATGCAACCATGAATAGACAAATAAATTTGAACTTCCAAAAGAGTTGTGCCTATTAAGCATTTCCATGAGCTTGTAATATTTCCCTAACTAGAATTCAATCTGCTCGCGAAGGTACGTTTAGTTATTTAAGTAGTAAATAATACTAAAAGAAATCAAAGTGACACAACCGCTCAATCTTGAAGGGTTTCAACGTTCTCATAAAATTGAAACCATATAATTTAGTAATAGCAAGAATAAAAATTCTTCTTATGTTTTTTGAATTAGCTAGTTGGGTATGGCTAGTTATAGTTTTATGTTGAACCTTACTGATTAATACAAAAAGTTTGTTATTGTAGATACATCAGTTTTGATCCTCCCCGATTCAACCCATTTTTAACTTGTATCTATTTTGATCTAATTATTACGTCATTTTTGATAAACTTTTACTTGATAAATTGCAAAACCACAAAAGTAGTCATATTTTAGATGATGCTTTTATTTTCAATTTGCAAGGAAAAAAATCTGACAATATGTTCTTTAATTTTCTTATATTTAATATTAAGGTAGTATTTTATTTTTGGTTATTTATAAAAGCAAAATGAAAAGATTGAATCCACCCCCCCTACCCCCCGGCCCAAATTTATTTTTGATCTTATCCCAAATCTATCAGGGCATTTTAGGAAAATTAGACACAAAGAAATAGATCACATTCAGCCTAACCCTAATCTATAAAACTAAAAGAAGGGACTCTAAGAAAAAGTGGAGCAACCACAGCTAGCCCAATACAAAAAATAGCCTCAATTCACATTCTCCACTGATATTTTAACATTACATAGCCATGAATAATTCAAAGACACTATTTTTAAAATTGTCATGAAAGCAGTCATGCTACTTTAATTCACCAAAAACTAAGATAACAACACAACAAATTTGGTTGCTCAAGATCTAAACGGAGGTAGAATCCAGTTGGCAAAGTTTAACTGGTAATTTTCTACCGTAATCTAATGCTTAGAGATTTTCATCAATAAGTGAAGAAAGTTTACTCCATCAAGGTTTTTTCTCACATTTTTATTCAATTTGTATCCATCTGGTTTAGTTGTTTCAATGACTAGTGCATATTTATGTCCATGTGTTTTTTGTTGCCCTAGTGTTAATGTTTCCGGAATCATTCTTGAATTGCAATTCTTATATAGTTATATTGTTTTTTATTTTGATATCTCATCACGTGAAATGTCCTTTTTATTGATTCATTTTGTGGTATTTCCGTTAGATTATATATGTGCTCGAGCTTAATGTTGTATGTTCCTGTTATTTATTATGAAGTTGGATACCTAAAAAAGAAATAACACTAAAACAAAAGATTCATTAGTGGCATTAGATTAATTTTTAACTACTACCGCAAAATATTTAGTAGCAATTGAGTTAATGTCATCTCATCTAGAGTTGTTAAAGTTTTTAAGGACATTTATGCAAACTGTTGGTTATAAATACTCATATTTATTATTGCCGCTAAATATAATATAGTGGCAACTATATTATTTTTGTTACATTCTGATAATCTGCACGACCTAGTAATTTACTCTAGATTCGCCTATGAATGAAACATGTTACCTAACATGTTTCAAAGTAACAGAAAGAACAATAAATAAATAACATAATGTTTTTACGAGGAAAACACCTGGCTCAAAAGGTGTAAAATACCACCATGTACCCTGACATGATTTAACTCCAACTTCACTAAATCACAAAGCCTCAACAGAAAATAGATTACAAATTTTGCAACCTATATAACTAACCCTAATTCCTTAACTTCAAGTTATGGATTTAGATTACAACTCTTGCAATCATAGGAACTAACTCTAAATCCTAACCTTCAAGTTATGAATTCATATTACAAATATTGTAATCCTAGGAACCAACTCTAAATCCTAAATTTCAACACAAACCTCCCAAGGTGTGTGTTTCCAACTCTTCAAGTTATCCCAACCTGAAGACAACACTCCTAATTCAGTTCATAACTCACTATACTAAGAATACATCAATACTCATTCACAAATAAAAACTCCTCACACATAAATTCTATAAAAGGACCAGGTTCTTCGATGTGTTCCTTCTATGTGTTCTTTCAGGTCACTGGTAGCACTTACGAAATCAATTTTTCACTTGCTCCTTTTGCCCTGTTTCTGGACAGCTTCACCTCTATTAAGCACAATTCTTCATAGAGTTATTGTTCACTTCAAACTCCTTATTGACTTTAACTCTTTTGGCTTAGAGTTCTACTTCAAGTGAGATTCCATCTTCAATTCAAACTTTTTGCTTCTTTAGACTCCTTCAAATCCAATTTATTGATTCTTTTGTGTTGTAGTGGAACTCCAACTCTTTAACGTAGCAGTAACTTGAAGATTTCTACTTCAAGTGAGAGTCCTTCTTCCATTAAAACTCCTTGCCACTTTAGATTCCTTTAAATCAAACTCATTGATTCTTTCTCTTGAATTCATGAGATGTTTATTTCATTGGCTTTTTTCACGAAATTAGCATTATCTATTTCTTAATTTCTGCACTCTTGTCTTTATTAATTTTGAAAGTTTTTGCAATTTCAACTACTTGTGACAGTGTACCTACAATGTTGACTGGCCTGTTACATCTTTCTTTGTCAATTATCACAACTGCATAAATCCTAACAAATCCCCCCCCCCCCCCTCCCCTTTTTGATGATGACAAACCTCTTGTATTTGTGCATTCAAACAACTTTACATGTAGACACCGAAGCATGAATTACTAGCATAAAACATGTTAGTCAATGGATTATAAACACTGGACAACTCTTATCAAATCTTACATAGAAAAGAAGGTATATAAGCCAAAATCGATATTTTTAATTTAAATATAGCATATATACAACTTTGCTAGGAAAAAGAGGAAAGAAAGAGTAAATTAAGAAAATAAAGCAACACTGAGTTCCAAGGAAAAAATAGAACTTTAAAAGACCAGTAAATTGAAAATACAGGTGAAAGATGGAAAAAGACCCTTTTGGAAATAATAAGATTTGCATCAAAGCCACAAAATCTACATATATGATATGAGAATATAATGGAAACAAAATATTTGTAGATTTATTGAGATCTTTTTAACTATTCTATTTCAAAGAAAAAGATCATTCGTATATACAAAGGATGTAAACTAAATGAAAAAAATAAAATTTGAAACAGATTAAATCATGAGAATATCAATACCTCTTCATATCTTAGCAACATCTTGCGGGAGCATGAGAGTCATTAGCAGGTTTAGGTATATGATAAAAGTCGACCATTACAATCCTTCTATTGGCTTAATTCCCTTTGCTTTGCTAACAATTACTCAAATTTTCTCTTGCTTGATTTAAACATAGCTTCATCTTAATGTCTTTGATGCATTGTTTCTTTTTGCATGTCTCTACAATGCAAAAGGAAACACAAAGCATTAGAGACATGAAAATGAAATTTGAATCAAGCAAGAAGAAGTTTGAGGAAAGGTTAACAAACCAAAGGGAAGCAAGTAGAAGGATCATAATGGTGAACTTTCCTCATATGCCTGACCTGCTAATGACTTTCGTATTCCCACAAGGTGCTACTAGGATACAATGAGGTTTTGATATTATCATGATTTAATCTATTATAAGTTTCATTTTTTAATTTACTATATGACCTTTGTATTTATGAATGATCTTTTACTCTAAAATAGAAAAGTTAAATATAGATTCAAGAATCAATCAAGCATTTTGTATTCATTCCTTTCTCACATTATATATGTAGATTGTGGTTCCTCTTGGCTTCAAAGAGTCTTTTTCACTCTTTCACATATATCAATGTTTTACTTGTCTTTTAAAGTTCTATCCTTTAATAGAATATCCTTGGTCATAACTCATTTCTGTATTTTCCTCTTGTTTTTCTATAATCATATTTCTAAGTAGGATTGTTTTTTCTTTCATGTGGCTTTATTATTTTTTGAGTGCACGTCTAACTTAATTCGGTGTTTTTTGTTACTTTGAAATGTGCCACTTCACTCTTTTATAGTGTACCCTTCTTCCAATTCATATTTATTTATTTAATCAACTACAATTCTATTTCAGGTTCCTTTTTTCTTTCATGTGGCCTTTTGATATTTTTAGTGTCAATCTCACTTAATTAGGCATTTTTTCTAACTATGAAGTATGTCACTTGACTCTTTTCACCTAACAACCAAATATGTAAAATCTATAGTAGAAGTGAACTTTAGTACAATTATATATTCCTCGGTACAAGATGATAATCTGCACTGGGATATTTAGGAATTATTATGAAATAAACGACATGAATTTCTTTTTAAAAGCACCAACTAAATGCTAATGCCAACTCTAATTGACATGTGTATGCACAAATTCTTTGTTCAAATTGACTTATCTTCTAGATATTTTTGTAACAAATGTCAAATACACCTGAACATGTGATCATACTGTTAAGATCTATAGGACCACAAAAAATATATAAGGAATTCAAATAGAAGAAACTAACGTAATGCGGTAAATATTTGATTTCTATATCTATTCTCCTCGAAAAGGTAAGGAGAGCTTAAAACCAATATTGACGTTTAAGAGAAGTTGTATAACACCACCTTCTGCATCAGTGTCATATCAAGAGTGGACCTTTGAGTTAGTTTATTAAGCAAAGACAGTAATAAGGCATCTCTCATTTGGTTTGTTAGCATAAATATGTGATAACTGCATGCCAATAGAGAGTAGCCCTATCACTGTTTCCCTTATTATCATTCATCAATTTTTTTTCTATTTATGTGCTTCTAGTTCTTCACTATAGACTCATTCCTAGCTTTTAAAGTGCATTCCTTCTCAGTTTATTATTTTATTTGTCTCAATTTATGTGGCAAATTTAATTTTTATTTCATCCCAAGAAGAATGTCAATTTATTATATTTGGAAATAACTTAACTTTAAAAATTTTCCTTTTACCCTTAATAATGATATTATTTGTTGCCACCACAAATTGTCAAGGGGGGTTATATATCATAAATTTCAAATGCCATTTTTGCTTTCTTAAACTTTCTGTCAAGTCAAGCAATGCCACGTAAATTGAGATAGTGGGAGTAGATGGAATAAACCACTCGAGAATCAACATATCCTATGATTTTTGTGCTAGCCTACGTTGCTTTTACTATGTTAGAAAATGGAGTAACTTTCTTATCCCTTTGGAATTACATTTCATGACAACTCCTTTTGAAAATTATGTTCATCAGATTCTCCAGTTGCTTGTACATGAATTTGTAGGTTAAATGCAACAAATTAAAATTTACTTGAAGTTGAATATGTTGTATGATTTTTCCTTTGAAGTGTTTCATTTGACTTTTGAGAGTTGTGACTTATAATGAGACAAATTGAGGACCTTCATACCACAGGCGGATCTAGAGCATTGATTATGTGTTCACACGAAACCAATTATTTTTGTGCAGACCTTGTATTTCTGTTAAGAAATTCAATAAATATGGGATTGGGAACCCAATTATTATAGAAATCATAAACCTTAAATCTCAAATAAATCTTTGCTTGAAGCAACATATCCTTCACCATATATCATCTATATTATATTTCTATTTGGGTTCAATTTGTTCTTTCTTTTTGTGTGGCTTTTCTCTTTCCCCAATGCCAATACCGCAATATTGCAAAGTTCATAAATATTTTAGATTTCAAATCTTTTAGATGCTAGGAAATCAAGACTGCATAATTCCTTTCATAAGTATTACTCTAGTGTGTCATCATTTATGTGTGTTTACAAATCTACTAATTGTTTCAACATTCAAGGTTTATGCTTTTTCTTGAGTTCCAACATTTTTTGTTTGAGTTTCCAACTTTTTTTCTTTGTTCTCTTCACTACATATCAAGACACAAATAAAGTGGAAAAGAATCTTGTTGTGAGCTTGCCAAAATTTTGAATTGTTTTAAAAGATTTGGTGTACCATTGTTTAAATTTTATATTTGCATTAAAAATGACTAAATATTGAATTGTTCTGAAACTTTTCTACTTGATATTGGTTGATGATATCTTTGAAATAAATATAAGTTTAGCTATGCCGCTAAAACTAGTGGCTAGATAGAAGTTGGGGCTAAATAAATGTAACAATTTATGCTATATACATTTTTTGAAATAACTGTTTAAACTAGTCATTTAAATCATGCCTATTTTCTATGGATCTATTGGTTGGATGCTTTAATTGTCACTAGGTAATTGTATGGTAAAACATTTATTTGAATAGTCACTAGGGTGTGTGCTAAAACATGTATTATGTGTCAATCATCACAAAATTGAAATACTTAGATCTAGTCTTGTGAGCTAACTTTCTTGAACAAATTATTGTACATATGCTGCAAAGATCAATCTTATTGAACTAGGAGTCTTGTATTCTGGATGATACAAAGAAAACCTTAGGAAAAATAAATTTTCCTTTTATAAGTCTGAATTCGGTGGATTGAAGTTCAAAAGATTTAATATCACCACCCAAACACAGATTCACAAAAATATAATTGATTTCAATTTTTTTGATGTTAACATAGATCTAGTACTTCTTCACGCTGTTTGTTTAAACAAACAACAACTTTAGTTGATCGATTTTCTGATTGATTTTTTAGTTCATTGACAAGTTCATGACCATTCAATGAACTGAAGTTGTTGTTTGTTCAAACAGATGGCATGGAGAAGTACCATATCTAAGTTAGCCTCAAAAAAATTGTAATCAGTACTCTTATTGTGGATTTGGGTTTGGGTGGTGGTATTAAATATATTGTATTTCAATCCATCAAATTTATAAAAGGAAACTTGATTTTACTTGTTGTTTCTTTTGTATCATCTGGGCTACAAGATTCCTAGCACAAGAAAATCAATCTTTGCAGTATATGTATAATAATTTGTGCAAGAAAGTTAACTCATAAGATTAGATCCAAGTATTTCAATTTTGTCTTGATTGGCACCTAATACATGTTTTAGCACACAACCTAGTGACTATTCAAATACATGTTTTAGCACACATCCTAGTGAAATTCAAGCACCTAGCCAATAGATCCACAACAAATAGGCGTGCGCTACGTTAAGCAGAATGGACACGACAAGTCCATAGCTGTTATTTTAATGACCAGAGTAAACAATTATTTCAAACAATGTATATAACATAAACTCTTCACATTTATTTAGCCTCAACTTCTTTCTAGCCACCTATTTTACAGGCATAGATAAAGTTATATTTATGTTAAAGAGATCGTTAATGAATGTTAAGTAGCTGGATTTCCAAAAACAACTCAACATTTTAGTCACTTTTAAAGCAAATATAAACTTTGAACAAAGATACACCGAATATTTTCAAAACAATTTAACATTTAGGCAAGCTCAGAGAGAGACTCTTTGCAACTATATTTGTGTCTTGATATGTAGTATGAGAGCAAGGAAAATTGTACATAACAAAAATTGTTTCTTAATAAAAAACTTTTTAATACCTATTTACACTAAAGATAACTTTTTTAAAAGAAAATGCTCAAATATGCCATCGAACTTTTAGAAAAGACTCATTTATGTCATCAGTTAAAAGTTTAACTCATGTATGCCATTGCTGTTAAAGAAAAGGCTCATCCATGCCATTTTTTTAACTCAAGTTTTGCAAAACCACTTTTTACACCCCAAACAACGTTTAACACTTTTCAATTGGAATTTTTTGATCAAATATACTCTTTTTGTTTCTTTTTCCTTAGGAATATCAAGAACACATACACATAAAGAACATTAACAATTCATATATTTCAAACATTTTAATTTTTTTTTTATGAAATAAGCTCAAATTTCAGGAGTAGTTTTCCTCCAAGCTTGATACCAAAACTCAATAGTTTTTGAGCTCGAATTCAACCTAACTCAACAAAACTCACTTGAAATTTCTTCAAAGTTTCAAAATTTCAACATTCATTAATGGTAGATTTTTCTCCACAACTTCAAATTATTTAAAATTTTAAACATAGACTCAAAAAACACTAGGGAAAAAAAAAATCTAATGTCAAATATAACTAAAAAAAAACATGAATCAAAGCAATTTTTTGAAACTTTTGGGCTGATTTCCTTTTTATGGATTTTTTTAATACGGGTGAATTTTTTAAACTCTACAAATAATTTAAGAATGTTGTTTTTTATGAAAAAGAAAGTAATGATATAGCCGAAATTTGAGATGATGTAGTGAAGAATTGAAGATGTTGAAAATTTGGGAGTTGTTTATGTTCTTCATGTGTTCTTGTTGTTCTTAAGGAAGAAGAAGCAAAAAAAGTACATTTGATCCAAAAACTTTAATTGAAAAGTGTTAATCTTGTTTTTGGGTGTAAAAAATTGTTTTGCAAAACCGGAGTTAAAAAAATGGCATGAATGAGCCCTTTCTTTAACAACAATGACATGTTGTAAAAGAGTACATTTGATCCAGAAACATTAATTGAAAAGTGTTAAACTTGTTTGTGGGTGTTTGCAAAACCGGAGTTAAAAAAATTTCATGAATGAGCCTTTTCTTTAACAACAATGACATGTTGGATTTTAAAAGGTGTGAATGGAAAATGAAGAGTTGCGAATTTTATGTGGAGTTGTGACTTTTATGAAAAGTTTTCACTTTATGAAGAGTTGTGACTTTTAGGTAGAGTTGATACTTTTATGAAAGGTTGTGACCTTTCTGAAAGATAGTGACTTTGCCAAAGGGTTATGACCTTCCCAGTAAGGCACAATAAGAACTTTTTACGCTACCCTCTGTTTTCTATAAATTGAGGGATTTTCTTGCATTTTATAAGAACTAATTTTTTGGACTTCTTCTACTACTACTATATCTAGTATTCTAAGTGTACTTTAGTGCCGTTGAGTGGTACGCTGACACCGTGGTTTTAGGTACCGATACACCGGTGAGTAAGATTGTACTATCCTGGGAGGATATATTCCATTAACCTCGGGTACTTTAGGGGACTAATTTCCTTTAGGAGATACTGTGCATTCAGTGGACTCAATTTTCTTTCTTTGAGAAAAATATTTTGTCTATTAGTTGTAATTTGTTTCTAATTCTATTTTCTCTACTAGTTTTAATTTTCTAGTTTTGAAAATACTCTATTAACCTTGATATTTCTTACCAAGTTCTTCAAAGTTTTGTTCTAACTATCTTAGGAATACAAGATGAACAACAATCTTAAGGAAATTATTATACTGTTGGTATTTCTTGTATTCTATTGATTGAGGGAAACAAATCATGGAAGTAGAAGATTAATGCACTACTTCTTCAAAATTTGGTGCCTTGTTTAACAAGATCAAATTGAGAATGTACTAGAAAAATTGGTGGTATATCGGTTAAAGATTACACCCGGTAACCTTCTTATTATTTATTTAACGAAGAGAATAGTTTCTAAAAGTTAATTCTTTGGATATTTATCATGTTTATCTTTGGAAAAATATCTGCAAACCATATGTTTTGGAATGAATTTTCTTTGGAAAATAGTGTTGCCTTTAAAATTCTTTAGTTTACAGAATGAGAGATGCACATTTTTGTTTGATAAAATAGTATGTCAAAATATTATAGTTGGAAGGCTATTTGAAAAGAAAAGCATTTCTATGTGATAATTTGAAAATATGTTTTATTCTATTTGGAGAAAAAACACTTTTGTAGTTTTGTACTCCATGTGAAATTTTATTGTGTCTGATTGTTGTAGACTAAAAACTTTTGTAGCAGTTTTCTACTCTGGATAAAATGGACTATGCAATTGATTTGAAGAATATGAATACTTCACCTAATAAGTTAGTGTTGTACTTTTGATTTTCTACAAACTTCATTGTTAAGTAGAAAAAATTGTACAATAGGTGACTTAAAGTTTGTGATTTTGTGGCTACAATAGGTGCCTCCATGGAATCAACTTTGACACTATGTAAAGATTGTCAAAGAGAATTGAAGCACTATAATTCTTTAGTAGAATAATATTTCAAAAAGAGGTTTCATGTTGTCAATGACATTTTGATAGTCTGAGAAAATATGTGGAAAATTTATTTTGAACTATTTGAAAAATATTTTCGAGATCATATTTAAAATGTGGGGGGTTCTTTGGTTACGACAAAGATAGTGTCTAATTTAAATTTGGAGCACAAGATATGATGGTCGATGATACTTTCGTATTATGTTAGACCCACAAAATTCTTGGTATATATTTTATATTGTGATCGTTGAGTTTCTCTTTTACTAGTATATGGTATGACTAGTATGAAACTACCTAATTATATGTTTACTTGTGCAAAAAGATTGTGTTCTTTTATGAAAAAGTGTCACTTAAAATGTTGTGATTTTTCATGAAAAGATATGTCTATTAAATATAATTATTTGTATAGGAATGAATATTGGTGAATAGTCATTTGTCATGTTTTGTAACAGAAACGTTTGGATTATATTTCCTTTATTGGACTCGATGAAACTTTGTTCATGGATAATTCTATAACAATCAAACTGAAAGTTATAGAAAGGTCCTTCTAAAAATGACATTTGAAAAGGTGATGACTCTAAACAATGTTGTATCACATAAAATTGTAAGAAATAGGAACAAATATTTGTGAAAAAAAGCTACCTCACAAAGAGCTTTTCAAACTATATTTTTATTTGTTCTTACTTGCTTGAGTCAAACTGTTTGTGACATGAACACTTGAGACACATAAATTACAAAATCTTGTAAGGAAAACTGATCAACTTATAAATTTTGTCTAACTTTGAGTGCAATAAATAAAATGTCAAGTTTGTGTGGAATCTAAATATGCTGAGCATTCTTATAAATCTATTGAAAGGAATTTTAATCCCTTAGAGTTGATTAACACTAACATTTGTGATATGAAGGCAACACCATCTCGTGGTGGGAAAAATATCTCATAACTTTCACCGACAATTGCATTAGAAACGGCTATGTCTATTTGCTGAATGGTAAGGATGAATCAATAGAAACGTCCAGACAGTATAATATTGAAGTTAAAAATCAGTTGGGAAAAATATAAGAAGTGATAGGGATGTAAAGTATAAATTCCCTTTGCAGAACTATGTTTTAAAAGTGTAACTATCCATCAAACGGCTTCCCTATTCACCTCTATCTAATGGAAAACCGAACGTTGAAAGAAATGATGGATGCCTTACTTATAAGTTCAGGTTTACCACAAAACTTGTGTGGAGGAACTATCCTTACTGCAAAATTTGTCTTTTCAAAAAGAAAGCAATTTTGTTTGTTCAGGACACTATTTATTCCATACGAGAAATGGAAAGGAAGGAAATCCAACTTGAGATATTTCAAAGTGTGGGGGTGTCTAGCCAAAGTCCAAGTTCCTATTCCTAAAAGGATTAAAATAGGACCTAAGAACTATGGATTGTAAAATTAGACTTAAGTAGTCTAGTTAGAGGTCTAAAAGACCTTGGAAAGAACAAAAAGAGAATGTACTTAATAAAGAGATTCAAACGCATACTAAGTGTCAAAGGAAATCTACTACCTTCCAATATGATTTTGTAACATTTCCTATGTCTTATGTGGACTCATCCTTTTGGAAAGATGGTGTTAATAGTAAGATTGGTTCAATCTTGAGCAATCCTATTGAAAGTTGGTTGACCTTCCTCCAGGAAATAAACCCTTGGGTTCAAAGTGAATCTTATGAAGGAAAATGAAAGTTGATTGAACTGTTGAAAAATATAAAACAAGACTTTTTGTCAAAGGATTTAGACAAAAATAAGGTCTTGATCATGTCGACACATACTCGTCAGTAACTAGAATTACGTTAATTCGGATGTTAAGATTATTAGTTGCAGTATATGACCTCCAAATTTACAACTTTCTTAAATGGAGAATTAGAGGAAGAAATTCACATGGAACAACTTGAGGGTTTTTGGGTTCCTAGTAAAGAACAAAAAGTGTGCGAGCTTGTTAAGTCACTTTATGAACTAAACCAAGCACCCAAACAATGATATAACAAATTTTACCAAATTATGTTGGCAAATGGATTTAAGAATGATGGAAGTCATAAATGTGTTTACATTAAAATCCCAAGTTCATTGTTTTTTTGTATATTGATGACATGTTGATCATCAGTAGAGACACTAATGACATAGATGCCACTAAATGTATGCTAGAAAGAAAGTTGATATGAAAGATGTTGGAGTTGTTGATGCAATCTTAGGTATAAAAATCCTTAGAACTCCATAAAATGTTTAGCATTGTCACGGTGTCATTGCATTGAAAAGGTACTTGAGTAGTTTAAATATTTGGATTTCAATATTATCAAGACTCCAATAAATGTGAGATTTGCATTTTAAAAGAGTGAAGGCGAAAGTGACTCACAATTGGATTATGCTAAAGTAATAGGAAGAATGATGTATATCACGAAATGTATGCATCAAATATAATATGTGCTATTAATACACTGAGTCGGTTAACAAGTGACCTCAATCGAACTCATTTGATGACAATGAAAAGAATTTTGGGGTATTTAAAACATACTCAAAACTATGTCTTGCATTATAACAAATGTCCAGCAATATTGGAAAGATAAAGTGATGCAAATTGGATCACCTAGATCAAATGAAGTAAAATCCATGAGTAGATATGTATTTACTTTTGGTGGAGGAGTAGTCTCTTGGAAATCTTCCAAAAAGACATGTATCGCTAGCTCTACAATGATCTCTGAGCTAGGTGCTCTAGATAAGACCGATGAATAAGTTGAAAGACTTCGGAATTTCTTGATAGATATTCTTTTTTAGCCCAAACCTTTGACATCAGTATGCATACACTTTGATAATCAATATTCAATAGGTAGAGCATGGAGCATGATGTATAACGGAAATTCTCGTCATGTAGGACATAGACATAATACCGTTAGACAACTACTCTCTAGTGAAATTATCACAATTGACTATGTAAAGTCAAAGGATAATGTGTTGGATCCACTTACAAAAGGCCTAACTAGAGATAAAGTTGAAAGATCATCTAAGGGAATGAGTTTACGGCTTAAGAAAACTCCTCATGGCAGTAACTCTACCTAGCAGACTGGAGATCCCGAGAGCTGTGTTCAACGAGAAAAACAAAGTTGTGACTGACGGTTCGACATTTTCAATCAACTCAATTTATTCTGATGTTGAAGACAATGCTCAGGAACAAGGATACAACATTAAGACTTGTTAATGAGTTAATAAAACTTAAAGTTTTTAATGATTTGCTAAGTTTGGTAGATTTGACCAAATAGTGTATCTACGCGATAATACGGTTAGAAATCACCTATGTGAGTGTGAAGTGTAAGCCACTTCAAAGAGGATGATTGTCAAAAGCCCATCTCTCTATACACTCATGAAACCAATAGATGTTCATGGCTAAAACAAACAGAATCATAAGAACCATAAACGGTAAAAGGTTGATTGTGTGACATATGGTTGTCTAGGTATACACCAAAGCTTGACGGTTCAAAGATATCAAATCTACCGTTGACCGACTATATCCGACATATGTTCACTACAGAAAGTTCAAAGGGAATCCTACTTATCCATATGCAATTAATTCTTGCTTGTAAAGTACACACATTTGTCCATTTCTTTATCTTGGAGTCATTTCCCATTCATGCGGGGAATTTGATCCTTTTCCCTTTTTTAATTATCTTAAATTATGATGAGTGGTGCTATTGTGGTGATCTAGCTAGTACATTAATTTAAAATGTTTAGAGATATTCACTGAATTTGTAATGATTCAACTAAGTTAGTTAATTGTATACCATTGATAAATTTGATAAGTTATAATTTTATGAGCATAAGATACTATAATATGGTCACATTTGTCTGAGGGGAATTATTTAATAGGCAAGTCTAGGTTTCTGTTCTAGTAAACCAATTGAGTTGTGGGTTGTTTCTCATGATCAAAAATTTTAACTTAATATCTTTCTTGTTCTCCTTTTTCCTCTTAAATAACACTTAAGAATGTCATATAAAAGTGTGTGGCATATGTATATGCAGCTAAAGAATATTTTGAGTAAGAGACCTGATGTATTTGTGAGCATTTTGGTTATATATTTATATCATCGAGTATTTTCTACCTTCAACCAATGTGGGTATTGGGAAAAATATTGTGCTATCAACTTTTATACTTTTATAACATCCATACTAGCTAGGACGCATGCTACAATTATTCAGCTTCGTTAAACACAATTTTTTTCACTAATGTGGACTACCTGCAAATTTTCTAAAATTTCATATGTAATTATAAAGTGTAAGAGATTTGAATTTGATTGGCATAGGATAGTGAATATATCGTTATCAGTTGGGGAATAAATGACGACATTTCGAGTAATTAACTCAAAAAATTTATGGCCTAAGGAGGAGTTGGAATCTTAAAAATTCCATAGCATAAGCAAGAATGACATGCATTCTGGAAAAGGAAAAGCTAAAAGAATAAAAGAGGAAACTAAGGAATATGATAAACAATATGTTGTTTGAATGTCCTTTACTCCTAGTCTTTCAAGAATCAAATGACACACTTCACAAAGGCATAAAATCAAGCACCATCTCCACCTTTCAACAACCTTTTTCTGTGTTGCATGAAAATCTCTCACCAAATGGAATTTATAATGAGTCAGTAGATTTGCATACATTCTTTCTTTTGGAGTCACATTCTGGCCCTAGAAAATGTGACCCCCAAAGAAAGAAGATTATATAGATATACACATTGTCGATTCTCCATGGGTTTATTCTATCTCTTAAATTGAGTTTCAAAAAGAATTAAAGAGAATTCATTCAAGTCATTCCTTAGTTCTTTTAAGTTTTAGGTCAAATTCAAATGACCATAACTTTTAGCACAAAATGAGTTAGGAGACCCATAAGATATCAAATGAAAGGTCTTGAAATCCTCTTTCCAACGCCACCGAGTTTTCTAATTTTCGAGCTTGTATGAGGGAGATATGCCCATTTGAAGTCAGGCTGTTCAAATAAGGAAAGTTACCCTAAAATATGAGGGGCATTTTGGTCTTTTTCTTACCTAATCGGAGTTAAACGTTTTTAATAAGGTTTTAGGAGTCTAAACTGATTAGAATCAGTTTCATTCATCCCCAAAATCATTTAGATTTTAGAGAGAAGATTCAAGAGGATAAAAATTTCGAAGTTTTCTAGCGTTCGTTCAAGAAATTCAAGATTTCGCCAAGAACCTAGTTCTTACGTAAACTTCCATAGTGTTGGGTTTGTTAACCCATAGGCCAATCATGAGTTTCTTTTCCGAATGTATCCATAAATATTGAGCAATTTAATTTCTTGATGTGTTCTTGATAAGTGTTCTTGAAGTTTTCTTATCGATTAAGTTTTGATGTAAGATTCTTTTTGAGTCAACTTCAAACGACCACATCTCTTTGAATATAAAGAGTTACATGGCCCATAACATATCAAATTAAAGGTATTTGAATCTAATTTCCAACGCCACCAATTTTGCATCAATCCAATTTTTGAGAAAAAAGTTATGACTATTTTGGTAACCTGATACAGTGCTGTTACGAATTAGCCGACGGGAAAACATTAAAAAGGGTCCTTTTTGTCTTTTACCTCCAAGAAAACCCTAACAAATTTCTTGACTAATAAAAGTCTCAAAACAATTAGACATTTATCTTTTAATCCATCATTCTCTTCTCTCTCAAACCCTAAGAGAAAACCCTAAAGAAAAATCAAAGTAGAAGACTCCATTCAAGATTCTTTCAATCTTTTTCAAGATTCTTCCAATCTTTTCCAAGATTCTTCTTCAAGGTAAGTTTTTCTCCTAGAATACCATTCTTTCCAACTCAAATTCTTACATAAAATTATGAATCACTTATGAAAATCATAATTCTTGGCCATAGAGATTTCAACAAACTAATTCAAGAATCTAAAGAAACATTTTCTTGATCGTTTACCATAAAGCTAGGGTTTCAAGTTTTCTAATCAAGTTCTTCTTCAAGATTCTTCAAGAACCTTGTTCTTCCAGGTATGTAAGGCTATTATAGTGTTTGACTAGTTCGTCCTCATGCCCTACATCTTCTTTCAAATCACTAAAAGTGAAATCTAGGATTCTACCCCTAGATTTGTGTATTCTTGAGATAAGTTGATTTGAGTTCTTGAGTTCATGGTTATTTTAAAAATTTTATTCCTAATTATTAAGTTTTTATATGTTTATTGATGTCCTTGAGTTGATTTGTTCATGTCTATAACTCAGCATGATGCATATTTTGAGTTATAAATCTTCAGAAGTTTTTCAAAGCCAACACTTGAGTTTTAAATTGAGATTTGAGGAAGTATGAGAATGAGAAGAGTTGGATACATGAGTTCCATATTGTTATTTAGACCCTGGAGTCGAGTCGTTCATGCTCATAAATTCCACATGAACTCCATAAATTGAGTATGTTCGAGAGGAGTAGCATCTTTGAATTCTAAGTCTTTGAGGATTGAGTTCCTATTCCTTTTGAGATTATATTCCTACTTATATGACTAGTACATGTTACCCATGAAGCTTTTGTGTTGAGCTTTTCATGCCTATAATTCCGCATGAACCCTTTAAGTCAAGCATTTTAGAGATGAGTAGTATCATTGAGTCTTGAGTTCAGAGTTCTGATGTTCTTTATTGTTTTTAAGATCCCTGAATTGAGTCGTTCATGTTCATAATTTCACATGAACCCTATGATTTGAGTTATAAATTTTAAAAAGGTTTTAAAGGCCAACACTTGAGTTCTTAAACTGAGTTTTGAGAAAGTAAAGATGAGTTTTGAGAAAAGAGTTTTATAAAACATGATTAGTATGACAATCAAGTATGTCATTAATGTATGAGCAGTATGGTATCTAGATATACCATTGATGTTTATGCAACATGATTTCTTGAGTCATCAATGATCATATTATAACATGATTTTGAAAGTGTTTTTGAGAAAGAGCAGAGTTGAGTTCATTTTCTGTAAAATGATATATAGAAATTAAGTATTCCCGAGAGTAAATATTTTCACATTTAAGATGAAAGAAAACTGAGATTTCCAAAAGAGTTTTGAGTAGTTCGAGTACAATCTCTTTTAAGAGAAGATTTTTGAGTAATAATCTCAAACCATAGAAAAAGTTATATTTTTAAACATATGATCTAGTATATTTTGGAAGTAGTATTGAGCACCGAAATGGAGGAGAGTTTAGATAACTCAAAGCCCCCATAAACCATGTAGCCAACGTGGGTAGAAAAGGTCATACTTTTTGGATGATTCCTTAATACTTTTTAGAATATACTAGTGGATCCACTTAGTTAGTAGGTCTTATACCCTCGAAAAGTATTAGACAGTTCTGGCAGCATAGGCGAGACGTTATATCATCACATAGTTTATACTGATGGTTGTTGGTTAAAGAAACTCCCACAGAGATATTTTTTTTTCTTATGTACACAGAGTCTATTTTGTATTTTTATAGACAAACAGAGTTTATTTTGTATTCTTGCATACAAACAAATTACATTGTATTTTTCTAATACACTGAGTTGCTATCTACTATTTTCAATGCTTTCGATATATTGCATCTTTTATTGTTGCATTATATTGAGTTGAGTATCCAGAGTTGAGTACCCAGAGCCGAGTATCTTATTATTGAGTTCAGCCTTATTTCACTGAGTTGAATATCTTATCATTGAGTTGAGACCTATTTTCTTTGAGTTGAGTTGAACCATGTTTTCTTGAGTTGAGTTAATTAGTTGAGTGAGTTCAGAAGAGGTAAGTAAGTTTCCTTTTTACCAAGTTCAATCTTATGTTATGCTTTAGAATTTCCCTAACATGCTTGTACATTCCACGTATACATGTATTCAGGATCATCAACAGGCGTTTCATTGAGGTCATGTGATATTCCAGTCAACTTCGGTGAGCCTTCTTATATTTCGGAGGACTTTACCTTTACCTTACAGTTAGTAGTTTTGAGATTTTATGGGTCTTGTCCCGATATCTTACTGTAATAGTAGAGGCTTCATAGATAGATAGAGTTGAAGAGCTTTTTGTATTTACTTTCTTTTGTGGAATGTTCAGATTTTCTTAAAGTTCACTATTGGGGTTCAATGAATTTAATTCAATTTTTAAGCTTTTGTATGCTTGAGTTCATCTTTCGCTTGTAGTCAACCAGGATGAGGGTTTGCTTGGGGGCCAACAATGGTTCTTGAGTGCCGGCCATGTCCAGGGTGTAGCCTTGTGTCGTGACACATATACTCTCACTGTTATAAAAGTGGCTCACAATACACAATTTTTAAAAAAAATCATGTTAGGGTATATATGACCGTTTTCACACATTTTTTTGACTTCATTGATTATCATTCTTTGATTTTATTATTCGTCTATTATTCTTTTATTTTATTCTTTAGTATAAAAATATGAGAAAAGAAAAAAGGAATTGTGAATGAAAAAAAAATGTAAGGAGAATATTCAAAACAATTTTTTTTTGGATATATTGCAATTTATATTTTGTATCTGTAAAAAAAAAGGGTTATATATGAAAATTTTTACAGACTATCAAAATAATAAATTCAAATGAGTTATTCAATCGAAAAAGTAAAAAAAAATGTGTGAGAAAGATCAAATATACCCCTACTTGAATATATCTTTTTTTAAAATATTATTTTTTGAAAAGTAAACTTAAAGTTGTTTTTTTTTAACTTCAATTAGAGAAAAGGGGATATAATTATACTTATAAAAGTACAAAAGTAAGTGTCCACCCAAAATTAAGAACATCATCTACTTGGAGAAACTTTAAAAAATAAATAAAAGTTAATTAAATCACTCAACTGCGAGAAATTATTTTTTAAAATGTATGTATAAAAGTTAACCAAATCATTCAATTTGGTGCTACTTCAAAAAAAAAAAAAAATGATTGAGAAGCAAAATGCTTAAAGATAAGAGACTTTTAAATAAAATTATTGGATGATGGTCTTTTGCCGTCAGTTAATATTAAAGGCAAAACGCACAATTTTAAGCGATTTGTCCGTTTTGGTTAAATAGAAAAGTAAGTGTTCCTTTGTGTATTTTAGTTTTAAAAAGGGACTCTTTTGGCCCGAACTCAAGAATTATGCAGGTGTACGAAACACTACCATCTTGCAATCTACATATTGTAGTCAATTGCAAAAGTAGATGCTCATGTGGCGATTAAGAAGAGACAATTATTTAGTAGAGGGGCAAAATGTCAATCAAAATTTGAAGGTTAGAGATTTCCACTTTTAGTAATACTATTTCTGGGAACATGTCTTGCACACTTGACCTCTAAATTGTATAAAATTTATATAGACTTAACTAGTGGCAGAGCTATGATTTTTAATAAGGGGTTCAAAATCTAAAAAAGTAAATATACGAACTAATCAAAGGGGGTTTTGCATCTACTGCATATACATAAAAAAATAATTTTAACCATGTTAAATAGAATGATTTTCTATCGAAGGGGGTTCGGGTGAATGCCCTACAAGCTGTTAGCTCCGCCCCTCCGCTTAACTCATGTATAGAAAACATTTGTAATATCAATCCAATTAACTTAAAAATCAATAAAATATAGATATCATCATATGCATGCAAAATGAAAAGGTTAAGATGTTGATCGGAATAAGAAACAATAACCGATAAATAAAAAATGAAATAAGAATTATGAAAACTACTTTATCCTTTTAAAATACTACTAGATGCAACTAGGAATAGACAATTAAATTTGAACTTCCAAAAGAGGTATGCCTATTAAGCATCTCCTTGAGCTTGTACTATTTCCCTAACTAGACTGCAATCTACTCACGAAGGTACGTTTAGTTATTTAACTAGTAAATAATACTCAAAGGAATCAAAGGGACACAACAGCTCAATCTTGAAGGCTTTCAACGATCTCATAAAATTGCAAACATATGAATATAGTAATAGCAAGAATAAAAATTGTTTTTATCTTTTTGGAATTAGCTAGTTGGGTATGGCTAGTTATAGTTTTATAATGTTGAACCTTATTGATTATTACAAAAGTTTGTTAGTGTACATATGTGAGTTTTGATCCTCCCCGATTCAACCCATTTTTAGCTTAAAATATCTATTTTGATCTAATTATTAGGTCATTTTTGGTAGACTTTTACTTAATTAATTGCAAAACCACAAAACTAGTCATATTTTAGATGATACTTTTATTTTCAATTTGCAAGGAAAAAAAAATCTGAAAATATGTTCTTTAATTTTCTTATATTTAATATTAATGCAGTATTTTATTTTTGGTTATTTATAAAAGAAAAATGAAAAGATCGAATCCACCCCCCAATTTATTTTTGATCTTATCCCAAATCTATAAGGGCATTATAGGAAGATTAGACACAAAAAAATAGATCACATTAACCCTAACCCTAATCTATAAAACTAAAAGAAGGGATTCTACGAAAAAGAGGAGAAGTCGCAGCTAGCCCAATAAAAAAAAAATAACCTCAATTCACATTCTCCACTGATATTTTACCATTACATAGCCATGAAGAATTCAAAGACACCATTTTAAAAATTGTCATGAAAACAATCATTCTACTCTAGTTCACCAAAAACTAAGACAACAACACAACAAAGTTGGTTGTTCAAGATCTAAATGGAGGTAGAGTCTAGTTGGCAAAGTTTAACAGGTGATTTTCTACTGTAATCTAATGCTTAGAGATTTTCATTAATAAGTGAAGAAAGTTTACTCCATCAAGGTTCTTTCTCACATTTTTATTCCATTTTTATCCATCTCTTTTAGTTGTTTCAATGACTAGTGAATATCTATGTCCATGTGTTTTTTGTTGCCCTAGTGTTAATGTTTCCAGAATCATTCTTGAATTGCAATTCTTATATAGTTATATTATTTTTCATTGTTGTAACGACATGTTCCCGTCTTTATAGAAAATCCAATGGGAAAAAGAATTGGGGCCAGAAAACTTTTCATAGTAACTTAGAATTTCTCAACCTAGTTCAGATTTGGACAAAATCGACGTCATTAAGGTGTAGGGAAATCTGGTAGCAATCGGGGGATTTATTCATTATTTTGATTACATAAGTCGTTAGATTAGTCGTTAAGGAATCTGTTCGACTTTACGAAATGGAATTCGAGTAAGTAGAACTCCCGAAATTGATCTTAGCATAAACGGTATTTTCTGAGCGTCATTGGTTAAAGGTGTGTTGTGATATGGGGGTCTTGGAGTTATTAAAATAGCTCACTATTTCATGCAAGCCGTATTGGTGGAGGTTTTGGTTGCTCTAGCGGTGCCGCTGTAGTGGGGTGATGGCCGCTGTGGCGGGCCAGACGCTACTTAAAGTCTTAATAAACCCCAAAACGACTTTATTATGCATTTTTCAATTTTTAGAGCTATGGAATGAACCCTAGGCAACTCTTGACAGTTTTCCACCATTCTTGAGCCTAAAGGTAAGATTTTCACTCGCCGAATCCATTTTTCGATTCGTAGTATGTAATAGAATGGGTAATTATGGATAAGAGAGGGTTTTGATCTGGGAATTATGTTGGGAAAAACCCTAAATTGGGTATTAGGATCTTTGTTTGGTCTAGTGTTGTTGGATTTATTATAATCCGGATAATTAGACCTTTGATTATTGATCCTTGTGTATAAATTATTGTTTATAGACCTAGAACAAGCGAAGAAAATCCAAAAAGGGAAGATTCAACTGCCTTAGGGGATTCAAGCCTTGATTTGAGGTAGGTGCTGATTGTGATTTAATGTTGGTATGGTATATATTTGTAATTGCTCATTATAATGCATGTATATATGCGACTGCTACATTATTGATCACCCTAATCATAAATGAGGATAATTAAATAATTGTATGCCATGAATCACCTCTTGTTGTATAATTGTGAGAATATACATTGTGATTGTGATTGTGGTTTGTTGAATGGGCAGGTGTCACGATCCGACACACTAACTGGGATCGGTTGCCATGTTTCAGCATAAATATGGGATCAGTTGCCATGTTCCGGCATAAACATTGGATTAGATACCACATTTCGGTATGCTAATAGTTTGGGTGTGGGTTTCATGAGAGGACCATTGAATTAGGTTCTGTGAGAGGATCATTGAATTGTGTTGTGTATCTACTTGTGATGATTACGTTCATATCTAATGATGATTGATTTAGAAGACTGTATGTTGCTCTAAATTGATAACCAATGTGTATTATTGAGAATGTGGGATGCTACATTGAACCTGAAAAGATGAATAATATTGTATATGTTCGGTATATGCCTGCTTTATAACATTGTGGCTACTTGCATGTGTTTCACTTATTGGGATAGCCGCGTGATCCTACCAGTACATTGTGGTTGTGTACTGATACTGCACTTGCTTGTTCTTTGTTGAGTACAGGGCATCTTCAGGCGGCTATTGATAGACTTTATCTAGGTGACTAATGAGTGTGACCGGATTCAAGGGTGAGCCAGTTCTTTCAGGCTACTATGGATCTTTCTTAATGGTGTTGTTTAGTTTCGGGGTTGTACCCCTTGCTCTTAGACTTGTCGTTAGTAATGTTTTGGTACATTGACTTTCAGGCTATAGGGGTTGTTCTTCTGCATTAGTTTGGCTATTTTATTTAAACCTTTGGAGTTTATGGGAACTGTATATAATTTCTGCATTTAATATTGCTTCTGTATCTTTAAATGCCTTAGTTTTTGGTTGAGTTATTTACGTTGGGTTGTAGTAATAGTTCTCCCACCGAAGGGTTAGTGTGGGTGCCAATTACGACAGTCTTGGTAGTGACAAAGTTGGTATCACAGCCTTAGCTTCATTGATCATTTTGTACCAAAACGAGTCTAGTAGAGTCTTGCGGAACGGTACGATAATGTCCGTACTTTTCTTCAAAAGGCTATAGGACTTTAGGAAAAACTCACTTCTTTCTACTCTTTCGTGCTATGACTTGAATCCAATTGGTATCTGGGTGATACAAATTGGTATCTTTCCTCCTTCACTCCAAGGTTCGAACTAGAGCAACAAAAGTGGTAACACCATCACTAGCAAGAGAGGATGTGTATAGACTACCGACAGTTGAATAGGATCACCTTTCAGAACAAGTATCCATTTCATCAGATAGATGACCTTTTTGACCAATTGCACAGTACATCAGTTTTCTCTAAGATTGAATTAAGGTCTGGCTACCATCAATTAAAGATTGAGGCAGTTAAGAATTGGGTTCGACCAAGTTCTATGATTGAAATTAGCATTTTTGTGAGGCTCGCTAGCTACTATTGTCGGTTGTGGTATAAGTTGAGTCAAATTGGTATCTCCCAATTCCAATTGGTATTTCAATGAAGTGAAATAGACGACGTCGTCCCGGCTGAAGGGACACATGCAATTGTAATTGGAACAAAGAAGGTTCCAATTGGTATCTGGCCTTAGGGGTCGTATAAGGCATAGATGATCAGTAATGGTCATTATGGAATGAACTTGTTAAAGAATTTGGACTTGTCTACAAGTTGTAACTGCTTGAGTGTTGTGAAACTTGTTATGAAAAGAAAGTCATCATGAGATTAGGTAGAAGGGTCTAGATAAATTACAATGTGGTTCGTAAGCTAGAAATTTGGACGTGCGTTGCAACTAACTGATAACCGTGTGAGAGTCTAGGTGTATCCTAGGGTTATGAGTGTGGTAGTGTTGAAAGGATGAAAAAAAGGGACTCTAAAGTGCATACTTCGTTGGATTGACTTGTGGATAGACAATGATCAACCTAGTTATAAGGATTATTCTAAAATTACTAAGTAAAGTTGGGAACCTTTGTGGAATTTAGAAAAGAAAAGAACCCCAAAAAAATTATTGGCAAGGGTTTTGTTTCCATTTTGGCAGCTAGGGCGGGCCTTTTCCCGCCAAGGCGAGGTCGCCAATCTGGGATTCCTCCTGCTAGAGCGTGACAGGGCGAGACAAAATCTAAGCCCTGTCTCCCCTATTTTCCTAGTCAAATTATGGACCCTGAATCGTACCTGAACTAACCCCTGCGATCTAATTTAGTGTTCAACAATCGAATACAAGTTATAAGGTGTGTTAAAATTGTAAAGAACCTGGTCATATGACAAGGAAATTAGTGAGGCTGCGGAGGCCAGGGAAATGGTAATACAGGTAGAGGAGTAGTGTAACTAGGCAATGAGGTTGACTATCAAGAGGACACGACTCAGTTTTATGTTTTTTTGGGTAAGATCGAGTTTGAGGGTGTGATGCAGTGGTCACTACAACTACTATTGTCTGTGCCCAGATGGCTATTATTTTTTTTGATCTGGGTTATACTCCTTCGTATCTGTCAGTTTAATTGCCTTGAGATTTGATGTGGTTTGTGATATACTTGATGCCCTCATCCATGTTTCTACCCCAGTGGAAGAGTCAGTCATAGTCACCCATGTATATCGTGTTTGTCCTGTTGTGTTTATGAATTTTCAGGCTTGGGTTGTTTGGCTTATTTGACTCACGTTCGGGATGTTGAGGTTGAGTCTCCCTCTATTGAGTCTATTCCTATGGTGTTTGAGTTTTATGGAAGCATTTCCTATGGATTTGCCTGTTATGCCTCCATATAGAGATATAGATTTCTGCATTGACTTGGAAACTGACAGTCGCCCCATTTTCATCCCTCCGTATCGTATGGATCCAGCAGACTTAAGAGTGCTTAAGGCTCAAATCCAAAAGCTTCTTGATAAACGGTACATCCATCCTACTGTTTCCAAGTAGGGTGCTATTGTCTTGTTTGTTAAGAAGAAGGAGGGTAGTATGAGAACTGATGACTTTATAATAATCCATAAGGGAGTGGATTGATACTGAAATGACATTCTTATTGATAAAAAAGTTCCATTGAGTATACTTGGGTGAAGGAAATTGAAGATTTCAGTAAGAAAGTGTGTACCAAGATTGGGTTAGTCCTTTAAATTTGATGAGTTTACTTGAGTTTGAGGTGTCGTGTTGATGAAATGTTGGCTTCGTAGTGATAGTCAAGGGTGACTGAGCATAGTGGTAATAAGAGTTCTTCATGGATTGTGATGAGATGCAACTATATAATAAAATTATTGGTTAAGTGAATTTTTGTATTGTAATTATGACTTGCGAGTATCTAAGGTTGTGGTTTTCTAGTATTTTGTGAGTAACGTGGTTTTATGGAATGTTTTAAGAGATGGAGACCATTTGAATAGAAATTAAAGAGCTAGAGTCATAATGAAGAAAAATAGTGGGATGTAGTACAACCTTTAGAGAGAGGCGAGAGCAAGAATATTTTATTTGATTGCAAAGGCTAAAGAGATATCTTCAGAGAGGTAGATAATTGGGTTTAGAGATGCGTGATTTCATTCATTTTGTTGTGGCTATGTTAATAGTGTCACAAGTCTGTCAAATTTGGTTTAAAACTATTGGAAAGTACTTGAGAAAGGAGTGTACAAACATTAGCTCGAGTGTGATGATAAGTGTTTTGGTTTTATTTTTGAGTTTAGTAATGAGTACGATGGAATTTTAGCGAAGGATATTGTAAGATCGATGGAGATGCGATCAATGATAAGCAAAGATCTATGAATTCATAAAAATCTTCAAGGTACAAACTAATATTGATAGATAAGGGGATGGTGTTATACGGTTAAATTTACAGTTCATGTTTTTCATTGTAAGTCTACTTTCGTGGTTAGATATGTTTTCAAGGTATGAATTGGCAAGGTGAGAAATGATTATTGTACCCGGTAGTGAGCATTTGAAAGGACTTACGCCTGACTTGAGTCTTAAAGTCTATTACTATTGATTGTTAAGTACCTAAGAAAGGTTTCATTTAAAAAGTGTTGGGTTATAATAAAGTAAATGATCGGAGTGTTATGACGGTTGTTAGTATTGTGAGTATGATTCACTAGTTATGCTCTCGTGTGTTTTCACTTTTGTGGGTGGTTCCCTAGTGGTGGATCAGGGGTACCAAATCCTGCGATATTCTCTTGGTTGAGTGGGAAGATTTGGTTATTTCTAATGACATAATTGGTGTTGTCTTCGAGTTGTTAAAGTATTTTAGTGGTTCGACATCTACCACGTGCTTATGAGAATTCATAGAAGAGCTACCATGTGTAATTATGGTTGTCCGACAATCTTAACATTCATCTAGTCGTTGAGGTCATGTAGTGATTGTGTGTGGTTGAATGTAGGGATCATTGGGTCCAATTCTATTGTTCTTAAGAGGTAATCTACAATTTCTAAATCCAATATTCTATAGTGTTGTTAGAGGGCTTGTATGCTTGGAAATATCCCTCGATGAGTATCTGATGTTTAAAAATCAAATATTTATAATTTAAGCTTGTGGGAATTTATGTTGTGGGATGGAGATAATTTTAAGAACTATGATTGTTTTGGTATTATGAGTATGTGTTGGTTGATTCAGGTTCACTTCTATTTGTAGCGAGTATTGACTTAGAATTTTATCATGCTTAATAGCTAAAGGATTTGTCCAGATGATTGTGTCAAGGTCCTTGATAACATGCTGTAGACGTGTGTACGATCAAATTTGGTGGTTGTTGGGAATTGTTTTTGTTGTAGTTAAGTTTACATACAACAATATTTATCACTTGAGTATTGAGATGACTTCATTGAGGCATTGTATAGGAGGATGCTCAATTGGTTGGTTTGAGGTTGAAAATGTGAAACCTTTGAGAGTTGATTTGGTTAAATATGTTCAGGGTAATGTGAGAAGTATCCAATCTAAGCTTCTAGCAGCCTAGAGTCGACAAGAAAAGTATGTGGGACAAGTATCCCCAGTTATTCAATGATTCAGATAATACTCTATTCGTGCTTTAGCCCTTTTCTCCTAGTTTGTCACTCGGGGACGAGTGATGGGTAAATTGGTATCTATTGTAATGACCAATTCCCATCATTACAGTAAAGCCAATGGGGAAAGAATTGAGGCCAGAAAACTTTTTCATAGTAACTTGAAATTTCCCAACCTAGTCCAAATTTGGACGAAATTGGAGTCATTAAGGTGTAGGGAATTATGGTAGCAATCGAGGGATTTATTTATTATTTTGATTACATGAGTAGTTAGATAAGTCGTTAAGAAATCCGTTCGACTTTACGGAATGAAATTTGAGTAAGCAGAACTCCCAGAATCAATCCGGATAATTAGACCTTTGATTGTTGAACATTGCATATAAATTTTCGTTTGTAGACCTATAATAAGTAGAAAGAATTTGAAAAGGGAAGATTCAAGTACCTAGGGGGTTCATGCTTGTATTCGAGGTAGGTGATGGTTGTGTTTTTATGATGGTGTGATATATGTTTGTAATTTCTCATTATAATTTATGTAAGTATGCAAATGTTACATTATTGATCACCCTAATCGTAAATAAAGATAAATGAATAATTGTATGCCATGAATGACCTCTTGTTGTATGATTGTGAGAATATACATTGTGATTGTGATTGTGGTTTGTTGAATGGGCGGGTGTCACGATCTGACACACTAACTGGGATCGGTTGCCACGTTCTAGCAGAAACATAGGATCGGTTGCCACATTTTGGCATAAATATGGGATCAGTTGCCACGTTCCAGTATAAATATGGGATCGGTTGCCACGTTTTGGCATAAACATTAGATCGGGTACCAAGTTCTGGTATGCTAACAGTTTGGGTGTGGGTTTCATGAGAGGACCATTGCATTGGGTTCTGTGAGAGAATCATTGAATTGTGTTGTGTATCTACTTGTGATGATCACTTCATATCTAATGATGATTGATATTGGAAGATTGTATATTGCTCTAAATTCATAACCAATGTGTATTATTGAGAATGTGGGATGCTACATTGATCTTGAAAAGATGACTAATATTGTTTATGTTCGGTAAATGCCTATTTTATAATGTTATGGCTACTTGCATGTGTTTCACTTATTGGAATAGCCGCATGATCCCACCAGTACACTGTGATTGTGTATTGATACTACACTTCTTTGTTCTTTGTTTAGTACAGGGAATCTTTAGGCGGCTATTGATAGACTTCAGCTATGTGACTAATGAGCGTGACCGGATTCAAGTGTGAGCAAGTTCTTTCAAGATGCCATGGATCTTTCTTTTTTAAGTCCACTCTTTTCGGACTCAGACTTTTTCTTAAAGGTGTTGTTTACTTTAGGGGTTGTACCCCTTACTCTTAGACTTGTCATTAGTAGAGTTAGAGTACATTGAATTTCAGGTTCTATGGATTGTTCTTCCGCATTAGTTTCGCTAGTTTATTTAAACCTTTTGAGTTTATGGGAACTCTATATAATTTCTTCATCTAAACCTACTTCTGTATCTTTAAATGCCTTAGTGTTTGGTTGAGTTGTTTAGTTTGAGTTGTAGTAATGGTTCTCCCACTGGAGGGTTAGTGTGGGTGCCAATCACGATGGTCTGGGTCGTGACAATTTTGATGTCTTATCACGTGAAATATCCTTTTTGTTGATTCATTCTATAGCATTTTCGTTAGATTATATATGTGTTCTAGCTTGATGTTGTCTACCCGTCTTCCAAATAAGAAAAAGGGCTTGTTGGGAAGAAAGATTACGTGTTATTTATTATGAAGTTAGATACCTAAAAAAGAAATAACACTAAAACAAAAGATTCATTTAGTGGCACTAGATTAATTTATAACGACTGCCGCAACATATTTAGTGGCAATTGCGTTAATGTCATCTCATCTAGAGTTGTTAAAATTTTTAAGGGCATTTATGCAAAGTGTTGGTTATGAATACTCATATTTATTATTGCCGCTAAATATAATATAGTGGCAACTATATTATTTTTGTTACATTCTGATAATCTGCACGACCTAGTAATTTACTCAAGATTCGCCTATGAATGAAACAGGTTACCTAACATGTTTCAAAGTAACAATAAGAACGATAAATAAAGAACATAATGTTTTTACGAGGTAATCACCCGACTCAAAAGGTGTAAAATACCACCATGTAACCCAACAGGATTTAATTCCAACTTCACTAAATCACTGAGCCGCAACAGAAAATAGATTACAAACTTTGCAACCTACATAACTAACTCTAATTCCTTAACTTCAAGTTATGAATTTAGATTACAAAACTTGCAATCCAAGGAACTAACTCTAAATCCTAACCTTCAAGTTATGAATTCAGATTACAAATATGGTAATCATTAGAACTAACTCTAAATCCTAAACTTCAAGACAAACCTCCCAAGGTATTTGTTCCCAACTCTTCGAGTTATCCCAACCTGAAGAAAACACTTATAATTCAGTTCACAACTCACTCAAGTAAGATTACATTAAGATTCATTCACAAATAAAAACTCCTGACACATAAACTCTATAAAAGGACCAGGTATTTCGATATGTTCCTTCTATGTGTTCTTTTAGTTAACTATTAGCACATACGAAGACAATTTTTCACTCGCTCTGTTTCTAGACGGCTTCACCTCTATTAAGCAAAATTCTTCATAGAGTTATTGTTCATTTTAAACTATTTATTGACTTGAACTCTCTTGTCTTAGAGTTCTACTTTAAGTGAGTTTCCTTCTTTAATTCAAACTTTTTGCTTCTTTAGACTCCTTCAAATCAAATTCATTGATTCTTTTGTGTTTTAGTTGAATTCCAACTATCTAATTTAGCAGTAACTTGAAGAGTTCTACTTCAAGTGAGAGTCCTTCCAGTAAAACTCCTTGCCACTTTAGACTCCTTTAAATCGAACTCATTGATTCTTTCTCTTCAATTCATGAGATGTTTATTTCCTTGGCTTTTTTCATGAAATTAGCATTATCTATTTCTTAATTTCTGCACTCTTGTCTTTATTGATTTTTAAAGTTTTTGTGATTTCAACGACTCGTGACAGTTTGCCTACCATGTTGACTGGCCTGTTAATCTTTCTTTGTCAATTATGAAAACTGCATAAATCCCAACAATCCCCTCCCCCTTTTTGGTGATGACAAACCTCTTGTCTTTGTGCATTCAAACAACTTTATATGTAGACATTGAAGCATGAAATACTAGCATAAAACATGTTAGTCAATGGGTTATAAACACTGCACAACTCTTGTCAAATCTTACATAAATAAGAAGATATATAAGCCAAAACCCATATATTTCATTTAAATATAGCATATATATAACATTGCTAGGAAAATAGGAAAGAAAGAGCAAATTAAGAAAATAAAGCAACATTGAGTACCAAGGAAAAATTGACTTTAAAAGACAAGTAAAATGATAATACATGTGAAAGATGGAAAAAGACCCTTTTGGAAATAATAAGATTTGCATCAAAGCCACAAAATCTACATTTATGATATGAGAATATAATGAAAACAAAATATTTGTAGATCCTTTGAGATCTTTTTAACATTTTATTTCAAAGAAAAAGATCATTCGTACATACAAAGGGTGTAAACTAAATGAAAAAAAAAAAATTGGAACAGATTAAATTATGAGAATATCAAAACCTCTTCGTATCTCAACAACATCTTGCGGGAGCGTGAGAGTCATTAGCAGGTTTAGGTTTATGATAAAAGTCGACCATTACAATCCTTCTATTGGCTTAATTCCCTTTGCTTTGCTAACAATGCCTCAAATTTTCTCTTGGTTGATTCAAGCATAGCCTCATCTTCATGTCTTTGATGCATTGTTTCTTTTTGCATGTCTCTGCAATGCAAAAAGAAACAGAAAGCATTAGAGACATGAAAATGATGTTTGAATCAAGCAAGAATAATTTTGAGGAAAGGTTAACAAACCAAAGGGAAGCAAGTAGAAGGATCATAATGGTGGACTTTCCTCATGTGCCTGACCTGCTAATGACTTTCGTACTCCCACAAGGTGCTACTTGGATACGATACGGTTTTCATATTATCATGATTTAATCTATTATAAATTTCTTTTTTTAATTTACTATATGACCTCTGTATTTGTGAATGATCTTTTACTCTAAAATAGAAAAGTTAAATATAGATCCAAGGATCAATCAAGCATTTTGTATTCATTCCTTTCTCACATTATATATGTAGATTATGGTTCGTCTTGGCTCCAAAAGGGTCTTTTTCACTCTTTCATGTGTATTAATGTTTTACTCATCTTTTAAAGTTCCATCCTTTTACAGAATATCCTTGGTCGTAACTCATTTCCGTATTTTCCTCTTCTTTTCTATATTCATATTTCTACGTAGGGTTGTTTTTTCTTTCATGTGGCTTTATTATTTTTTGAGTTCAGGTCTAATTTAATAGGTGTTTTCTGTTACTTTGAATTGTGCCGCTCGATTCTTTTATAGCGTACCCTTCTTCTTATTCATATTTCTTTATTTATTCAGCTTCAATTCTATTTCAGGTTCCTTTTTTCTTTCATGTGGCCTTTTGATATTTTTATTTTCAATCTCACTTAATTAGGCATTTATTCTGACTATGAAGTGTGTCACTTGACTCTTTTCACCTAACAACCAAATATGTAAAATCTATAGTAGCAATGAACTTTAGACAATCATATATTCCTCGATACAAGATGCTAATCTCCATCAGGATATTTAGGAATTATTATGAAATAAACAACATGATTTTTTTTAAAAGTGACAACTAAGTGCTAAAGCCAACTCTAATTGACATGTGTATGAGCAAATTCTATGTTCAAGATTTTGTTCATATTGACTTATCTTCTAAATATTTTTTGTAACAAATGACAAATACACATGAACATGTGATGATAATGTTAAGATCTATGGGAACACAAAAAAATATAAGGAATTCAAATGGAAGAAACTAAGGTAATGTGCTAAATATTTGGTTTCTATATCTATTCTCCTCGCACATGTAAGGAGAACTTAAAACCAATATTGATGTATAAGGGAAGTTGTATAACACTACCTTCTGCATTAGTACCGTATCAATATGGGACCTTTGATTTAGTATATTAAGTAGAGATAGTAATAGGGAAGCTCTCCTTTGGTTTTTTAGCAGAAATATGTGATAAATGCATGCCAATAGAGAGTAGTCCTATCAATGTTTCCCTTATTATCATTCATCAATTTTTTTTCTCATTTATGTGCTTCTAATTCTTCAATATAGACCCGTTCTTAGCTTTTATAGTGCATTCCTTCTTAGTTTATTATTTTATTTGTCCCCATTTATGTGACACATTTAATTTTTATTTCATCCCAAGAATGTCAATTTTCTATAGTTGGAAATAACTTAACATTAAAAATTCTCCTTTTACCCTTAATAATGATATTATTTATTTCCACCACAAATTGTCAAGGAGTGTTATATATCATAAATTTCAAATGCCATTTTTTCTTACTTAAACTTTGTGTCAAGTCAAGTAATGCCACATAAATTGAGATAGTGGGAGTAGATAGAATAAACTACTCGAGAATCAACATATCCTCTAATTTTTGTGTTATGGCCTGTGTTGCTTTTACTATGTTAAAAAATGGAGAAATTTTCTTATTCCTTCGAAATTACATTTCATGAAAGCTCCTTTTGAAAATTATGTTTATCAGATTCCCCAGTTGCTTGTCCATGAATTTGTAGGTTAAATGCAACAAATTAAAATTTACTTAAAGTTGGATACCTTGTATGATTTTTCCTTTGAACTGTTTCATTTGACTCTTGAGAGTTGTGACTTATAACGAGGCAATTTCAGGACTTCATACCAGTGGTGGATCTAGAGCATTGTTTAGGTGTTCACACGAAATATTTTTGGGCAGAGCTTGCATTTCTGTTAAGAAATTCAATAAATATGTGATTGGAAGTTGGTTGATCTTCCTCCAGGAAATAAACTTTTGGCTTCAAAGTAAATCTTATGAAGGAAAATGAAAGTTGATTGAACTATTGACAAATATAAAGGAATACTTTTTGTCAAGGAATTTAGACAAAAATAAGGTCTTGATCTTGTCGACAAAAACTCGTCAGTAACTAGAATTACATTCATTCGGATGTTAATACTATTAGTCGTGGTATATGACCTCTAAATTTGTCAAATGAATGTGGAAACAACTTTCTTAAATGGAGAATTGGAGGAAGAAATTGACATGGAACAACTTGAGGGTTTTGTGGTTCCTAGTGAACAGAAAATGTGAGAACTTGTTATGTCACTTTATGGACTAAAACAAGCACCCAGACAATGGCATAAGAAATTTGACCAATTCATGTTGGCAAATGGATTTAAGAATGATGGAAGTGATAAATGTGTTTACATTAAAATCACAAGGTCATTGTTTCTGTGTATATTGATGACATGTTGATCATCAGTAGAGAAACTAATTACATAGATGCTACTAAATGTATGTTAGAAAACAAGTTAATATGAAAGATCTTGGAATTGCTGATGTGATCATAGGTATATGAGTCCTTAGAATTCTATAATGTTTAGCATTGTCACGGTTTCATTGCATTGAAAGGGTACTTGAATAGTTCAAGTATTTGGATTTCAATATTGTGAAGACTCAAATAAATGTGAGCTTTGCATTTTAAAAGAGTGAAGGTGAAAGGGACTGACAATTGGATTGTGCTAGAGTATTGGGAAGTATGATGTATATCACAAAATGTACGTAATCAGATATAGCATATGCTATTACTAAATTGAGTTAGTTAACGAGTCATCCCAATCAAACTCATTGGATGACAATGAAAAAATATTGGGGCATTTAAAACATACTCAAAGCTATATCTTGCAGTATAACAAATGTCCAGTAGTATTGGAAGGATAAAGTGATGAAAATTGGATCAGCTAGATCAAATGAATTAAAATCCATGAGTAGATGTGTATTTACTTTTGGTGGAGGAGTAGTCTCTTGAAATCTTCCAAAAAGACATGTATCACTATCTCTACAATGATCTCTGAGCTAGGTGCTCTAGATAAGGCCGTGAATAAGTTGAACGATTCCATAATTTCTTAATAGATTTTTTTTTGGCCCAAACCGTTAGCATTAGTATGTATACACTTTGATAGTCAATATGCTATAGGTAGAGCATGAGACATGATGTATAACAGAAAGTCTCGTCATGTAAGACATTGACATAATAGCGTTAGAAAACTACTCTCTAGTGGAATTATCACAATTGACTATGTAAAGTCAAAGGATAATGTGTCGAATCCACATACAAAAAGGCCTAACTAGAGATAAAGTTGAAAGTTCATCTAAGGGAATGGGTTTATAGCTTAGGACAACTTATCATAGATGTAACTCTACCTAGCAGACTGGAGATCCCAATAGCTAGGTTCAAGGAGAAAAACAAAGTTGTGACTGATGGTTCAACATTGTCAACCAACTCAATCCATTCTCATGATGTAGACAATGCTTTGGAACAAGGATACAACATTAAGACTTGTTAATGAGTTGATAAAAATGATTTTCTAAGTTTGGCAGATTTGACCAAATAGTGTATCTACGGGATAACACGGTTAGAAATCATCTATGTGAGTGAGAAATATAAGCCGCTTCAAAGAGGAATGTGTCAAAAGCCCATCTCTCTATACACTCATGAAACCATGAGGTATTCATGGCTGAAATGAACACAAGCGTAAGAACCATAAACGGTAAAAGGTTGACCGTGTGACATTAGGTATACACCAAAGTTTGATGGTTCATTGATATCAAATCTACCGATTGATTGAGTATATCCATTATATGTTTGCTACGAAAAGTTCAAAGGGAATCCTACTTATCTAGATGTAATTAATTCTTGCTTATAAGGTACACACAAAAAATCATTTCTTTATCTTGGAGTCATTTCCCATTCATGTGGATGATTGCGACTTTTATGATGAGTTGTGAGTTTTATGAAAAGTTTTGACTTTTATAAAAATTTGTGACTTTTCCAAAGGGTTGTGACCTTTCTGGTAAGGCACAATAAGAACATTTTCACACTACCCATTGCTTTCTATAAATTGAGGGATTTCCTCTCAATTTAAAAGAACTAATTTTCTGGACTTCTTCTACTACTACTAAATCTAGTATTTTAAGAGTATTTTACTGTTGTTGAGTGGTTCACTCACACTATAGTTTTAGGGATCGATACACCGGTGACTAAGATTGTTCTATCCTATGATGATATATTCCATTAACCTCGGGTACTTGAGGGGCATAATTTCTTTACGGGGACACTATGCATTCAATGGGCTCGATTTTTTTTCTTTGAGAAAAATATTTTGTATATCGTTTCTAATCTGTTTCTGATTCTATTTTCTCTACTCGTTTTAATTTTCTAGTTTTGATAATACTCTTTAAGCTTCATTGTTTCTTACCAACTGCTTCAATGTTTTGATAAAAGTATCTTTAGAATACAAGATAAACAACATGGCATAGATGAGACAAACTTTTAATAGGTTGCATAAGTGAACATTTTCTGAAGGTTCGATGACATATTTGAGCCTTTTTCCCTTTTTTAATTACTGTAAATTGTGGCAAGTGGTGCTATTGTGGTCATCTAGCCAGTATGTTAATTTAAAATGTTTTGAGATATTCACTGAATTTGTAATGATTTAACTCAGGTAATTAATTGTATACCGTTGATAATTTCATAAGTTAAAATTTTATGAGCTTGAAAGATACTATAATATGGTCACATTTGTCTGAGGGGAATTATTTAATAGACAACTCTAGGTTTCTGTTCTAGTAAACCATTTGAGTTGTAGGTTGTTTGTCATGATCAACTTTTAACTTAATAGCACACAGACATAAAATCAAGTACCATCTTCACCTTTCAGCAACCTTTTTCTGTGTCTCATGAAAATATATTCTTAATAGAGCTCTCACCAAATGGAATTGTAATGGGTCAGTATAGTTGCACCCCCATTTCTGGCCCTAGAAAATGTGACCCCCAAAGAAAGAAGATTATATATATATATATATACACACACACACACACATACATACATACGTATCTACAACTCACACATCATCGATTCTCCATGGGTTTATTCTATCTCTTAAATTGAGAAGGAATGCTTTATAAAAAATGAGAAAAAAGTTTGTTAGTGAATGATGGTAATATATGTTCTTGAATTTATAAGAGAAATAGTAATAGGGCTACACTATATTGGCATCCAGCTCTTTTGGTGTCACCATACAGCAACTTGATTAAATATTTGGGCAGACATGCGAAAGAAAAGTTGTCTTGGTACTATCTCATCTTAATGTAATTAATTACATGCACATCGACACTTGATACTGAATCACTTGTAAGTGAGATGCATAAAGTTCTGCTATACTACTTGTCTAAATTAACATCAACATAAATTTATTAGCAAGCTTTAACTAGACTCCATGTTTAGGTGTAATTGTCAAGGCCAAAAGTTGTTCTTCCAACATCGAAAGTGTCATTTGAAAGAAGAATATGTCGAAAAGCCTATCATACACAAGAAGACACTATGAATCTATATGTGGCTATACCCAAATCTAAGGCTAAGATGGAGTATTATGTATAAACAAGGAACCCAACTCATGAGCTCCTAATCTTCTCTTTCCCTATGATTTACTCCCTCCATTTCAATTTGATTGAATGTGTAATCGAATGAAAGATCTAGTCACATTCCAGTAGGTGAGAAACGAATAAATACAATACATTTGTTGCTAACTAATTAAACAAATTAAGAGGGATTGCTATAAATTTTGTACCTAAATATAGATATGTACATTACTAAGATTTATGTCAATATACATTATGTAACTCTCACGATCCAGGGGTACACCCTAGATGTAACATGGCATACAAGACCCCGAGAGGCCTTATATAGGTCACTTAGCTTTAATAAACATAAGATAATAGAAAATACGGGATTTTTAAAACATTTCAAAAATATCAAAGTCTTTTATAAAACGAAGTGGAAGTCTTTTACACTTTGTCTCAAACCATCTAAAACATGAATATCTTTGGGACACAACTCATACAATAGTTCAAAATATTAAATGAAAGGCATAAGGAAATGGTGGTCAAATCCTCAAATTCATTGAGGACTCACTAATCATTAAATCTTGATCTACTATGATCCTAGCTACGAGGATGAGAGTCAATATCGCCGGATCCTACATTTGGACAAGAAATGTAGGAAAGAGTATCTGTTAGTAGAACCATGTACTAAATATAATAGCTAGCATAAATCATCAACATAAGCATAAGAGATAACAACATAAGTCATAAGCATAATCAATACACATAAATCATCACAATATAAGAGGAATACTTCTTGAAGTAACCTCACTTATCCTTAGTCAAGCCATGGGCCATCACCTCTAGTCATACATATCAAGAAAGGCAATTCAAGCAACAATCCAAGCTAATCATTCATCATACTTGAAAAGCTCATATACTTAAGATACTTCCTTGAAGTAACCTTGTTTCATCATAAGTATGCTACTTTGATTGGGGTCTTGTCCCTCTTTAGCTATTTCTATCCATGGATGGCATATAATCTTACCAATCCAAGCTAATACATTATCCATGAATGGTTACTATTTACCAATTCAAGGTTAGCAAGGAAAAACACTTTATTATGCTAGACCAAGCTATACATGAAAGCACCTCATTATGCAAGCCCAAGATTTTCAAGGAAGGGTACTATTTCTCAATCCAAGCTATACATGAGTTCTACTATCTCAAGCTATCATAAGTTGGTCTTGTCTTACCAATCAAGCTATCCTTGGAAGTGTACTATTTATCAATCCAAGCTATCATGAATTGGTATGGCCTTACAAATACAAGCTACCACGCAAGCATCTCATCATGCTAGTTCAAGCTATCCAAGGAAGGGTACTATTTCTCAATCTAAGCTACCATGAATTGGTATGGCCTTACCGAGACAAGCTACCATGCAAAGAACCCTATTGTGCTTAGTTCAAGCTAACCTTTGGAAGGGTACTATTGCTCAATCCAAGGCTATCCATGAGATCTACTAACTCAAGCTATCCATGAAATGGTCTTGTCTTACCAAGTCAAGCTATCAAGAAAGGATCTCTTATCACTACATCAAGCTACTATGGGTAAGATATCTCATTATGCTAACCCAAGCTAAGTCTTACCTATCATAGTTCATACATGCTTTGATTCATTTTAGGTGAGCAAGCCTTTCAATCTAGAATCATTCTATGTGAGAAAACATTTCACATTTATACAATCATAGAGTAGATCATATGAGTAAATCCCTTACACAACAATTCTATCTAATAACTGATGTTCAAAGTAATCAACTGACACTATTTTGGTTCAAGTGCCAAATGATGGCGTGTAGTGGGTTGGGATCGTTCCCACCGGGATTTGAGAATTAGTAAAAAATAAAATCAAGTTCTAATTAGTCATAGCTATAAATATTAATGAATAACAACATACTAAATTGTAGGAGTAATGCAAGCATCAATTATCGATGGAGGTCTGTATTAATTAACAGCTAAAAGAAGAGTAAAAATATAAGGAAATGAGATATGGAGACAGGATTCTTCGAATGTGATAGGAATACGGGATAAACTAGACTATTGGGTACATGCTTTTGATAGTAAATTGTTGAACATTTATGACTAGGCTAGACTATAATGGGGGTAAATTCTCTCTCGAGCAACTCACCCCGAATAAACTCGATTTCTCTCGAACACCGAGTTGCCGCATTGAGCACAGCCTCCTTAGCCCATTCACTCTCTTGAGCTGAATGTGTGGAACAAGGACTAGGGTTCACTCTCTCGAGCTGAACCCATGTCGACCCAATACCACCGGCTATCAATTTAGGAGTCTTAGTTTTACGACCTCTCTCTCGAGCAAGCCAAAAACACTAAGATGAAATCGTAATTACAACTACAATCCCATTAAGTTCATACACAAATACTAAAAAAAAATCACATTTAAACAACAATTAATCATCAACAAGAAAGACCCAATAGATAATTTAACCCATATTCACAAAATCACACCCAAGAATTGGGGTTTTTGCTTGACATGTAAAAGAGATAAAAATTGATACCAATATTAGTTTCCATCAACTGGGTATGAATAATTAAGTCTTAAAACACGTCAAGAGTGAAGAATCTTTGAGACCCATATCAAATTTCTTGGAGTTGAAACCCTTTAAATCTTCAAGGTCTTAGAACAAAGTCTCCAAAACCCTCTAAAACTTACAACTCTCCAAAAACTGTAAGAAGTTTGAATAATAGAAGTGATATGATATTAGAAATTTAAACAAGTATTTATAGTGTTTGAAAATTTGTGCTGCAGAGGACCATTTGGCATAGATAGTCGGGATCACCGATACGCTCAGCGATCCGCCTTTTGGTCAATTTCATCGCCTTCCTGCTTTAGCCTTCAGCCTCTTCGTGTTTTGATTCTTTGGGCGATATGGTATTGCTTTACAGAACTGATCGGCGACGCGCCAACTGCTCCATTTCATCACCAACTTGACCTTTTCCTTCAGGGCTCAGCACACGATAACAAAAGGCAATCTCCATGCCCATCGGCAACTCGCCAACTGGGCTCGGCGATCTTCAGGCCTTCATTTCTTCGTTCTTCTCATCTTCCTTGTTCCTTCTTGCCAAGTTGTGTCAATGCTTTGCCACAAACTCCAAATACCTAAAACTTAAGGATTTACATCAGATATTGAGAAATAATATGAATTTTAGGACACTAATTCTATCAAAATATAGCCCTAAATGAGTCTAATTTGTGGACTCATCAATACCCCCAACTTAAACTTTTGCTTGTCTTCAAGTAAAACTCAAGTTCAGCAGTTCAAAAAGGATGTCTCAAATAGTGGTAAACAAGACTCACTCATGACTATACACAACAAGACTCAACTTACTCATGCAACGATCAATTGTATACTCAAAGACTCAAGTTGTGACACACCATTATCAAAGAATCTCAAGCTCACTATACTTGCTTCAAATGCAAGTTCGAGCTCAACAAAGGTATTCAAATTCCCTCACACCAAGAATGATTCCATATTCACACATAATGGTTTAATGATTTAAAGTTCTGGAATCAAATGCAACGCTCACTCTCACAAAGAAGAACAAAATGCATGCTTTCAACCATAGGTTTGCCCGTATTTTCCAATCAACAATTGTTTCAGCTCACTCAAGATAAAACAAAGGTCTTTTAAAGGTTAGTAATGGGGCTGAGTGCAAAGGTATGGTCACTTAGGTTCAGTGACTTTCATCCTCTTGAAATGTGGTGCTTCCAACACTCCCTTTCCTTTTCTTTCATCAATTTCTTTAGTGCTCATAAGTCATCCCATTATTCACTTCTATGGATTGTTTGGAACCCCAATTATTTTGGAATTTCTCATAACTTTATTTCACAATTTTTTTCTTTTTCTTTTCTCTTGTCTTTATTTTTTGTATGGAGGGGTTCCATTTTTTCCAACACCATGGATTAAAAGGGACTTTTCTTGCACTTCTTGAATTGCCATTTCTTTTCACCACACCTCAACTTAGGCTTTTGGCCTAAGTTGGCTATTCAATCAACCACAAATCATGAGGATTATGGGTAGTAGATTTAATAAAGGTCATATTTTCATCAAGTTTCTTCCAAAGAAAGGTAAGGCTCAAGGGTGTTCAAAAGATGTTCACACACTCACAAGGTAGGCCACAAAAGAAGTATATGTCAAATTGGTTCATACTCTTCAAAGTTTCCTAAGATCATATCAAGATATAGCCTTACTTAGTCGGCCAGACCAACGGGGCAAATTCTAGGTGTTATCACGCATGGTTCACAATAAGCTCATCACACAAGGCATCGACACAAAAGTCAAACAAGACTCCACACTTTCTCTAGTGTGTAATGTTCATCACAAGAGAATAAATTGGGTAATTGGCTAGTCACAACGAGATGCAAAGAGTTTATATATTGACTCTGTAACTTCAATTGGTCTCATCGTAGCCGCACATTCATGTTCGTTCAATTATGAGCACTATTTGAGTCATCGATATTGATCAAAAGTGTGACTCAAATTTGCTAAAGAATAGCCATATTCAACATGTACAAGAGGTGGCAAAAATTTTAAAATTTTTTGAAAGGGTCAAAATCATTTACAATTTAAAATAAAAGGATCCACAATCTCAAACATCCACAAGAGAAGTGTAAAACACAACATTATGATTCACAACCCAACAAGAATATAGCACACAAAAGTGGGCCATACCCCACCACAATTAAAAATATTTTTCCTCAAATGAAACTAACATAATATCCATAATTTAAAACAAAGAACAAAAGACAGAGAGGGATGTAAAGAGGGGATCCTATCTAAGAAATTGCTCCATCTGTCTGTGTATTAGTGCCTGGGGTATCAGTTTGGCCTTGGGCCTCAGTACTCTGGGTCACACCAGAAGGACTACTTCCACTAGAGACAGCAAAAAGTGTGTTTGCCATGGAATCATGTACAGCCGCGTCTACCATAATTGCTTCAGTCTCTGTAAGGTCCTCATCTGCAGCATCCACAGTTTCCTCAAGCATTTTCTCATCTGTCTCTGCCTCCGACTCAAGCTCAACTATCTGCTCAACTCTATCCTAACTTCTGGTGATGATCGAAGGCTTTTTTGGCACATCTAGGATCTCCATTGTTCCAAAGACCATGGACATATCGGTGGCCTTCAACTGATCCACATCAGTCCTCAACGCAGTAACAGCGGCCTTTAATGTTGTCACCTCATCTATGGCCCCTTGGTCATGCTCACACACCATTATTCTAGCCTCAAGGGCGTCAATGATAGCTTCTATCAGTGTCATAACATTAGTTAGGGCAATTTGAATCATGCCTGGAATGGAGGTATCTAGGTTGGCAGCCCGATGATCAGCAGTCTAGGCAAGTTGTCCCATTCGAATTAATGATACCTGAGTAATTGGTGCACGGGATGCAATGACAATAGTAGGTCTGGAAGGTAACGTGGCAACAGAAAAACATGGAGTGTCAGCAAGAGTGGCAGTGAAAATAGATAAACCTGAAGGTCTAGGGGCCGGAGTAGGAAAAATGCCTCTGCAAGTATGGATTTAGTGTTTGTTTCTTCTTTCTGCTTCTTCTCAAGCTGATCCTTAAGATATTTGACTTTGATCCTCCAGATATCAGTAGAGGATGTAGGCATCACTTCCACATCCTTCTTGTCATCTCGAGGTACCCGAGCTCGTTTGCACAATTGTGTCATCAATACTCAGAATGGAAGTGAGGTCTGGCACTACTTTGCACGCATGAGTATCTTAGAAGCAATGATCCATCCTAGGTTCAAATTTGTTCCCTTGATGAGGCAACCTAAGCAGGTTGCTTTTGCATGGCGAAGAATAGATTCATTCTATGAAGGCATGACCGTGCTGCTGATGAAGCCAAACCAATACCTCGCTGTCACATTTAGGTCATTCTTCTCGATAACTGCCCTATCCTCAAGACACTTAGGAGTTCCATATGATATTAACGGGGCCAATCATTATTTCATATCCTCTAGTGACGTCTTTCTGATCATAATCTGACAGTTGTCCTCAAGTGTCTCGGTGCATCCCAAAACGACATTTATAGCAGAAGAGTCACATTGCACCTTCTTTCCCCAACAACTACATAGTCAACTGGCTTAAAATTTGTAGTCGACTTCTTCCCTCGTGGTATTAATACATTGTACTCACTGTAGAACTCTCTGACCCAGCTTGGAATATACGGGCCACAGGGCTTTGCGAAAAATTGGAAGTTTTGAGATTTCAGACATCTCATAATCTCGAGATATCTATCAATCACTCCATCCGTAGAAAGATGTTTTTCCTCAAGAATTGTCCTTAATCCCTCCATTTTTAATTTGTTCATTGACTTTGGAGGAGAGACCTACATTGGGGGTGCAAGCAATATTGCTTGCTTTGGGACTGGGGAGTAGGAGTGGTAAGTGGAGGATTCCTGATCCTAGATGGATCATTCAGCTTCTTAGATTACAGTTTAGCCCTCTGTGCAATTATCAACTTATCATCACCGGAGGTTGCTCTTTCATTTTCCTATTGTTCACCCTCACTCTCTGAAGCAATAAGGGAAGTGTTATATATGCCTTCGCTAGAGGAGTTGACTTCTAAAGAAGCAGGTGTGTTTCCTTTTCTTTTTCCCTTCCCACCAGTTGTTGAAAGTTTTATAGCCTATCCTTTTGATACAGCTGCACCCTCGTTGATTTTAATCCCTTTTGCCTTATTTCAGGGTGGCATGTTTCTACCTGTAACTTTAGGTATAGCCATGTTTACAGTACATCCAGAATAAGTTAGAAATAATTTAATCAGAACTGCAGACAATCAGTCGTAGATAGATTCGCCGAACTAGTTGGCGATTGGTGAATCTCTTTGGCGAACTAGATCGGGCTCGCCGAAGGTATAGGCTCAAAAGTTTTCGTAAGTCTGTGATAAGAGAACCCTTTCAGTGAATCATTGACTACTTTCGGTGAGGAAGGGTTTGTCTGCTGAAAGTTACAGTGCAACAAGGGTTTAGGGATGCAGACAAAGGGCGATTGAAACAACCTTTAGCGAGTCGCTGAGTGCTTTAGGCGACCTCAGGTTTCTCGCCGAAAGTTATATACTTCAACTACTCATTTAGCATAAAATTAAAGGTGAGATGGGTGCATTAGGCAAACCGCCGAGTGGTTTGACGACCTCGACCCAGCTCGCTAAACAACCCAACGTGCCTACCTTCAACCCACTTTCTTGAATTCGACCCCGCAACCCCCGAAAACAAATTAACTATTGCACTAGTGAAATTAAACTAAGACCCATGACACTCATCATCTAGGGATACTCAGATTTCTTCTGATTTCACCAAACTAAACAACATGCAAGCACAACCACACAAAAGTTAAGTCACTTCAACGCATAGGCATATGGGATTTCAAATTAAAACAAACATTTAAATGGTCAAATCTTATCAGAGAGGCACAACACATGACAATACGATCATATTATTTGCATACGAGAACGAATAAAAATAGGTTCGGGGTTCATAAGACTAACCTTATTTGTCGATTAAAATGAAATTTGAAGTGCTAGGCGGTAATGTAATCCAATTCCAAGAACAAATCGACAACCAAAATACTTGGAATGCAAAAGTATTGAAAATACTTACTAGGGGCTAATTTGTGAAGTTTGAAATCAGGGAAAAGTGAAAACTTCAAAACTTTAAAACCTTTGTCTATTAATACCCATCTAGTTCGCATTTGTTCGGCAACGGTAGTCACAACTGCCAATCCACTCGGCGATGTGCCGAGTTAGTACTTACTTTGTCGAGTTTTAGAGGACCTCCAGTCAAAGCGAGAGGCCAAATAGCGGTCTCCATTGGGATCACCAACCTAATTGGTGATGTGCTGAATGGAAAATTTTCTCACCAACCTGCACCTATCAGCACTTTCCATACTCAAACCTACAACCTCAACACACCATTATTTCTAAAAAAAAATTAAAGTATTTAAGGGTTTTAGGTTAGCTCCCAAACAACACCTTAGTTAATGTCATGGCACAACGTGGGTTAACACCTAAACTTCACTTTTGGGGTTAGCCAAAACATCACTTGGCAACCCCCTGCTTTGTGCCGGATGAAGATGAGGCATCACATGACCCGTAAGGTTCTCGAGCAGCTGAATGGATCTGGAATGAGAACCAATCATCTGTTTCATCAACTTAAAGTTCTCCTTCACCTCTTCCAGCACCCCATCATGCTCACTTACCTTTTTGAGAATAATTGAGAGCATTCCCACAACATGATTACCCTCATTGTCCTTAGGCTTTCTTCGCTCATGAAGGGGAACGTTTCTGTCTTTCCTTTTGCATTGGACTTCAATCTCCACTTACATTTTTTGCTAACTCATCCATCTGAGTCATCAGTGCGACTAGCATGAAGTCCTTCTTTACTTCCTGGTTTGCTTCAACCATGTGATCAAGCAGGTGGGATGCTATCGCATAGGACTGATGTGTAATACCACTCAGAATGAGTCAGTCAACTAATGCTTTGTTTTTGGGATCAAGACTTTTGTAGAAGCAGTCCAGGAGGACTATATTAGGAATTTCATAAGTGGGGCATCGAATTAGAAGCGATTTAAACCTTGCCCATGCCTCATGAATCCGTTCACCTTCCAATTGTTTGAAAGTTAGAATACGATCCCTGAACATCATTACTTCTAATGGAGGAAACTTCATTTGCTCACGAGAACTGCTTGACATACTTACCTCCTCTGTTTCAAAGCTCAAACAAGCAAAATACAAAACTAAAAATTAGGTAAGTAAAACTACAACTAACAAGAACAAAAATCCTACTTAACTACAAATTCTCTAATAACACCATTCCCCGACAGCAGAGCCATTTTGATGTTCAACGTAATCAACTCACATTATTTCAGTTCAAGTGCCAAACGATCACGTGTAGTGATATAACCCAACCAAGGATTGGGATCATTCCCATAGGGAGTGGTTTTGAGAATTAGTAGAAAAATAAAATCAAGTTCTAATTAGTCATACCTATAAATATTAACGAATAAAAGCATACTAAATATAAAGAGTGATTCAAGCGTCAATTATCAACGGGGGTTTGTATTATTTAACAACTAAAAAAAGAGTAAAAATATAAGGAAACAAAATATGGAGACAAAATTCTTGGGATGTGATAGGAATACAAGATAAACTAGACTATTGGGTACATGCTTTTGATAGTAAATTGTTGAACATTTTTTACTAGGCTAGACTATAATGAGGGTATATTTTCTCTCGAGCAACTTACCCTGAATCAAATCAGTTTCTCTCAAACACCGGGTTGCCGCATTAAGCACAACCTCCACCTTATCCTATTCACTCTCGCGAGCTGAATGTGTGGGAGAAAGACTAGGGTTCACTCTCTCTAGCTGAACCCATGTCGACCCAATACCACCAGGTGGGCTTTCAATTTAGTAGTCTTAGTTTTATGACCTCTCTCTCAAGCAAGCCAAAAACACTAAGATGAAATCTAATTTGCAACTACAATCTCATTAAGTTCATACACAACTACTAAAAGAAATCACATTTAAACAGCAAATAAACCATCAACAAGCAAGACCCAATAGCTAATTTAACCCATATTCACAAAATCACACTCCAAGAATTGGGGTTTTAGCTAGACATGTAAAAGAGATAAAAATTGATACTAATATTAGTTTCCATCAACTGGGTATGAAGAATTAAGTCTTAAAATACGTCAAGAGTGAAGAATCTTTGATACCCAGATCCAATTTCTTGGAGTTGAAACTCTTTGAATCTTCAAGGTCTTTGAACAAAGTCTTCAAAACTATCTAAAACTTAAAAGTCTCCAAAAGCTATAAAAAGTTTGAATAATAGAAGTGATAAACTATTAGAAATTTATACAAGTATTTGTAGTGTTTGAAAATTTGTGTTGCGGAGGACCATTCGGCGCCGTTAGTTGGGATCGCTGATACGCTTGGCGATCCGCCTTTCGATCGATTTCATCACTTTCCTGCTTTAGCCTTCAACCTCTTCGCATTTTGAGTTGTTGGGTGATATGATACTACTTTGCGGAACTAATCGGCAATGCACCGAATGCTTTATTTTATCGCCGACTTTACCTTTTCCTTCAAGGCTCAGCACACTAGAACACAAGAGATCTCAAGGCCCATCATCAACTCACCAACTAGGCTCGGTGATCATCAGGCCTTCATTTCTTCGTTCTTTTCATCTGCCTTGTTGCTTCTTGCCAAGTAGTGTCTATGCTTTGCCTCAAACTCCAAATACCTGAAACTTAAGGATTTACATCATATATTGTGATAAAATATGCATTTTAGGACACTAATTCTATCAAAATATAGCCCTAAATGAGTCCAATTTGTGGAATCATCAATAATAAACCATTATCATATAAGATTTACTCTCAAAGCCCTAATAGTCGTAACTCATCTTTTAAGCTTTACTCTCAAAGCCCTATATCTCATTATCATCATATATGCCTAAATCTCAAGACAATTCTAGTCATAACTCCTCATCTATGCTTTGATTTCAAGAAATTCATATCTATGTTCTTCACTCTCAAGCAATCTATAATGTACCATATCAATCCTATATGAATACATCTAAATCCTCAATTTCCCCTTTCATGGAGTAAAACCCACCTATATCAAATTCATCTTACAATCATGGGTTAGGCATGAGTACATGTAAATTCATACTAAAATCATTGAATCAACTCAATATAAGCATAAGCAATCATAATCCACTCATTTGGATCAACATTCATCAATACCCACAGCATTAGAAGAAACCCTATCTCAATTTAGAAATTTATACTTCTTAATTGGGAAATCTTTAGGGGCTCCATGGATGAAAGGATTCTATGGATGAATAAGCCATCATACCTTGATTACAAAGCCCACAAATGCTTGAGGAATGGAGACTTGACCTTGATCCTAGCTCTAACTCTTTCATCTTCTTCAAGTTCTAGAGAGAGAAATACTTGATAAAAGAACTTTGGGATTTCTTTTGGGGTTTTGGAAATAATGACTTGAATGGTGAGTTTAAAGGGTTAAAATCACTTATATAGGTGTAGTAGGCTTAGGTAAAATGACCTAGCTTTATTCTAATTAAAATCAAAAAAGACCATTTGACCCCTATCTTGGCAGTGCAATGCCTTCCTTCACGAAGGGCTCCACAAGCCGTGGTGCCTACCATGAGTCGTGGTCACCAACCAGTGGCTAGGAAGCCACTACCCTAACCCCTAAAAACTAAGTCATCTTCAAGATCCCTCTCACGGCCCGTCAAGCCCTTCACGATCTGTCTAGTGGCTCGTGGGGAGAGTCTAACTTTGGGCAGCTTGTGAAGCTACTTCCTCACCACCACGAGTGGCACCACAATCTGTGGTGGCCAACACGAGCTGTGAAGAATCTCATGGGAAGGTGGCCAGTTCATAGGGAATGCTGGGATGCCCTAGCCCTCTCACTTGGATCTTGCTCTCTTCCTTGGCTCTTTCCCTCACACAATTAGCCCTAGTCTAGTCTACTAGATTCCGATGTGTTACAGTAATAATATCCCTTAAGATGGAGCAGACATATTGATCATGCTCAACTTGTTATAGAACTATTCAATTCCAGTTTCATTTAGTACATTTGTGAGCTAATCAACTACTTGTTCTCATCTCTTCATAATGCATCCTACTGATTTTAGAAAGCATAAAATTAGGATATTCAACATGATAATGCAATCAGAAAATGACGATGACTTGATTCGTCATGATGAAGAACAAGGTGAAGATAATAGTTTTTTGATGATGTTGAAGATGACAGTGTTGGCGATGAAGATGAAGTGATCAAGAGAGAAGAGCCTCAGAAAGAAAAATAGAGTGATGTAGTTTTGATCATGTTGACAAGTAATTTTGTTCTCCTACAAATATGAAAATTGTATATGTTGATCCTCTAAAGGAACACAATAATTGCAATGAAATCTAAGGGACAATGGAAAACATTACCACGGAGTTGAAGTAAGCATCTGAGACAGACTTGGTTCAACAATTAAATGTTGTTGATAAACAAGGAACACCAAGAAAGAGGATACCAAGGAACATGTCCACCAAATGTGTAGAAGTTTCGCTTTCTCATGTAGGACAACTTCATTCTTATTTTTATTTTGAGAAGCAGCTTGCAACAAAGTCTTAAGGGTAATTTCCCAAGAAAATGGAATCACCTAGGAAATAAACTCTCAATACCTCACTCTTACAATAACTCTATTTTAATATGTCACTCCCCGAGGCTACCCCCTTGACGTAACACGGGACCTACGATCACGAGTGACCCAAGCTAACCCTGTGTCTTGCATATATCAAGCATACTGAGAATAACAGAATAAGACATGTGCTATATGTGCCATGTCCCAAAGCTACCCCTAGGACGCGAAAACGGGACCTAGGATCACGAGTGACCCCAAGAGAACCTTGTTGGCATATCATGAGCATACTTAAAGATAACTGAATTAAGAAACTACTATACGTAAGATTAAATCATCATAAAATTGAAATGATGGGGAATACCCATTACTTTATGAATAAATAATCGGTGAGTTTAATGGAAACTGAAATATCAAACTCCAAAGCTAAAAATGAATATAACTATGTCTAAAATAAAACCTCTAACTAACTAAAGATATTAGGACATGCTCTAGCTAAATCTAGCAAAAACTAAAACTAAAGACTGAAGGTAAAAAGATAACATGTATGTCGTCCTCGAAGAATAAGGACTCACCACTAATGCTGATGAACTGGAGATCAAGAACCGATCTATGCGTGATCTAAATGCTAAGGACCTTAACCTACATCACGAGAAGATGTAGCATAGAGTATGCATCAGTACTTGAAAGGTACTTAGCATGCATGATAGAATAAGGCCGAATAAAACATTAACTGAACAAAGAGATAAACCAATGATATAATATGAACATGATACTACACTGAAATACTAAACATGAAGTAACTGAGTGTAATGACAAATTTTATAGCATGCTGGAATTGAATACTGAACTGTAACTGATAACCTAGTCAATGCGCTAGAATATGACTGTGGGAGCTACTATTAACCGACTTAAAACCACATGAGCTAAATGTGGAGTCCGATGTATACGCCCCAATCAGAGGACCAAATATACCCTGCCAGAGGTATAGAGGCATGAGTGGCGTGATCACTAAACTAATTCCCACTAAGGGGACTTATAACCTACATGGGCACGTAGTTCTGGGACTTGAGGTTGACTGAACACAATCCAACTCGATATAAAGCCTATTCCCAACTAAATATATGTAAATTATAAAATAACTGAAATAAACTAGATATCTCAATAATCTGACATGCAAATCTGAAAATGCAACATGTATATCTGATAATGAAACATTCAAAAATTGAGGCATGTAGGTTTGTTTAACTATCCTAGCTAATGTAATTCATGAACTAAAAGAGCTACATCAATAGGTTTCCGAGTTTATGCAAGAATCTAGGCAATAAAAATACTAAAATATGGTAATATGATTAAGAACATTAGGGGTCGTTTGGTACAAACATTGATAATGCATGGATTAGTAATGCAGGGATTAGTAACACATGGATTAGTAATGCAGGGATTATTTTTTGTTAAGTGTTTGGTTCGCTGCCTAATTTTGTGTTTGATTTAAAACTTTACAAAAAATGTCTTTCCTATTATACCCTTGTATTATTATGAGTGTTTATTTCATGTAATTGAGTCAAGGTAGATAACCGCCGGACCGGACTCTTTTTTTTGTAATTGAGTCTATTCCATTTAATTAGTTAAATTATGTGTGTGTGTTTTTGTGTGTGTGTGTATACATAAAATTGTTATTAATTTTAAGTTGTGATGTACCACTAAGAAGATCATTAATGGCACGGTGTATTTCTAATTTTTTGTTGGTCAAGTATATTTTAAACTTAAAATAGATTTAAGACTACTTAAATTGTTCAATACCTAAAGCTTATTTTTTTAAAAAAAACAAACAGTTCAAGCGGGTAATCGACAAACTATCTTGAATAAAAAAAAATCAAGAAAAAATGGAGAAAAAAATATTAGTGAAATCATTAAATTACACTAAACTGATTTGGAGAATTAAAAAGAACATTTATAACTATTACAATATAAATATAAAGGAAATGAAATTACAAAAGAAATTTAGGAAAAGGAATAAGGGGTTAGTTTAGTCATTTAGAGGTCTTATCCAAAACAAACCTTGGATTAGTTATCCTCCATTTTCTAGGAATAAGATATGACCACATATGGTGGATAAGCAATATATGGATTAAATTAAATGAAGTAACCAAACAATGTATTAGATGGACTAAATTTTAATCCATGGATTATTCTATCTAATACTGCCTACCAAACGGGTCCTTAAAGTAACTAAATCATAGTAATATGTTGAAACTCTAAAAACCCTAGGTATAGATAATATGGAGGGAATCAATAATCTGACTGAATTATAGGGACCTAATGGGTTAAAGGAACCCACTAGTGAAATCCCACATACCTGGTGATGAAATTTACGAAGAAATCTTTCGATTTCGAGGCTGGAACTAAAGAAAACCTTGCTACATGTTCTTGAGGGGCTGCTCAACTTTCTCTATGTTTTGCTCTAAATTTCACTTTATTTTTTGTGAATGATTGATTAGGGTAAGTTCTAATTTAGTTAATAGGCTTAAACTTACCAAAACTACGTAGTTTAGGGGTTAAACGATGTAGTTTAGGGGAAAAAGCTATCAGGGCCAACCAATGGACTGACCAACAGACCATGGATGGACTGATGGTCCGTCCTGGCTAACCTTCATTTGGCTTCAGAGACAGGGTTCCCAGGGGTATGACCGTAGGTGGGACCACAGACCCGGTCCCACCTACGGCCTGTAGGTCCTGGCATGGGTCGACCGTAAGTTGAGAAATTATGGGTTTTGGGGGAAAGCTACAGGTGGCCATCCACAGACCCCACCTACAGTCCGTAGGTGGTGCCCATCGATGGCAACTACAACTTCTAATTTTTGCAATTTTGTCTGTCCAGAATACGAGGTGTTACAATGCAAAATCTAAAACAATGGATAACTAAAAGTGGAAAAAGCCCAGCTAGTATGAATATGTAAAGCATTATGAAAGTCTAGTGATGACTGAAACACAACTTAACAACTCAAGCTGCAACTACTACTATGTCTAAAAAGCCTCTAACTGAGTTGAGTTACTGGGACATGCCCCCCAGCTAACCCTAACAAAAACTAAAAACTAAATGAAGAGACTAAAATGAAAAGCATATCGATTGTCCTCAAAGTATGAAGACTCACCACTGAAGCTGCTGAAGTCAGACAGAGAATCGATCTAAGAATAACTAGATGCTTAGTACTTGAACCTACATCCTGAAAGGATGTAGCACAGTGAATGCGTCAATACTTGGAATGTACTGAGCATGCATGATATAAATAATAAGTTGAATAAAATATATATAAGCTTCACAATACATAATTGGGCAATGATGTAATCTGAGTATAGATATAGATAATGAAATATAACTAAAAAACTAAACTGAATACAATGACCAAGTATTAATCATAAAGAAAGTAGGTTGAGGTGTATACAGATATAACTATTGAAAACCTGGGCACACGCACTAAGAGTCTTACTGTGGGAGCTACTACTAACCAACATAAACCACGTCAGCAAAACGCGGAGTCTGATGTATATGCCCCATTGATAGGACCCAATATACCTTGCCAGGGTATAAAGCCATAACTAGTGTGATCACTAAATTTGATGCCCAAAAGAGGGGACTTATACTCCTATGGGGGCATGTAGTTCTGGGACTATGAGGGTACGTTGAACCCTAGTCCAACTCGATACTAGGTCTACTCCCAACTGAATATGTATATGGCACAATGTAACTGAAATATTGAATAGCTCAAAATACTAACATGCAATCTGTGAATGCAACATTTATATACTCATAATGTACCATTCGAAATCTGGAGCATGATTATATGTTTAACAGATCTAGCGAGTAAAGTTCTTGAACTAAGAGAATTTACACAAACTAGGGTTATGAGTTTCATACAAGTATTTAAGTAAACTTTTAAAGAAACATGCTATTTTGATTAAGGATACTACCACAACTAATTCACAATAAATATCCAAGTATTTAGAAATCCTAGGTCTAACCAAGCTATGAAGAATCAAGGAGCTGATTGAATTCTAGGGACCTAGTGGATGAAAAGAATTGACTAGTGAAATTCCACATACTTGGTGACGAAATCTACAGGGAGATCCTTTGTATTTCAATGCTGAACTTTGAAGAACAGTGCGGCCTGTTCTTAGAATGTTTGATTGACTTTTCCTCTTCTTTGTTCTCCAAGTTTTGATGATTTATTGACAATAAGGGTCATGGGTATGTCTGAATAATTATTAAGCTTAAATTGAGTAAAATGAGGTAGTTTAAGCACCAAAAAACGTAGTTTAGGTGCCCAATGCATAGGGGAAAGGACCAATATGAACATGACTTAAATATGATGAGTACCACCTACTACAAGACTGACGGGCCGTCATTTGACCTAACAACCATCATTAGGAGTCGTCGTTCATGATCTGGCTATGGGGCTTCACTAAAAAGAGCATAAATCTTTACCCTGAGCTTGGATTTTAGCAAACTCGGTGGCATTGGAAAGAGAATAAAATTATCTAAAATTTGATAGGTCATGGGCCACCTAATTCATTTTGTGCTAAAAGATATGACCGTTAGATGTTGATCCAACAATAATTTTCCTCTAATTGGATGTTAACCCTTACCTACAGTTAGACCTACGGTCCAACTACAGACCGTACTGGTCGACCATGGGTGGGATCATAGACCATAAATATTTTTACCTTAACGACAGAACCCTACCTACGGTCTGTGAATCTACCTACGGTTCATGGGTGGTTCCATAGGTACTGGAACTAGATTTTTGAAAATTAGAATTTTCTTCATTTTGAGATCTGATGTGTTACATTATCTCCCCTTGGGTACATTTGCCCTCTAATGAAGTCTAAACAAGCTAAGTATGAGGGAAGGCGTGCAATCCCTACCACTAAGTACTAAAAACTGATATCTAGCTGAACTGAGTTCCAAGAACACGCAATTATGTTGAAATGCAAGAACAAGTGAAAGAACAAGTTACTGAGACTGAATTTACAGAAGAATAAGCTGAAAGACTGCATAGGAGCTATTACCTTAAGGTGAAATAGAATTTGAAGGAAAGAGGTAAGGATACTTGGCCTTCATAGTTGCTTCTGCTTCCCAAGCAACTCCCTCTATGGACAGACTCCTCTACAAGGCCTTCACTGATGCTACTTCTTTATTCCTCAACCTATGAACCTTACTGTCAAGAATCTCAACTGGCAACTCTTCATAAGTGAGACTATCCTTCACAGCCACACTCTCTAATGGTACTATCGATGCTGGATCACCCATACACTTCTTTAACAATGAAATGTGAAAGACTGGATGAATTGCTGCTAGTTCTGCTGGAAAATCTAACTCATAAGCCATATTAACAACCCTTTTACCAATTTTGTCAGAATCTACATCTCCAAAATTCATCATCCCCTTCATATGTGATACCTTCAGGAAAGCCCAATCATCAATTTCGAACTCTAAGTCCTTTCTCCTCACATCTGCATAGGACTTCTGATGACTATAGGTTGTCTTTAGTCTTTATCTGATGAGTTGAACTTTCTCCATAGCCTCATGAACTGAATCTGGCCCTATCAAGGCTGCTTCACCTACTTCAAACCAACCAATTAGGGACTTGCATGTACGCCATACGATGTCTCATATAGGGCCATCTAAATTTTAGAATGAAAGCTATTATTATAAGTGAACTCTATGAGAGGTAGGTGATCATCCCAACTACCCTTGAAATTGATCATAAAAGCTCTCAACATATCCTCAAAGGTTTGACTGGTACATTCTACCTTACCATACATTTGTGGATGAAATGTTGTACTGAGATTTACCTGGATACCAAAACCTTTCTCAAATGATTTCCAAAAATGAGAGGTAAACTGAGGACCTTTATCAAAGATGATAGACAGGAGAACCCAATGCAAACTGACTATCTCATAGATATAGAGTTTGGCGTAGTCCTCTGCTGAATCAGTAGTTTTGAAAGCCAAGAAGCGAGAGGACTTAGTAACTCTATCCACAATCACCCAAATGGAGTCATGTTGTCTGCAAGTACAAGGTAAACCCATAATGAAGTCCATGTTTATCACTTTCCACTTCCATATAGGAATGTTAATCTGTTGAGTCATACCTTCTAGTTTCTGATGTTCTACCTTAACCTGTTGACAATTAGGACACTTTGCCACGAAGTCTTCTATGTCCCTCTTCATGTCGTTCCTCCGAAAGACTTCCCATAGATTACGGTAAATCTTATGGCACCTAGATAGATGGAATATCTGGAGTTATGAGCTTCTGTAAGAAATTACTACCTCAACTCACTCACATTAGGAACACATAATCGACCTTGGTAACGAAGTACATATATCCCCCTTGGGAGAAAACCTCATTTTTCTGCTCATGAACTGCCCCTTTCAACCGAAGTAATATAGGATCACTATCCTGTTTTTCCTTATCCTCCACTACTAATGAAGATTATGATCCATTCCAAACTATTACCCTACAAACTGATGTGTCCGTAAGGAAGACATCTAAGTAAGTAAGTTGATGAACATCTTTGTCTAGCTCTTTCCTTTCTTCCTCAACATGTGCTACACTACCCATAGACAGCCTGCTGAGAGCATGAACCACTACATTGGCCTTACTAGGATGGTAAAACACATCCATATAATAGTCTTTGAGGAACTCAAGCCATCTCTTCTGACTAAGATTCAACTCTTTCTGGGTGAACACATATTGGAGACTCTTATGATATGTGAATACATCAATATGAACACCATACAAGCAGTTTCTCCAAATATTTTGGGCAAATATTACGGCTGAAGGCTCGAGGTAATGAGTCGGGTAGTTCTTCTCATGGACCTTAAGTTGTATAGAAGCATAAATTATGACCTTAGCTCACTGCATCAGCACACAACCTAGGCCGACTGTTGATCCGTCACAATAAATTAGATAACCATATGAACCATTAGGTAGAGTCAAGACCGAAGCAGTATTTAACCTAGTCTTCACTTCTGTGAAGCTTTTCTCATACTTATCTCACCCCTGAAATTTGACCTTCTTTTAAGTCAACTTGGTCAATCGGGAAGTTTAGGATGAAAATCCTTTAAAAAATCTCATGTAATAACAAGCCAAACCCAAGAAACTTCTGACATTTGTTGGAGAGGTGTGTCTAGGCCAGTGCTGTATTACATCAATATTTTGAGAATATACTAGGAACCCTTTGCTGGATACCACATGACCAAGGAAAACGACAAATTGTAACCAGAATTCACATTTGGTGAACTTGGCGAATAGCTGGAGCTTTTTTACAGTCTGCAGGACAACTTTCAGATAAGTCGCATGCTCCTTCTCACTCTGAGAATAAATGAGGATATCATCAATAAAGACGATGACGAATAATTCCAAATATTGTTTGAACACCCTATTCATTAAGTCCATGAAAGTTGTAGGAGAATTTGTTAGTCAAAAATACACAAGTACAAATTCATAATGACCATACCAACTTCTGAAAGTTGTCATTGGAATGTCACTATCTTTAACTCTCAGCTAATCATAGCCGGACTCAAGGTCTATCTTAGAAAAACAACAAGCACCCTGAAGTTGGTTGAACAAGTCATCAATCCTACGGATGGGATACTTATTCTTGATTGTGACCTTCTTCAAGTACTGATAATCAATGCACATTCTAGGAGAACCATCTTTTTTTTTTTTCACAAACAACACTGGAGAACCCCATGGAGAGATACTACATCTGATGAATCCTCTATCTAGTAGGTCTTTCAGTTGCTCTTTCAATTCCTCTGGAGCCATTCTATAAAGAGGAATCGAAATGGGTTGGGTATCTGAAAGGAGATATATTCCGAAGTCAATTTCCCTTTCAGGAGGAACTCTAGGAAGATCTTCTGGGAATAATTATGGATATTCATTTACTCTAGGACTGAATCAAGATTTGGGGTTTCAGAGTTTGAAACCTTAACCCAAATTAGATGATAGATATACCCTTTGGAAATAATTTTTCTAGACTTAAAGACCCGTAGGAAGTAAGCTAATACCCTTCCATTCTAAGATTGGCTTATTTGGATACTGAAACCGAAAGATCCTAGTTCTAGAATCATTTGAGGAGTAATAGGAATGTAATATATCCATGCCTAGAATGTTATCAAAATCTACCATTTCTAACTCTACAAGATCTATTGAGGTGACTTTCTGAGAGACTGTGACGGTATCATTTATGTATACCCGTCTAGCTATAGTTGGGTCACCAACTGGAGTAGAGATTGAGAAGGGTTTTGAGAGAGTTTTTGGACTGATACCAAAGTTTACTACTATATAGGGAGTTATAAAATCCAATGTAACCCCTGGATCTAACAATGCATAAACATCTAAATGAAAGACTCGTAACATACTAGTGACCACATCAAGAGGTTGTGGTGATCCTGGAGAGCATACAACCTATTCTAGCATTGACCGCCACCTGTACCAGATGAAGCACCCTACTGAGTTGGGTGACCTGCTGGTGCTACTAGATGTGTAGACTGAGTCATGTTGTTGTTACCTCCTTTCACCTGCCTAGTAGAAAGGAAATCCTTCAATATATTACCAGACTGACCATACCCAAAACATCCTTCCCTGCCTACCAGACACTCGCCCATATGATTCTTACCACACTTTGGACAGGTTGTGAAAGTTATGTTACATGAATTACTCCCCTGAGACTTAGAGTCTGATGCCCTACCTTTCTGATCCTGTTGAAACTTAGGGGATGGAGCACTAGCTGATAAAGGTGCTGGGGCTGTAGTCCTTTGTTGAAACTGTGGTCGAATTTCACCACTCAATTTCTGCTAATACTATTCATAATTCCCTGTTCTAGCCTTCTTATTGTCATTATCCATTTCCTTAAGCTTATTTCCCTCAACCTGCTGGGCATGAATCATGAGTCTGGAGATATCCATATCCCCTAGAAGCATAGCATTCCTGAACTGGGTCTTTAATAAATTAGATACCCCATACAAGAACTTACTCATTTGTGCCCTTGAATCGGCAACCATGTGTGGAGCATACGTTGAGAGCTGAGTGAACTTAAACCCATTTTATTAGACTAACATTGACCCCTGCTTCAAGTTTATAAACTCTTGCGCCTTAGCTTCTCTTAACTACCTTAGGAAGAACCTGTCCACAAAAGCTCCAGTAAAACAATCCCTTGTAACAAGAGTCGCATTCTCACCCCTGTTTTCCTTCCACTGTGTGAACCAAATATGAGCTACATCTTTGAGTGGATAGGATGCTAACTTAACACTCTCAGTACCAGTCACTTGCATTACTCCAAGAATTTTCTTAACCTCATCAATGAAGTTCTATGGGTCCTCAATAACATGTGAACATAGAAACTAAGTTAGATTCATCTGAACAAAGTCTCGAACCCTACCTTCAGCTAATCCACCATTAGTGTTTGAAGGAATTGCGGCCTGCTGATTGTTCTTCTTGGCTATACTTTGAGCCAAGATAAGGATTGCTTTTTGAAATTTTGCATTCGTAACCTCATGGTTCGGGACTGAAGAAACTGTGTTAGCATTGCATGCATTAGGATTCCATGCGTATGCTCTACGAGAAGGCATGATCTGAAACACAAAACAAAGGATTAGAAAAAAAGAAGTTAGATCATACCCATGCATGATAAGAATATCAAGGAAAGTGAAGTATTTCTTAAAACACTTCATAGTATCCCCATCATAGATGTAGAGCGTTTCACACCCATGAAATGGAGTCTACTTAGTGTGGCTTTTTGACTTCCTAAGACTCTTAAACTAAATGCTCTAATACCAAGTTTGTCACTCCCTGAGGCTACCCATTGAGGTAACACGGGACCTAGGATCATGAGTGACCCCAAGCTAACCATGTGTCTTGCATATATCAAGCATACTAAGAATAACTAAATAAGACATGTACTATGCGGAATCTAAAACAATGGATAACTCAAAGAGGGTAAAAGTCCAACTAGTGTGAATATGTAAAACATAATGAAAATTTAGTATGACTGAAACACCACTTAACAACTCAAGTGGCAAATACTACTATGTGTGAAAAGCCTCTAACTAGGTTGAGTTTCTGGGACATGCCCCCAGCTAACCTTAATAAAAATTGAAAACTGAATAAAGAGACTAAAATGAAAAGCATGTATATTGTCCTCGAAGTATGAGGACTCACAACTGAAGTTGTTTAAGTCGAACCGAGAATTGATCTAAGTGTGATCTAGATGTTGAGTACCTGAACCTATATCATGAAAGGATGTAACACAGAGTATGCGTTAGTATTTGGAATGTACTAAGCATGCAAGATATATATACTATGTTGAACAATACATAACTGAGCAATGATGTAATCTGAGCAGACATATAGATACTGAAATATAACTAAAAAACTAAATTGAATGCAATGACCAAGTACTAATTATGAAGATAACATGTCAAACTTTATACTGTTATAACTACTGAAAACCTCATCAAATGCACTAAAAATCTAACTGTGGAAGCTTCTATTAACCGACATAAACCACGTGAGCAAAATATGGAGTCTGATGTATACGCCCCATCGAGAGGACCAAATATACCTTGCTAGGGTATAAAGGCATAACTAGCGTGATCACTAAATTTGATGCCCAAAAGAGGGGACTTATACTCCTATGGGGGCACGTAGTTCTAGGACTATGAGGGTATGTTGAACCCTAGTCCAACTCGATGCTAAGTCTACTCCCAACTGAATATGTATATGACACAATGTAACTGAAATATTGAATAGCTCAAAATACTGACATACAATCTGAGAATGCAACATTTATGTACTGATAATTTAACATTTGAAATCTGGAGCATGATTATCTGTTTAACTAACCCAGGGAGTAAAATTCTTGAACTAAGAAAATTTACACAAACTAGGGTTCTGAGTTTCATACAATGATTTAAGTAAACTTTTCAAGAAATATTCTATTTCGATTATGGATACTACCACAGCTAAATCATAATAAATATCCAAGGATTTAGAAACCCTAGGTCTAACCAAAATATGGAGAATCAAGGAGCTGACTGAAGTCTAGGGACCTAGTGGATGAAAAGAATCAACTAGTGAAATCCCAAATACCTGGTGACGAAATCTACATGTAAATCCTTAGGATTTTTGGGTTGAACTTTGAAGAACACTGTTGCTTGTTCTTGAGAGGTTCGGTCAACTTTTGCTCTTCTTTTTACTCCAAGTTTGGATGATTTTTGGAGAATGATGGTTTTGGGTATGTTTGACTAAGTTATTAGCTTAAACTGAATAAAACGATGTAGTTTAGGCATCAAACAACTTAATTGAGGTTGCCAACGCATAGGGCAAGGGACCAAAACAACCGTGACTTAAATCTAACAAGTGCCACCAACTACAGGACTGACAGGCCATCATTTGACCTACCAACCATCATTAGGTGTCATCGTTCATGCTCTGCCCGATAGGGCTTCACTAGAACGAGCATAACTTTCTGCTCCGATCTTAGATTTTAGCAAACTCATTGGCATTGGAAAGAGGATAAAAATATCATTAATTTGATAGGTCATGGGCCAGCTAATTCAGTTTATGCTAAAAGATGTGACCGTTTGAAGTTGACCCAACAACCATTTTCCTCCAATTGGCTTCTGACCCTCACCTACGGTCACACCGATGGTCCGTAGGTCCAACCACTGACCGTACTGGTCGACCGTGGGTGGCATGAGACCATCAAAATTTGGACATTAATGACGAAACCTCACCTATGGTCCCTGATTGTTATGATCCAGGGGTACACCCTAGAAGTAACAGGACGTACTTTACCCCGAAGGGGTCTCATACAAGCCCTTAGTAAATCATAACATAAGATAATAGAAAAGTACCAAAAATTTTTAAAAACACCTTATCCATACAATCGAAGTCTTTTACAAATGCAAGCGGAAGCTTTAATACACTTTTGTCTCAAACCATCTAAACTCAACTTTGCATTAAAACTTTTGGTACAAAGCCTATACAATAGTCTCATGAGATGAAAATAAAAGACATAAAGGAAATAGTGGCTTTGTCCTCGCAGCTATAAGGACTCCCCCAAATCTTCAACTTCCTGCTTCTTAGAAACCTATCCTATGAATGGAACTCAAATCACTGAACCCTACATTCGATAAGAATGTAGGCAAAATATGTGTTGGTACAAAATGTACTAAATATGTTATCTAGCATAACTTCATAAGAGCAAACATAAGGATTAGTCAAATAGAATACACAAGTCATGAGTATAAGAGAAAATGACATAATCATAAGCATAATATCCAACATTGGCATAATGTAAGCATTAGTCATCATAAATCATAACTCATACATAGTCAATACTTAAACCTTCATATCATAAGAAAACCATTTTTTTATATGTAACCTCCAAGTATACTTGTGCAATGCATGGATAGGATCCCATAATCCCATACATGCTAAGTATCCCTCTTGGTCATCATATTCATACTTACTATCTTAGGATCTCATCCTTAACTTATTCTCATAACCAATGGAATCTCTAACCTTTAGTCAATCATAACATAAGTAGGAAGGCAACTATAGCACAATCCTATCTAAGCATACATCATATAAGAGAAACACTTCATGAGTCACCTCAAGACAAGCTTGTGCAATGCATGAACAACACCCTATAATCCTACCCATGCTAAAGTAGAAACTTTAGGTTCTTCCTTCATGTTTATCATCTCTTAACATCATGAAGACAAGGGGAATCACCATTAGGCATGCATGTATTGGAGGGGCCTACCAAGCTACAATCCCAACTAGTCATGCTCATGTTCATTAATGCAAGGGGAATCACCTCAAGGCATACATGTTTAGTTACTCATGAAGGACAAAGGGAATCACCTCAAGCCTTATATATCATGGAATTAGAAAAACAAGGGTGATCACCTCTAGTCACACATATTAATAAATTATAAGGACAATGGGAATCTCCACAAGTCATACATATTAATGAATCATAGGTATTAACCTCCATGTACATTTTAATGAGATATAGGTATTTGCCTCTATATCCATTTTAGTATGTAATGTAGGTATTCGTCTCCACATCACTACATAAGGATCATAGGTAATCTCCTCCATGATCAACATAAAGGCTAATGGGTGATCACTGCTTGCCTTGGGAGTCATTCATATGTAAAGGGTAATCACGCCACACTCCCTATGTTTAACTAATTAGGAATAAGGGAAATTACCTCACATTCCTATCGTGTAAAGGTCTTTTAGGGGAATCACCACAAGCCTCATCGCATTTCATAGTCCTAGGACTTAGATTCATTTTAGGTGAGAATAGACTTTCAACCTAGAATCATTCTATGTGAGAGAACCTTTTATAATATATCATATTCATGCATCATACCATACGCAGAACTCTACATTATACATGGAAATAATCATGACTCAAATGATCCTATCTCTTCATACATTTATTAGGTAGATTAGTAGATTAGGTAGGTAAAGGTCTTCCACTATAATTATATCCATTAGTCTTCTATTCTCATATAGACTTCACTTTCAAAGCCTTAACATATATAGTTCATCACATTGAATTTACTCTCAAAACCCTAGTGATCAACTTTCATGACTACAAGCCCTACTCTCAAATATTTACTTCTACAATCATCATTCATACCTAGATTTCAAGGCATTCTAACAACATTCTTTATTATCAAGTGATTCTAGTCATAATTTACCCTAAAGGTTCAACTTCAAGATTTAAAAGTAATAATACATCATATAATCTTTAATCTAATTCAATTCATTGCCATATGTTTCTATTCTTGAACTATTACTATACCTAATATCCATTCTAGAAAATCTCCTATGAATCCTCAATTTCACCTTTCATGGCATAAACCCACGTAATATCAAATTCATCAATTAGACTAGGGTTAACTAGGTAAATCATATAAATTCATTAAAATATCATAATTCTATACTACTTAAATCATAAACAAGTATTATGCACTCAATTGGAATCATACTTCAACACTACCCACAATGTATGAAGAAACCCTAGCTTTAATTGGGTTGTATCTTCACAATTGGGGGAAATCTAGGGGGCTCTATGGATGGAAGAATCCATAGATGAATGATCTAACATACCTTGAATAAAGGCCCTCACAAATCTTGAATCAATTGAGGAAGTTGACCTAGCTTGACCCTCTTCTTCGTCTTCTTAGAATTTTCTAGAGAGGCGATTTTTTAGATGAAGAACTTTGGGATCTTCTGGGGTTTTGGAATTAATGGCTTAGTTTAAGTGGTTAATGACTTAAAATAGTTTATATAGGTGAATAAAGTCCATATAAAATGATCCCCACTTAAAACAAGGTAGAAAGGACTTTACCAAAAGAGCGCTCACTAGGCAGCCCACTCCCAAGCACCACGACATGGCTCACGAGCCGTGGTCCTTGGGCAGTGGCTAGGGCTTGGTGTCTTGGACTCCACAATGATAAGGCATGACCAAGATCTTTCCTAGGAACTGTGGTCAAGACCACTGGCCGTGAAGTAAATTGTGCTCCATGGTCCAGTAGCTTGGCTCCAAGGACTTTCCTCCCACAAAGCTAAGGCACCTTCACAAGGCCTCCCATGAGCCGTGGTCAAGACCATAGGAAGTGGTGGTGACCGTGAAGTTGGGGTAGTGCTTGCAAAGGTTGGGGCAGCCTTGGCCTTTTACTTGGGCCTTGCCTCTTTGCCTTGGCACTTGCCCTTTAGCCTTGACTCTTGTAGCCCTCGACTAAACCCTATATGGTCTACTAAGAAACAGAAAGTCATTGTACAATTCTAACCCTTGCTTCAAACTCTGAAACCTCCACATAAAGCTCTAGTTTAGTCTACGAATTTTCGGAATGTTACAATATATCCCCTTTGGGATCATTCGTCCTCGAATGACGATTCTAAACACTTCATAAAGGAAATGACTCTGGACTAGCAGCCCATCATGCATGCAACATATCTAAATGCACATGAACAAAGTAGGAAAACTTCAATTTCAAACTAAACATATTCAATGCAACACTAGGGAGTAGGAACTACATCTAACAACCCAAAATGCACGAAATTCTATATTTACTCATTTTCAAGGAAGAACTATCATCTCCTAACTAAAACATTCTCAACATACACTCATGGAGCCTAAATGCAATTTACTATCAAAAAGCATTTATTCAAAGAGGAATCTTTCAACTCCAAACTAAGGCATGCTCATATATTCATCTCATGAAGTCAAAATAGGCAACTTATACTCAATGCACCACAACATGAGGGAATAATCATGCAAAATTATTTTTCTTTTAAACCATAAGCTTTCATGAACATTCTTCATATAAGTAAATCATGGCAACACATAAATAGACAATAACCTTTCTAGCTAGGCACACCATCTCCTCCTTGGGAGTAAGCCTATACAAGAACTTCTAAACATCTTTTATAACATAAAGGCAATAATGAAGCACATTCATATTGAAGACAACATCAATGTCTCTCATATCCAATCTATCAAGTCATTAAAGACAAGCAACACCGGAATCTAGATAAAGCAAAAATCACATACCGGTAGCAATTTAAGGAGGTCACTCTTGTCCACCTCTAGCTTGGAGAGCTTAAGATCTATTCTTTTTTGGAGCCTTCCCACCCAAACCAATTGGATCGGAGGAAGGTTAGAGTTGGGACCTACGACGACTATCCTATTAATTTCTAGCAACCTTAGGGAAATGCCTTATCTTATGGCCCAAATCACCATAAATAAAACAAACATTAGAACCCACTAAGCATTCACCCTCATTTCTTATATCACACATACTACACCCCGGTAATAGAATCTCACTACCATATTCTTGAGACTTAGGGTTAGACACCCTCTTTTGGTTGAACTTAGGAGTACTTGAGAGACTTTGCTTGGAAAACTTTTGTCTAAACCTAGGGTGACCATGTCCATATGAGTCATCATCAAAGGACTTATCATTATCCAATATAGACCTCTTTTTCTCCCTAGATTCTTTCTTGAGTTTTGACTCCTCAATTCAATGGGCGAAAACCATAAGACGTGAGATATCAATATCATCTATAAGCATTGCCATACGACAATTTTTTCTACTAAGTTGGACACTTCCATCATGAAATGATTCGTCCTAGCCCTTGAATCCTCCACTAAAGTTGGTGCATACTTGGAGAGTTGAGTACACTTTAGAGAGTACTCTTGAACACTCATACTACTTTGTTTAAGGTTAATAAACTCTTGCATCTTAGTCTCTCTCAACTAGGGGAAAGATCCTATCAAGGAATTCCTTCTCAAAAACCTCCCACTCTATGGGACCTTCTTCTATTGGTCTGCTCTCCTTACATTGACCATACCATATTTGAGCTACCCCTTTCAATTGGTAAGCGGCTAACTCCGCTTTCTCTACCAAAATCACCCCCATGATATCAAGAATCTTATATGCCTCATATATAAACTCCTTAGGATCTTCTTCCACTTTGGAGCCATGAAACTCCGAAGGATTCATCTTAATAAACTCCCTCACTCTTAAAGCCACGAAATTCACATTAGGGTTCATCTGAGCTACTATTTCTCTATTGACTTGAGTCATCATGACTTAAGCCAACAACTGCATAGAGGACCTAAACTCTGCATGAGTCACATTCTCCACTAGAGGATCAATTGGAGCTTGAGGAGGAGCTTCATGATCCACATTTTCTTCCTCATTTCTCCTAGTATTTTCCCTTGTATTAGCCATATCCTGAAAACCATAGGGCATAGATTAGGAGAAGGACCTACTAGAGCAAAACTCTATGGCATGACTTAGAGAATGAATAAGTGAAGTTTCCTAAACATCCATTCACCTCCGATTCATAAATTTGGCGCACATCACATTTTTGAACAAGACTCTACTAGACATGGTCTGAGACAATCCTAGAACCATTCCAAACCTTATGCTCTGATACATAGTCTCTTACAACCCAAAGGTACAATCAAGAAGTAATACGGTATACTTGACCCTGAAGGGGTCTCATACAAGCCTAAGTACATCATAACATAAGATAATATAAAAGTACAAAAAAAAAATTTTTAAATTATCCATACAATCGAATTCATTTATAAAAGCAAGCGAAAGTCTTACTACACTTTTGTCTCAAACTATCCAAACTCGACTTTGAATTAAAACTTTTGGGACACCGCCCATAGTACAGTCTCATGACATGAAATTAAAAGACATAAAGGAAATAGTGGCATTGTCCTCGAAGCTATGAGGACTCACCCAAATTTTCAACTCCTTGCTGCTTAGAAACCTATCCTTAGGAATGGAACTCAAATCACCGAACCTTACATTTGATAAGAATGTAGGAAAAATATGTGTTAGTACAAAATGTACTAAATATGTTAGCTAGCATAACATCATTAGAGCAAACATAAGGATTAGTCAAATATAAGACACAAGTCATGAGTATAAGAGACAATAACATAATCATAAGAATAATCTCCAACATATGCATAATGTAAGCATTAGTCATCATAAAGCATAACTCATACACATAGTCAATACTTACACCTTCATATCATAAGAAAACCATTTTTTTATAAGTAACCTCCAAGTATACTTGTGAAATGCATGGATAAGATCCCATAATCCCATACATGCTAAGTATCCCTCTTGGTCATCATATTCATACTTACCATCTTAGGATCTTATCTTTAACTTATTATGATAACCAATAGAATCTCTCACCTTTAGTCAATCATAACATAATTAGAAAGGTAGCTATAGCACAATCCTATCTAAGCATACATCATATAAGGGAAACACTCCATGAGTTACCTCATGACAAGCTTGTGCAATGCATGAACAAGACCCTATTATCCTACCCATGCTAAAGTAGAAACTTTAGGTTCTTACTTCATGTTTATCATCTCTTAACATCATAAAGACAAGGGGAATCACCACTAGTCATGCATGTATTGGAGTGGGCCTACCAAGCTACAATCCAAACTAGTCCTCCTCATGTTCATAAATGCAAGGGGAATCACCCTAAGGCATGCATGTTCAGTTCATCATGAAGGACAAGGAGAATCACCTCAAGCCATATATATCATGGAATCATAAAAACAAGGGTAATCACCTCTAGTCACACATATTAATGAATTATAAGGACAAGGGGAATCTCCACAAGTCATAAATATTAATAAATCATAGGTATTTGCCTCTATGTCCATTTTAATGTGATGTAGGTATTAGCCTCGATATCCATTATAATGTGTAATGTAGGTATTCACCTCCACATCACCACATAAGGATCATTGGTAATCGCCTCCATGATCAACATAAAGGCTAATGGGTAATCACTTCTTGTCTTGGGAGTCATTCATATATAAAGGGTAATCACCTTACACTCCCCATGTTTAACTAATTAGAAATAAGGGAACACAGCTCACATTCATATCATGTAAAGGTCTTTTCAGGGAATCACCACAAGCCTCATCACATTTCATAGTCCTAGGACTTAGATTCATTTTAGGTGAGAATAGAATTTCAACCTACAAGTATTCTATGTGAGAGAACCCTTTATAATATATCATATTCATGCATCATACCATATCTAGAACTCTACATTAGGCATGGAAATCATCATGACTCAAGTGATTCTATCACTTCATACATTCATTACCAAGATTAGGTAGGTAAAGGCCTTCCACAATTCTATCCGTTAGTCTTATATTCTCATATAGACTTTACTCTCAAAGTCTTAGCATACATAGTTCATCACATTCTCTTTACTATCAAAACCTTAGTGATCAACATTCATGATTGCAAGCCCTACTCACAAAGCTTTACTTCTACAATTATCATTTATACCTAGATTTCAAGGCATTCTAATAATATTCATTATTATCAAGTGATTCTAGTCATAATTCACCCTAAAGGTTCAACTTCAAGTTTTACAAGTCATGATCCATCATATAATCTTTAATATAATTTAATTGATGTGTATATGATTCTATACTTGAACTATTACTATACCTAACATTCATTCTAGAAGATCACCTATGAATCCTCAATTTCACTTTTCATGGAATAAACCCACATAATATCAAATTCATCAATTAGACTAGCGTTAACCATGTAAATCATATAAATTCATCAAAATATGATAATTCAATACTAATTCAATCATAAACAAGTATTATCTACTCAACTGGAATCATACTTTAACACTACCCACAATGTAGGAAGAAACCCTAGCTAGAACAAGGTTTTATCTTCACAATTGGGGGAAATCTAGGGGGCTCTATTGATGGAAGAATCCATATATGAATAAGCTAACATTCCTTGAATATAAGGCCCTCACAAAGCTTGAATCAATGGAGGAAGTTGACCTAGCTTGACCTTCTCTTCTTCTTCTTCTTCTTGGAAATTTCTAGACAAAGGATTTTTGACATGAAGAACTTTGGGATCTTTTGGGGTTTTAGAATTAACGACTTAGTTGGGGTGGTTAATGACTTAGAATAGTTTATGTAGGTGAATATTGTCCATATAAAATGACCCTCACTTAAAACCAGGTAAAATAAATTTTACCAAAAGACCCTTCACTAGGCAGCCCACTCCTTGGCACCACAACAGGGCTCACTAGCCGTGGTCAAGACCACCAGTCGTTGTCCTGCCTGTGGTCCTTGGGAAGTGGTTTTGTCTTGGTGTCTTTCCCTCCACAATGATAAGGCATTACCATGAGCTTTTCCACTAACCATGGTCAAGACCACTGGTCGTGAAGTGGATCGTGGTCCATGGTCCAGTGGCATGGCTCCAAGCACTTTTCTCCCACAAAGCTAAGGGACCTTCATGAGGCTCCCACGAGCCGTAGACAAGACTACTGGCCTTGGTGGTGGCCAAGAAGTTGGGAAAGTGCTTGCCAAGGTTAGGGTTGCCTTGGCCTTTGGCTTGGGCCTTGCCCCTTTGCCTTGGCACTTGCCCTTTAGCCTTTAGCCTTGACCCTTGTAGCCCTCAACTAAACCCTAGATGGTCTACTAAGCAGGGGAATTCAGTTTACGATTCTAACCCTTGGTTCAAACTCTAAAACCTCCATGTAAATCTCTAGTTTAGTCTACGAATTTCTGGAATTTTACATTGGTTCTACCTGCGATCCGTGGGAGGTTCGGTTGGTACTGGCTCCAGATTTTTGAAAACTAGGATTTTCTTCATTTTGAGATCTGAGGTGTTACATAATCACTCTATATATTAACTCTATTGTAAATACAACCAAGGCTAATTCTAGCCTACAAATTACAACAATGGCTAACTTTAGCCCACAACACTGCAACCACAGCTAACTCTAGGCCACAACTCAAATCTACGAGATAAGAGAGAAAGTAAAATACCTCCATAAGAAGACTAGGTTTACAATGTTAGAGAAAAATAAAAAGACTCAACAACCTAGAACTTAATTAAATCAATTGTAAGGAACAAGTTCTTCGATTGTTGGAGCTATGTCTTGTTAGAGCACCTTGGTGACTTTGCAAATAAAATATGAATATTTTGATTTCACCAAATTTGGGTTTTAGTACATTGGTATGTTGAATAAATATGGATGATGAGGGAAGCGAATAAATTGACAATTTAACAAGAGAGGAAAACAACAACTTTTCTGCAGTGCTGCATTTCTACAACAGTGACAACAACTTTACAGTTATGGATAGTTGTGAGAGTTGACTCGTACAAATTGTTCTGGTACTTAACTTGTCCCTCATCAATTCCCATATGGAATAAGATCCCTCTAAAATATACTTCCTCATGAATTAGCATTTAAATCATAAAATAGATCATCCTGGTTCTTATTTGGTCACTCATCTCGTTCCTCGACAAGTTTGTCAAATTATCAAAACAATACATAGTACTGCATTGACTATGCACCATCAAAAAATTTGATGGATTAGCAGTAATCACCCCTCTTATTTCTTTTAAGACTGACAATTCTCTTTCACTCAGTGTTGCAAAAATAAAATAAAAAACGATTAGTACAACAACATCTAGTAGCCTTTATTGGAAAATTAGTATACCATACGAATCTTTTACTATTTGGATCAATTATGGAGTAAAAGAATTATATTGAGGATTATGAATATTCAAAATATGCCTTCTTGCAATCTTTGTTGTTTTCAATTGATATATAGTAGCAAACAATACAATATTGTGTGTAACAAACCTAAATTGCTCACTTTATTGATAAGAGAACTGAATAGCGATTATAATTTCACAATCGTAATTGTAATACCCAAACTACTGAATAACAATGGAATGATGAAAATAACAAGTAACTAACGATAGAAGTAACACCTCGACTTCGAGAAGATGGGACAAAATGCAACTTTCCAAGATCTAGTGTCCGGAGAAACAGAAGCCACCGACGGACAGTGTGTCAGACCATGGACCATATGGGGGTCCTATTATTGGGTTCCAGATGTAGGGGTCTCTGATCCCACCCACAACTAACAAGTACGATCTGTGGTTGGACCTATGGACCGTAGGTCTGTCTATAAGTGAGGGTCAATAGCTATTTAGAAGAAAATGGCTTTTGGGTCAACTTCAAGCGGTCATATCTTTTAGCACAAAATGACCTAGGTGACCCATAACCTATCAAATTAAAGATAATTGAATCCTCATTGCAACGCCTCTGAGTTTTGCTAAAATGCAAGCCTGGAGTAAAAATTTATGCTCGTTTTAGTGAAGCCCTGTCAAGTAGAGCAGCAAACCACAACCCAGTTGGCGAGTGGGGGTTCAAATGATGGCCTGTCAGTCCCTTCGTGAGTAGCACTTTGTCATCTTTAAGTCATGTCTTTTTTGTCTTTTCCCCTATTATTTAAGCACTTAAACTATATCGTTCAAAGCATAAACTACATATTTTTACTCATTCTAAGCCTAATAATCTAGTCAGACATATCCAGAACCCTTATTCTCAAAAAATTATCATCCAAGTTAGAACGAAAAGAAGAGAAAGAGGCACCAGTTTCTTTCAAGAACAAGCAGTAATGTTCTTCAAAGTTCTACCCCAAAATATAAAGGATTTCTCCGTTGATTTTTTCATTAGGTATGTGGGATTTCAATAGTGGGTTCCTTTCACCCATTAGGTCCCTAGAATTCAGTTATTTCTTCAGATTCTCATTAACTGTTCAAAATTATGGTTTCTAGATTTTTAAGATTTATTGTGATTATGGTTCCTTTGATCTATATAACTTGTTTCTTGAAAATTTATCCTAGTTCATGAATTATACTTGATAGGCCAGTCAGACGGAAATTCATGCTTCAGATTTCAAATGTCATGTTCTCAGTATATAAATGAGTTTTATCAATTTGCATGACAATATTTTGATCTAATCAGTATTTAGTGTATTTTAGCTTCATGAATATTCAAACAGGAGTACACTTAGCGCCGAGTTGGACTAGGGTTCAGCGTACCCTTAATGTCCCACAACTATATGCCCGCGTAGGTTTATAAGACCCCTTTATTAGGCATCCCTTTTAGTGATCATGCCATAGTCATACCTCTATAACCTTGGCAAGATATATTGGGTCCTCCTAAAGAGGCGTCTACATCTGACTCCTTGTTTAGCTCATGTGGTTTATGTAGGTTAATAGTAACTCCCACAGTTAGAATTTTAGTGTAGTGACATAGTTTATAGCATTTACATCAGTATATAGTTCAGCATGTTATCTGCATGATTAGTACTTGGTCATTCCATACAATTTATTTTCAATTATACTTCAGTGCATATCTATATACTTGTTCGTATTAATCATTGCTCAGTTATGCATTACTTAGCTTATATACTTTGTGCATTACAAATATTGACACATATTTTTCGCTACATCATTTCATGATGTAGGTTTAAGCACTCAACATCCAGATCACGTTTTGATCGATTTTTTATTCGACTTGAGCAGCTTCAGTGGTGATTCCTCATACTTCGAGGACAATATACTTGCTTTCTATTTTAGTGTTTATTTTCCAGTTTTCAGTTTTGTTAGAGTTAGCTAGGGGCATGTCCTAGCAACTCAATTCAATAGAGGCTTCTCAGACATAGTAGTAGATTCATTTTGAGTTATTAAGTGGTTTTTTTAGTTATCACTAAACTCTTATATATATATATATATATACTAGTTTGGTTTTTCCCCATTTCAAGTATCCACAATGGTTGATATATGCCAGACTTAGGTTTTAGCTTGGAGTTACTCATGATCCTAGATATATATATATATATATATATATATATATATATATATATATATATATATATATATATATATATATATATATACTAGTTTGGTTTTTCCCCATTTCAAGTATCCACAATGGTTGATATATGCCAGACTTAGGTTTTAGCTTGGAGTTACTCATGATCCTAGATCCCATTTTATGTCTAGGATTCAGCCTAAGGGCATGAAAAACTTGCTATCAGAGCATTAGGATCAAAATTCCTAGGGTGTCTAAAAGCCGCACTAAGTAGAGTCCCTTTCATGAGTGTGAAAAGTGCCACACCTATGAGGAGGAGGCTACTAAGTGTTTAAGGATCAGTTTTTTTCTATTCTTATGGTGCATGAGGTATGATTCAACTTCTCCTTTCTAATCCATAATTATGTGTTTCATATCATGCCTTCTCGTAGAGCTAACACACGAAATGCTAATGCCTACTTTGCTAATGCAATTCCTCCTGTCCCGAACCATGACGTTATGAATGAAGAGTTTCGTAATGCGATCCAGCTATTTTCTCAAACAATATCTAATCATACAATCAGTAGGTTCTAGTTCCTACAACCTCCACTGGTGGATCAACTGCAGCTAGGGTTCGAGACTTTGTTCGTATGAATTTGCCTGAATTTCTAGGGTCAAAGGTTGGTGAGGACCTACAGAACTTCATTGATGAGGTTAAGAAGATTCTTACAGTGATGCAAGTGACTGGTACTGAGAGTGTTGAACTAGCATCCTATTAACTCAAGAATGTGGCTCATATTTAGTTTACGTAGTAGAAGAAAAACAATGGTAAGAATGCAATTCTTATTACCTAAGATCATTTTACTGGAGCTTTTCTAGACAAGTTCTTCCCGAGAGAGTTAACGAAGCTCAGAATTTTATGAACTTAAATCAGGGTTCAATATCAGTCCAAGTATATGAGTTAAATTTCATTTAGCTCTCTAGGTATGCTCCACATATGGTTGCTAACTCGAGGGACAAATGAGCAAGTTTTTGGTTGGAGTATTCGATCTGGTCAAGACAGAATGTAGGAATGCTATGCTATTGAGAGACATGGATACTCCAGGCTCATGACTCATACTCAGCAAGTTGAGAGAGATAAGCTTAAGGAAATGGCAACGGACAACAAGAAGGCTAAAACAGGGAATTATGAATATTCTCATCAAAGGTTAGGCAGTGGAAATCGCTCACAATCTCAGGAAAGGTCTATAGCCCAAGCACTATCATCAACTAGTGCTCCATCCCCCAGGTTTCGATGGGATCAGAAAGGTAAAGCATTGGGCTCTAAGTCTCATAGGAGTACATCACGTACCAAGAATTTCCAAACTCATCCAAAGTATGGTTAGAATCATCTGCGAGAGTGTCTTGCTGGCAGAGAAGGGTGTTTTAGTTGCGGTCATTCTGGTCATAGATTGAAGGATTTCCCTTCTACCAGGCAAGGACAAGGAGGCAATAGGGCTCAGTCTACTATTTCAGTAACGCCAGCAGATCGCCCCACTCAGTAGGGAGCCTCATCTGGTACAGGTGGCGGTCAGCGCCAGAATAGGTTGTATGCTCTCCAGCCTTACCAGGACAAAGAAAATTCTCTTGATGTGGTCACTGGTATGTTACGAGTCTTTCACATAGATATTTATGCAATGTTAGATCCAGGTGCTACAATGTCTTTTGTAACTCCCTATATAACAGTAAATTTTGGTGTCAGTCCAGAAACTCTCTCAAAACCCTTCCCAGCCTCTACTCCAGTTGGTGACCCAGTTATAGCTAGACGGGTATACAAAAATTGCGATGACATAGTTTCTTAGAAAGTAACCTCAGAAGACCTTGTACAGTTAGGAATGGTAGATTTCAATATCATTTAGGCATGGATTGGCTACATTCATGTTATGCCTCAGTGGATTGTAGAACTAGGATCATTCGATTTCAGTTTCCAAATGAGCCAGTCTTAGAGTGGAAGGGTAGTAGCTCAGTGCCTACAGGTTGATTTATCTCCTACCTTAAGGCTAGAAAGATGATTTCAAAAAGGTATATATATCATCTCGTTCGGGTTAATAATTCAAACTCTAAAACCCCAACTCTTCAGTTCCAGTAGTAATTGAGTTTCCATAATTGTTCCCAGAAGATCTTCCCAGAGTTCCTCCTAAAAGGTAAATCCACTTCGGAATAGATCTCCTCTCGGATACCCAGCCTATTTTGATTCCTCCTTACGGAATGGCTCCAGCTGAGCTTAAGAAATTGAAAGAGTAGGTGAATGACCTTCTAGATAAGTGTTTCATCAAACCTAGTATATTTCCATTGGGTGCTCCAATGTTTTTCGTAAAAAAAATGACGGTTCTAAGAATGTGCATTGACTATCATTACTTGAACAAAGTCAAAATCAAGAATAAGTATCCCATCCCCAGGATTGATGATTATTCGACCAACTGCAAGGTGCTAGTTGTTTTTATATGATAGACCTCAAATCCAGCTATCATCAGCTCAGAGTTAGAGATAGTGACATCCTGAAGACAACCTTCAGGACTCACTATGGTCACTATGAATTTGTAGTTATGTCGTTTGGACTAACAAATGCTCCTGCATCTTTCGTGGAATTAATGAACACGGTGCTCAAATAGTATTTGGACTTGTTCATCATCGTCTTTATTGATGATATCCTCATTTATTTTTGAAGTGAGGAAGAGCATGCGACTCATTTGAGAGTTGTTCTGCAAACTCTCAAGGCTCGCCAGTTATTCCCTAAGTTCAGCAAATGTGAATTCTGATTACAGTTCATTTCTTTCTTTGGTCATGTGGTATCCAGCAAATGGATCCTAGTGGATTCTCAGAAAATTGAGGTAGAACAACACTAGCCCAGACCCACATCTCCAACATATATCAGAAGTTTCTTGGGTTTAGCCGGTTATTACAGGAGATTTGTTGAATGATTTTCATTCATAGCTTCTCTATTAACCAGGTTGACTCAGAATAAGGTCAAAGTTCATTGGTTAGATGTGTGTGAGAAAAGCTTCTCAGAACTGATGACTAGGTTTACTATAGCTCCTATCTTGACTCTACCTGATAGTTCATATGTGATTTATTGTGATGCCTCTACAGTCGGCCTAGGTTATGCGTTGATGTAGCGAGGTAAGGTCATAGCTTATATTTCTAAACAACTTAAGGTCCACTAGAAGAATTACCTGATTCATGACCTTGAACTTCCAGCCATAGTATTTGCCCTAAATATTTGGAGACACTACTTGTATGGAGTTCATGTTGATGTTTTCACAAATCATAAGAGCCTCCAATATGTTTTCACCTAGAAAGAATTGAATCTTCGTCAGAGGAGATGTCTTGAATTCCTCAAAGAATATGACATGAATGTGCTTTACCATCCGGGTAAGGCCAATGTAGTGGCCGACGCTCTCAGTAGACTATCTTTGGGTAATGTAGCACATGTTGAAAAAGGAAAGAAAGAGTTAGCCAAAGATGTTCACCAGCTTGCTCGCTTAGGAGTTTGCCTTACGGATATGTTAGATGGTGGTGTGATAGTTTAGAATGGATCATAATCTTCATTGGTTGCGGAGGTTAAGGAAAAACAGAACAGTAATCCTATATAACTTCAATTGAAAAGTGCAGTTCATTAGCAGAAAGTTAAGATTTCCTCCCAAGGGGGAGATGGTGTGCTTCGTTACTAGGGTCGCTTATGTTTTCCTAATGTGGGTAAGCTGTGGCAGCAGATCCTTACAGAAGCTCATAACTCCGGCATTCCATTCATCCAGGTGCCACTAAGATGTACCAGGATCTATGAGAAATCTTTTGATGGAACACCATGAAGAGGGACATAGCAGACTTTCTGGCTAAGTGTCCTAACTGTCAACAGGTGTTAAGGTAGAACATCAGAAACGAGGACATATGACTAAACATTCCTATATGGAAGTGGAAAGTGATAAGCATTCACTAAACTCCTAATATATATATATATATATATATATATATATATATATATATATATATATATATATATATATAGTATGTATGTATGTATATAGACTAGTTGGATTTTTCCCCATTTCAGATATCCACTATTTTTAGCTTCCGCATAGTACATGTTTTACCTAGTTATTTTCAATATGCTAGATATATGCGAGACTCAGGGTTAGCTTGGGGTCACTCGTGATTCTAGGTTCCGTGTTACGTCGAGGGAGTAGCCTCGGGGCGTGACAAATGAGATAAAACTAGGGATGAGAAGCTTAGACTCTAGATGAAGAAGAGGACGAACATTTTTGTTCAATATGCATAAACCCTTCTATCAAACTCTTTCTCCCTTTTAACCAGATGCTAATTGGATCTAGATTCCAAATAAAACACTTGAATATTTTACTCGGCTCAATATCATTCACCACTTCTAACTCATACGCCCTTACAAAGTTAACTTGGTTCACAACAATACACCCGCCCCTAAAAGAACCTTGTCCTAAAGATTCATGTCAAGAAATGTCATCTGGAAACTTGGATTATTATAAAAACTTGGCTACAGCAGACAAAAACCTTTACAAATTCTTTGATAGCTTGGAGTAGACTAATCATGGTTGCATTTTTCTTGCTTAGCCACGAAATAACATGACAAAGATGTTTAATACTGTGAGATGTGTCCAAAAGATCAATGGACCTACAAACATCACCCAAACTTATAGAAGTACTATGAGTAGCAACATAAGGGAGCATTTTCATATTTTCTTAAAACAACAGACACATATGGTTAGCAGGATCTGCCATGCCCTTCTCACTCCATTATTCCGATCCTTAGCATCAATTCCTTTATTTTCAATTGAAGTATTCACCTTGAAGCATTGATGACTAGTGTTAGAAGCTTTTCTTCCACCAAATCTCTCTATTGGAATTGCTATCAACCAATTACAGTCATGTTCTTTTTTATTTACAGTAAAACTCTTTGACATTCTCAAATGGAGTCCAGTTATAACATGCCCTGCTGTGAAAAATAAAGATGATTTTTGAAGGCACAAATAATAGATATTTAGTAGAATTTTCTAGTATTTTATAAGATATCTTTAGTATTTTTGTATCTATGAAAAGTCTAGATATTCGAGAGAATTAGATATTTGTAGTTACGAAAAATCTAGATAGTCTAGAAATTTAGATATTTGAGGGAGATATTTGTAAAAGAGGTTAGAATAGTCTAGATTCTTAGTATCTAGAATCATCCCTACACAACTATAAATAGGGGTGGCATTAGGAATTAGTAGATAACCCAAAAAACAACCTGAGAACAAAGACGTTTCAAAGCAATCAAGAGGTGTTTTAAAATACTATGTCTCCCTTCTAGCTTCCTCTTCTTTAGTTGAATCTTCCTATCTTAGTTAATAATATTGGACTAGCAGAAGGTTTTCCGATTTTACTTTTTCTTCTGCTATTCTCTACAACACGCGTTCAAGAGGATAACAAAACTAATGCAGTACCTAAGCTATGATGTAAAATATATGGCGTGCAGCCCACTCTACCATCTTAATGACCCCACAAAGTGTGTAACCTGCAGACGGGTGCTCAACTTGAAACTTCACTCTATATCCACTCCTTAATACTACTATTTTCCACTCCAGTAACATGGTAGCAGGCACAATCATATACTGAAGATTCAAAATTGAAGTGTTCTTGAAGTTGGCCGCCAATACATCATGTTTTACTTCATAATAATATCCGACTAGTGTATATGCAATTGAAGTACATGTGAACAGAATGCAGTTATAGATAATGGAGCACTCATTGGAAAAGTAGGAATTTAAACACCATGATTGTCCAGGATCCCACACTCTACTCATAGAGTTTGAATACACAATCAAGAAATTCTTGCCAGCACAACCCAACAATAGCAATTCCTCCATGTTGTATATTGTATAACTTGATAGAGACCTGAACTCAAAATTTGTTGGATCCTAGACATAATGAACCGCTGCATTCGCGAGAATGGTTACAGTAAGGAAGTTAGCAACGGGAAAAAATGGAAATTGACGCAAATTATATTGAGCATTGAATCCCTCAACAGATTTTCCATTTTCAGCATCAAGATATACTTCAACATAATGCATTTCACTTGTCACAATGGGAACCTCTTCTTCATAAAAGAGTTGTCAAAACATAGAGCTTCAACAAGCTTTTATCCCTGGAAAGATATTGTTATCCTTTTGCTAATCAATGCATCACTTTCTACCTCGACACTTATCACAGTAGGTGAAGTGTGTAACAATGCCCAGAAAGAAACCATCCTTGACCCCTTTATCAACCCAAAAAGAAAAAGGCACTTCCCGTAGACACAAGTAGACTGTCGCATTTCATGTGAACGCCTATAGAAGAAACAAAGAATACAGAAAAAATATACTTGTTGACACCCAATTTTTACCCTCCACAATATGGATTAACTTTCGAGTTTCTTTAATTTCAAAATGATTTGAAATAATTAATTTTATAAAATTAAAAATATTTTTCAACTTATTTTAAAGTAATGTTTACAATTTTTAAATAATATATACATTTTTATAGAATTAGTACCTTTAATGGATATTAATTAATTTGTCTTATTTAATTTTTAGCCAAATTTGCCAATTAAATTTATTTTTGGCTAAATTAGCTATATCCTTAATACACTTTTCAGCCAATTTTGGCCCATATCATAAGCCCACATCTATGTTCCCAATTGTTCCCATTCATAACCCACTAATTCTCAGCATACAATTCGAATGTTCATAGCAATAAATCGCCCAGACTTCCCCTATAAATGGCCGTTCTCTTTTCCCTGTTTAAGGACAAGTTTTAGAGATTGGAGGCAGGGGGATTTTATTTATTCTTTCGAATCGTATTTTATTATAGAGCTTGTGGTGGTGTAAGCTTCAGTGCTAAACTCGCCGTCCTAGTCTTGCTAGGTAAAACTCCTCTTTTGTCTGTCAATATGTTCTCTTTTATGGATTTTTGATTTGTCATGAATTCTATCATGTTGTTGTTATTGTTTTCATGAATAAGAAGCATTCCTTGTTTGTATATTTGACTCGCGAAAATATCTCGTAAACTTACCAATGGTCTGCATCCTCTGCATAAGATTAAGATGGTGCTTTTTGAATTCATACGTTAGCATCTTGTTGATACACTCCTAATCTTGCTAAATTTCTTAGTTACTGTTGATATGTTATGGTTTGAGTATGTTTTCACTAAGTTCTTCTCACTGTGTCTTTCACAATCTTTTCTTAATTTAACTTTTTGGTCATGAAATTGTTTCCCCTATTCTAATTCTTTTGCCAGCATGTTCTTCATCTTAAAATGGCTTCGGTCGTTGTCTCTTTACTCCTTGCTTGGGATATAATTTTGCTGTCATTAACTGCTCTCTATGCTAAGATTTAAGGTTATAACTTCTTATATGTATTAGGTGTGTGATCTCTTACGTCATGGTGTTGGTTTTCTTCATGTACTAATGGGTCTGGTTTAGCACATATACGGTTGTTTAAGTTAGACAATTAAGCAACGAGTCCAGTTGATTGACTCCTATTTGGCCCAGTGAGTTTGGTCTTATTTTTTTAAAAAAACTGATTGTTTTCTTAAACGATTTCTATGTCTTAATGCATACCAAGCTAGAGATTGTCCGGATCTTAAAAGTAATTTTGTTGTTTAAGGTATTAAATATGACTTCACTAACTTGTAGATTCAGCTTGAGTTGTTAAGTTGTTTCAGTTATCACTAAACTCCTATTATTATATATATATATATATATATATATATATATATATATATATATATATATATATATATATATATATATATATATATATATATATATATTTGCACTAGTTTGGATTTTTTCCCATTTCAGATATCCATTATTTTTAGTTTCTGCATAGTACATGTTTTACCTAGTTATTTTTAGTATGCTTGATATATGATAGAATAAGGGTTAGCTTGAGGTCACTCGTGATCCTAGGTCCCGTGTTACATCTAGGGGTAGCCTCGGGGCGTCACAAACGAGATAAGAATGGGGATGAAAAGCTTAGACTCTAGAAGAACAAGAGGATGGACAATTTTATTCAATATGCATAAACCATTCTTTCAAACTCTTTCTCCCTTTTAACCAAATGATAATTAGGCATGAATCCTATATAAAGCACTTCAACATTTTACTCAGCCCAATCTCATTCACAACTTCTAATTGATCATACGCTCTTACAGAGTTAACTTGGTTCATAACATTATGCCACCCTGCTGGAAATTTAGTTTCAGGTTTCAGAGAAGAACATATTAACTAAAAAGCGGTGGATAAAGTATGTCAACAACTCTTGCATTAGAGTTAAAACATAAAGCAGAAATTGTAACCGTGCAACTCTCCTTTGTCATTTCATCTGAAATATGTGATAAATAAATAACCGCATGCCAATAGAGAGTATCCCTATCACTATTTCTTCTTGTTAGAGAAGAACATAGTGACTTAGCAGTGGCGGATGCAATATGTGTTGCATCAGAATCACACTAAGCAGAGACAGTAACAGGGCAACTCTCCTTTGGCATGTCAGCTTAAATATGTATGTGCATACCTAACGTAGGGTCCCCATGTGTCACTTTAACACTTTTTGCACAACTGGAGTGTTGCGTGAATTTCACTAATTCAAGGCGCTTAAACATCATAATTTCGTCTGATGTGGCATCCCCAACGGTAATATTACTCTACATCATCTATTTATATTATGTTTTTCTCCAATTGTACCCTAATTAAGACCTCAATTTCTCTGTTCATTTCCAATTTGTCCCTTCTTTACCAATTTCTCTCTTCTTCAAGCTTTCTTTAATTCTTGGCCCTTAATACTTTCATGTTGAGCTTCTCCAATTCTTCCATGGCATCTGTGGATGAAGGTTGATATTGTAGGTGTTGTAATAAAGCACTATTAAAGACTTCATGGACCCAATTAAATCTAGGGTGTAGATTTTTTACTTGTAGATTTTGAAGGTAAAATTTTTTGTTTCCCTTATTTTTTTTAAGTCAATTAGATGATTAACTATTCACGTCTAATTCTTTTTGATTGGTTTTACAAAAAATGGGTGGTTGTGACTATTTTATTTGGTATGAAGATCGATACCCTCCACAAGCAAATAGGGTAATGTGGGGATTATTGAAGAAAGTCAATGCTTTTGATGAAAAATTAAAGCGAGCAAGAAATATATTTATTGTTGGTATCGTTGCTACTGGGTTGCTGATGTTTGGAATATTGAAATTGAAGCCTAATTGTTAGTGTTCTTGAGGTGTTCGGTCTAGTTGTATTTTGATGTTGTATTTGGTGCTCAGTCTAGTAGTATTTTGATGTTGTTGTTGCTATAAATTTTTATGTAAATGTGCATTTTGGATTCAATGAAATTCTATGTTGTTGTTGCAGTAAAATTGGTTTTTTTGGCTACATACAAATCTCAAATTCGTTCTCACAATATAACACCAAAAGCAAATAGCCAAATTACACAATTGCTCATATTCATTACAATGTAACACCCAAATTACACAAAACATAAACAATTATATTGCATGCTCCATAATTAGCTCAAAGTTAGCATTATGCTACATACCATTCAAGGCTACAACCTTCAAAAAGTGTACCAAAATAAGGCCCTAAAATAAAGCTAGCATAATCAAAAGCTACATACAACCTTCACAAAAGTGTTTAATAGTACCAAAAGCTACATACCATTAAACTTGCATCCTTATAACTTGAACCTGTTGGTAAAATCCTTTTACTTGAAGTCCCAGGCTATTTTTTAAGAAAAAACCAAAATTAATATATAAACTTGCATTCATTTAAGAGACAGTTTGTGACAAACTTACATTTAGTATTTCTGTTCCACTTGCACTTGTGTAGATGCCAAATCCAACATTATTTGATCCACCATTAGTTGCCCTCTTTGGTCCCCCTCTTGCAAAATCTTCTCCATTTGCAACTCTTCTTCTTTTTTGTCCAGCAGTTTGTCTTGTCCTTGGAGGTAGTTGACTGGTTATTCCTCTTGTAACAAGAATACTTGTATCAACAAATGGTGGTGGTTGGCTTGTTTTTGCAGTTTCCCTTGCCCTCTTAACTCTACTGGTATCACCACAAACTGTTGTTGAAGAAGCATGATTGTTTGATGTTGTTGATGCAGGTTGGTTGAATCTTGTTGGTCCAGGTTGGTAGGAGCTTGTTGGTTCAGGATGGCTACTTCCTTGTGAACTTTGACCAGCAGTAAATTGTGAATTGTGGCTAGCTGATTATGAAGTATGGACACCAACCTAAATATCAAACATAAAGTTTGTTCATTACATTCAATAAGAATTTAAAAAAGGCACAAACAAATAATAAATTATTTTACCTTGCAATATTTCTTGTTGTGGCCTTGTTGTTTACACTTGGAACAAGTAATTCTCACCCCTTGTTTGGACATCTTTCCATACTTCTTTCTTGGTTCATCTTTACTCTATCTTCTATTTCTTGGAGGTCTACCAGACATTTTCTTAGGTTCAGGAGGCTCAATCCTTGGATTGTTAGTTTGAGGCCACATCTTCATATTTGAAATTGGTTGAATGAAATGACTATAAGTCTTTAAGAAGGTATCCTTTCTATACCAATGCTCCACAAGTGGTTCAGGTTCCTGTTCTATGTGGTACAAAGCAAAAATACCACGTTGGCATGGAATGCCTCTCAATTACCAGGTTCTACTGCTACAAACTCTATTAGTCAAGTTGATTGTATGCCTATACTGCCCTTCTCCAATATCAAACCTAACATCAGCATTCCAAAGAACCTTGCATGCCCTAGACTTTTCCTTATTCTCCTCCAACATAAGTCTAGCCATAGGTGCAATATCACATATCCAGGTATCAGCAAACTTAATCATATCCACAGTTCTAGTCATTAATTTTCTCCTAATTTGCTCCAACATGGTTATTATAGATTTGTGTCTACATGATAAGATCCATGAGTTAAATGTTTCACATATGTTATTTTCAATTGCATCACATTTGAATGCTCTTGAAAGAATGCTCTAACCCATGACACTTGTGAATAATGCAATAAATCATCATTAATTTCATTACCAAGTCTAGTCATTTTGTAAAGCTCCTCATTGTACTTCACTTTAAAAGTTGTCTTGGAATATCTCAAGAATTGTTTTCTCCTTTCCTCTCCCTTCCATCTTTTACTCCAATTAGACCAGATGTGTCTAGTACACATTCTAACTTCATCATTTGGTAGCAGTCCACCAACAGCTGCTTGAAGACCCTACAATAAAATCTAATTCAATATAATTCAAGAAAGAAAATACATTTCTACATATATACAATTATCAAAGTAATAGACAATTACCTTCTGCATAACTGACATTACAGTAAGACCCTGTCCAGTACCCAACTGCAGGTCTTCTTTCAAGTAGTTGATAAAGAAACTCTAGCTATGTTTAGTCTCCTTGTCCACAACCTCCCAGGCTATAGGAAATATTTGATTGTTTCCATTTCTTCCAACTGCTACAAGAAGTTCACCCTTACAAGCACCCTTTAAAAAACATCCATCAAATCCTATTATTCTTCTACATCCTTCATTCCACCCCTTCTTCAATGCATCCAAGCATACATAGAAGTACACAAACAAATTCTTTCCTAGTACAGTTTCTCTATCCATTCTTACCCAAACAGAACTACCAGGATTGGTTTGTTTTATAACTTCAGCATAATCACATAACCTTGTAAATTCCATATTCCAATCACCCATGTTCATCATCCTTGCCTTATAACAAATTGTTCTACCCACATGCAGTCCTAACTCCTCCCTGCACATATTTTGCATTTCCCAAATCCTTAGAGATGGTTGTTTAGTTATTTCATCCTTGAATCTACTTGCTAGGAACTTAGTTGTACACATTTTGTTCTTATTTGATGGTAAGAACTTGTGTATAGGATGGTAATTCTTAATCATAATGTTACCAGAATCCCTATCAATAGCACCATAGCACAACCATTTGGATTATTCTTTTAATTTACTTTTAGCTCTCACTCTATGAGCTTCATTAGGCCATAACTTAATCTAATAAATTTTTTCAACATCATATTTTGCCAAAGCCTTTCTAAATTCCTAAGCATTCTCAAAAATCATTCTAAGTTCAAAAATAGTAACTGTACATTCATCATCATACATGACATTTTTGCTCTTTCTTCTGCCTGGTAGATTAACACCTCTAACAGCTTCTGTATCTAGCATATTAGTGCTATCATCACTATCACATTCTTAGCTATAAATATACTTCTCATCTCCTCCCAATCTGCCAACATATCTATCCATCTTATTTATTCCAATATCTTCAAAACCTATATCCACACCAGCCTCACCTATTGATACTTCTTCAGTTATTGTTTTCTTCTTCCTAAGATTAGGATTTCTTTTGTTTCTCCTTTCTGCCCTAAGAGATCTCAATTCTTCATTAACATCTGAACCATCTTCATCTGGAATAACATCTACATTTGTGTCACTACTAGGCAGATCTGATTCAGCTTTATTTTGATTTGTATCACCTCCAGGCAATTCTGTATCAACTTCATTCAAATCTGAATCATTCTCCACAGTTTCCTCAATATTTATACCCATAGATTCATCAACAGGATCAGACCATGGTAAAAGACCAGTTGGAGCATGCAATTCTTCCAACTCATCAACTTCATGGACCACATACACATGAAACTCATCACCATCTACCAAATCTTTCACAAATTCTTAACAATTGAGTATTAGAAGTAACTTGAACTAATTCATTGTTATATTCAAAGTAAAATCCCTTCACGTTTTTATACCCAAGATCTTTAATGTAGGAAAGAAACTCGACAAGACAAAAATGATCTTTATTATACCAACACCAAATACAACTACTTCTCATTGGTAGGTAGGGTTAAGGTTTCCAACAACACATCCCCCATGATGAAAACAAGTTAAAATATAGCTGTCCATATCTCGAAAAGAAGACACCCAATAAAAGGAAATAACCAAAAAGCCCCGTACTTTACCAGCCAAAACCTATATTAAAAATGAAAATAAAGAAAGTGGAATCAACAACAACATGCACTTTCAACAACAATATACACCTTCTTGAAGAAAACAAAAATAAAGGTAGAAAACAAAATACAACATTACCTTCAGTTTCTTCAATTTCTCCAATGTCGCACATCCCGATACCTCGTCAATACAACCTTAAACCTGAAAAATGGCAACATAAAATACATAAATGGTTATTAATAACAACAAATTGAAGGAAAAACAAAGACATGCATGTGAAGAGAAGGGAGATATACCTAGGGTTTAATCAAAGAAGAAAGATAATCGTATGAAGGAAGTTGAACAATCACAAAGAATGGTTCCATTTTTCTTTTAGTTTGAAACAACGTGTAAAGAGGTTTAAGAGTTGGCATCATATAATTGGTCAGTTAATCCACGTAGAACGGTTGTCTTGCACGCGCTTATGGTCAACAGAAGTCTGTGCAAAAATTGTTAAAGTAACACATGGGGATCCTACGTTAGGTGTTTAAAATGAAGGTGTCTAAGTAATAGATTGTGCCAAGTTTAGGGGGTCACCGATGACTTCTGCCTATATTTAAGAATACATTTTTATTCACCAACTCTTTTTTTCTCATTTTTCTGCTTCTGTTTCATCACACCAGAGCCTTCCAAGCTTATATAGGTCATTCCTTCTCAGTTTAAGAAACAGTATAAAGTATCAACCCATGGAGAATCAACATATCCTTCCAGTTTTATGTCTTCTTGCTTTTTCTAGGGTCAGAGAATGGGGAACTTTCGTATCCCTTTTACCATTTGATTTTGTGGAATTTTGGTTTCCGAATGCTAGTCTCACTTAATTAGGTTCTTTTTTGTGACTAAGAAGTATCTCACTTGACTCTTTTACAGGTTATCTTTGGTCGTATTCATCATTTTCCTCTTCTTTTGTCCATATCGACATTTCTATGTAGGGTCCTTTTTGCTTTCGTGTGACTTTTCTCACTTAATTAGCCTAGTAAATTTTTCAGATCTCAAGTCGTTTAGAAGTTGGGAAACAAAATTGATTTAGAGAAAGTGTAGGACGACAAAATAAAAATTGGATGGCGATTTTTGAGTTCTCTCATATTACTCAAAAATGTCGTCATTTGTCTAGTTTGCATATCAAGCTAACCCGAACTAATTAACTATCTTTGGTAGTTTAAAATCATTTTTCACTGTTCAACATGTACAGCATGATATTACTTTAGCAAATTAGTGTGCAACAAAAAATAGTCCTTACGACTTAAGACATTCAAGTATAATGATGCTGGACAGTTGGCGTCCAAGTCTGGATCAATTTTACATAAGAACACATTCATAAATTACCATCCTAGTTTCTTGCACCAGCTAGTGTTTCCCTCAAACCTATGCCCCATATACTTACATCACATCTATATTGATATCTATATCAATATCGATATCATTGTAAACTTTTAAATGGAAAGTTGAATCACCTGAATATCCTTCTATTTAGTTAACTCTAAATATATAACCCACTTATAGACTAATTAAAATGGTGTCAAGTAATAATTGATAAAGGCCACCTATTTCCAGCAATTGATAAACAAAGTTGTCGAGTCAAACACTTCAAGAGCTAAACTATAAAAGGCATTGTGTGGAATAAAGGCATTCATTGTTTAGAGAAGCAAATCATTGCAGAGACATTAGTATAGTATTCTAAAATGGAGATCTTAAGTTGAGTTAGTTGGCTACCTGAGCTTTACATTGGTGTTGAGGATTTGATTCCCACCTCCTACCTTATTTCCCTTTCTCTACCCCTATGTGATAAAAGAGATATAGGAAAAGAAATGGACAAAAAATAATAATAAATAAGAAAATATAGTATTCTAAAAGGATAAAGGTGTTTTCATCATGAATATAATGTCTACCATATTATGTTTAGGCAGTAGTGATGTGAGGCAATTTGATTGTTTGGTTTGGTAGTTCTTTGTCTCCCAAAAAGAAGAATTTTTCAATTTGTGCTTGTTTTCTCATATAGAACCCAAAATTGGACTATGTTGATATCTGTTGCTGCAATTGTTCAGCTTCAAATATCTTTAGAGTAAACTAGCACAAATGATGATACACTTCAAACTTTTATTACGAGAGAACACAACAAACACCTTATTCAAACTTTTATTATGTCTAATTGTTAGGAAAAGGAAGCAGTATTCTTCATTTCATGGCCTCTAAAAGAGCTGATCCTAAGAATTCCATAACATAAGCAAGAGTAGAATTAGGGAAGTCGAAAGCCGCATGAATAACAACAATCAAAACCAAATAGAAAATGTAGCGTAGAATATGTAAAGGAGAAAAGAAGAATAGGAAAAAATAGAGAATATGATAAAAGGATATGTTGTATTTCACTCCTTGAGTGCGAAGGGCACACACGTGAAAGGCATCAAATCATGCAACATCTTTTTCTTGAGGGAATCTGATGAAAATATATTTAACGGAGTTGCTTTCTAGAAATGAAATTGTAAAGGATAATAAAGTTACCACATTTTTTTACTCTAGAAAAAGCAATCTCATAATGCAAGAAGATGTCCGCAGACCACAATGTCACATGGCAAATTAGGAGAGGCGCAACAGGCACCCAATGCCTCACTTGACCGAGCGAACAAACTTAAACATAAAGGAAGTGAAACATTGAGGCCGCACGGCCACCATAATTACCTATTGAACCAAGATGACTGAACTAACGAGGTCACAATCCATAAAAGACATACAGAAATGGGTCGGCAAGGCCAACTTAGTTGATAAAGAACTAGTAAGCCGACAAGGCTGCAACTAAAACAATACACTATAATCCAAAAAGGCAATAAATTGAAATTGAGAAGACCCAACAAGGTATGTCCACAAGTCATACGAATAATACAACTCATTTGATTGGGAAAAGTCCCCAACTATACCAGAAACTATATATATACAAAACTCAAGTGTGTACAACCTATATACACCCAATAGCTCTAGGAAGAATGGATCTTACCAATCTTCAGCTGAGATAACACCCCTATTGCAAAGTCGATTAGGACCTATATCTTAAACTGCAGCACGACATGCAGTGTCCCAGGCAAATGGACATCAGCATGAATAAAAATGTACTGTATGTAAGGCGAAAAGTGAAATCACAAATTACTGCGATAAAAAGCGTAATAGAGATACTACATAAAACTAAAACTCCAGTAGCCCCCATGGCTAACATCTGACATCATAGTAATCAACTATGCATGATATGCTCAAGTAGTCGTATGTCGTGAATACATATATATAGATACAAATGCATGACATACCCAACCAAATGCGAGCAATGGTGGTGCCCTTCTGGTAGCGAATGAACATCATATTCGCCAACTTATGGCCTTTTGTATCTCATACGTATATATATAGGCAATAGGCCTCATACCTCTCGATTATAGCTCGGCAATAGAATGCATAGAATGACATGTCATGGATTAATAATATGCATATATGTTACCTTCGTCATGTTGCCAATCTTGGCCTATTGGTATCTTGTTCTCATAATCCTGTGGTCACTTTCGTATAACATGTAATGACTAGGCTTTTATAACTAAACCTGAATACTTAAGTTGACTTTAGAAATATAACTTAAACCTGAGGATATTCTTAAAGAGCTTAAGGTGCTTAAAGAGTCTCATCGTAATGTCACTTAACTTCCGTACGACCGTTTAGGCCCAAAGACTCATTATAGACTCGAAGCACTTGATTGGACTTCAACTTTAGCAAAATTAGTCATATAGAAACTCAAAAGGAGACTGACATGCCTAGCTTGATTTACTATAGAAGTCTACAATTTGATAATGGAATGATCCTGCTTAGAAATAAGATTGTTTGACAAGTATATAACCAAAAGAATAGGGCACCATGCTTAGTATGAGAATAATTTTCAACCAACATTTTTGTAGGAACTCCCTATAAGAAAGAACAGTTTCACAGCCCTTTGGATATAACGTAATAAATCTGCATCAGTTCAACCTCATTCTTAGGACAATAGGTCGCTAATAGATATAACGAATAAGAATGTCTACAAAAAATAATTTTAACCATCAAGTATTCTTAAAATAGTACAGACACAATATGATCAATTTAAGAAACAAGATCAGCTAACATCCCAATGCCCTTCACAGAGGGTTTTCCTAGCAATAGAATAATAAAAATGACTTATTCGATGATTTATAATTTTTAGAATTCGTGCGATATGAAAAAAAAAAAAAGAGTTTTATCTTAACATACCTTGAATAAGGGATTGAATAACTTGTCGTAACTAATCGATTTCTCTACAGGATCACATACAAGGTCGAAATAGTTTTCCTAGCATACCCTTTTAAACGCACAAGTGTGGCTACAACAATTTAAGAAAGCATTTAAGCTTGCCTTATATTTAATAAAGCAAAACAAGGCAAGTAAGTATGCGTGTTTAAGTATACATATATATAATTGCAAATAGTAGGTTAAGTACCTGTATCTTGGTTAGGAAAATTGGATAAATGTTGTTGTACGTATTTCACAAAATGAAAATGAGAACAGTAGTATTTCTAAAGAAATATATATATGAGAGGCGGTGATTGTTGTATATAAAAAAAAAACTCCTTTAGTTATTATATTATTAATAAAGTATTGATCCCCAATTTTGAAATGTTGAATATGGAATGCATATTGTAGAACTACTACTCCACTTCCACGTGGAAGTGGAGGTGCCAAACTTCCAACAATTCTTATCCCATTATGTATGTATTTGAGGTGTTGCATAGGTTCGTAATAATAATAATAATAATAATAATAATAATAATAATAATAATAATAATAATAATAATAATAATAATAATAATAATAATAATAATAATAATAATAATAATAATAATAATATATATATATATATATATATATATATATAAGTTTTTAAATATATCATAATTATTAAAAAAATATTTTGAATAATGCGTAACTCATATAATAATAAAGTCTTGTCATTACTAGGCTTACGATATTCATTAAATTATTGACAATTTATCAAATTCTTACAAAATACAAACACAACTTATCATGACTAAAGAATTAGGACATTTTTTTTTTTAAATATTAAAAATATATTCTTATCAAATTTCAACTTAAAACCAACCTTTTTCTTTTTAACACGAATGATTAACAACTACAAAAAATTCTTAGACAAAAATTATACTCTTAAACCTCTAACACTGTACCAAGGATAACTTTAAATAAATAGGGTATTACATCCTTCCCCCCTTAACATTCATCCGCGAATGAAAATTATACTCACGAAGCTAAGTCTAAAAAAATATTTTGAGATTTTTGAAAAGTGTCCCTTATATACCGGAAAATTATAAACCTAAAACTTAACCAATCTCCACCTATATGCCTCAGAGTGTGATATTAAGTAGATGAACAAGAGAATTCTCAATTAAATTTTTTGTTAATCAGAGTGTGACACATATGAAATTCAATTAGATAACTTGTATTTATTTATTTACTCAAGTAGGTGCGCATGAGATGACTTATAATAGATGATCAATCACATTATATAGAATTCATGGTATATATACAAAGGAAAACTAAAAACATATAATCTTGTGAACTATTAAATGGTAAAAGAAAGGAGGAGGACTTTAGCTCATGCATATACTAGCCTTGTAGAAGTATGGCGTATGAACAACTTAATTTAGAAAAATTTACTATTTGTATGCAAATAAGTTGTGCAATACACAAAACTACACGCGCTAGGGAAGTCTAAACATACATTATTATCTAAAGTCTAATGTGCAATCTTGGTATTAAGAGATATGAAACTGCTTCACGTATAAGCTATTAAGCTTTAATGTCTTGCATCATACAATTAACATATGTTCAACATACGGGCATGCGCTAGATAGCATGGAAGTAGATAAACTTATAAACCTATATCCTTTTGACGACTTAAACATTTAGTAATTACACAATTAAATATATTACTTATAAAATAGATAATATTTAAACAAAACGCTATAAAACAGATGACATATAGTTATGTAATTTTCTATATATATATATATATATATATATTCTACAAATAGTGACCTTTGTTAGGTATTCAATATAACATAAGGTGACCTATTACACTTATTACATAAGAGCGAATAATTCTTAATACTTTTAGCATGAAAGAAATCAATTTCCCATGTATAGGCATATGATATATAATGGAGTATTTGTAAGCGAAGTAGGCCTTGAACTATATAGCATAAGTGTTGATATTTTTTTGAAGAATAGGGCATATAGTCATGTCTTCGGTGAAATACGCAGAGAGCAACTGATCTAGACAACAAGAATATTTTGAACAAATGGTGTATGAATAGCAGTTGAGTTGATGGTCTTGAAGAAACACATATCATATCATGTAACTACTAGTCTTTACGAGATAACTGACATATTAAGACATAGATTGTAGTTTTCCGATAAATGCATTGATGTTTTATATACAATAATTCATACATCAATTGAGTTATTAAACTTTGACGAATTAATTATACAAAATTTTAAAAAATGCATTATACTCAAACAAACGATCTACCAGGCATGTGACATATAAATAAGTGGTTTACAACATTTATAAGGTTCAAGTAATTAACATTTAACTTGGGGGTGTATGTCCTCTAACATGTATGCGCGTAACATGTGATGTAGAATTATATGAAGCACCTATTGCATTGGTAGAAAGTCTATGAGTCATGTAACATATCGGATCTTATCTTACAAAATATACAGTATGTAAATACGTTCTTTATGAATCAGAGAATATTTCAACAATGATTCATATATGTCGCGCAAAGTTAATCAGCAAATGCTCTAGAATGCAAATAACATAAAAACACTTATCTCGTGAAAACAAACATTACACATATGACGATACCTTTATAAATCAATAACATGAAAACACACTATTTGCGAGTGGTATGTAACCAATAACTCATATAACATATAGTTTATATATGTTTCTCATAAACAAATGTTTTAAATAATTTAAGAAATACAAACACCTAACCTATAATCTATAGCGCATCTGCATGTAATCGTGTCTTACCTAAAACAAGTATACTTAAGAAAATTATCCCTGATACATGTATTAAGTAAATCTTTATCATACAATACAGATAACATATAAATAACTAGTTTGTATAACATGTAGATAAGTTTCCCTTAACAAGTACGTAAGTTGTTGTGGATTAGCAATTAAGTTTTATTACAAATAAACCTCTTATGAATAATTTAATATATATATATATATATATATATATATATATATATATATATATATATATATATATTAATAGGAAAGAAAAATAAAATAATGATCATAATAATGATAGTTATTCTGGAATATACCCAGTTTGGTCTCGTACTAGAGATATGATTATTCTCTTATTGCTAAGCTTTAAAAAAATTCACCACATATCGTATTATCTATGAAAGATTCTTCGAGTACCATAATTACTTTTACTAACATTACTATATTTCAATAACAATTCAAATGATTTCTAAATACAATAAATAGATGGTTCGGTCATAACACTTAAAATACAAGTTCTTAGGATAATTAATCAAATGGTCGTTAGAGCACATAAGATACCTCAAATAGATCTAGAAAGATTTATTTGTCCCCATGACATTTAATACGAAGCAATATACAACATAAAATATATAACATGAAACCTATAGGACTCTAATACAGTGAACTCTTATTATCTTCTTCCACTAAGAACTTGAAACTGGAGACATACAATAAACTTGCTTCATATATAAATATGAGACAATTGATATTTAGCAACTTAGAAACTAACTCATCAAGTAGTTTATTTTACAAAATTATGCACAACAACTACTTATCAGGTTGACTCATCAAAAACAATACGATATGACGATTATAATTATTTTTTTCTGAGATATTTATAAAAGAACTTTGCAAATAATCAAGAACACTAATCCTGATTAACAACTCAAATACAAAAGGTGAGGAAATATGTAAAGATTTGTAATCAACAATGTAAATATATATATAAATAATTATGAAAAGTATTTATTTAAGCTTTCATGAAGAATGCTTATGCAACAAAATTCATATTAAGGATAATACATATCATCCAAAGCTCCATATAACATGTAGCATGTAAGTTAATTCTTTATAAAATAGCTATCATATATAGTTAATAATCACAAAATCTATAACTGCAAATAAGGGGTTTGTGATACAACCAACATGTAAATCATTAACCCAAGAAGGGCACTTAACATGTAAATTAATAAATTTATGAAAACAGTAACACATATTTTATAACGTCAGGAAACATGTAGCATATATAATTTTATAAGTAAATGTACCATAATATATATATTTATATACGATGACCTACTCTCATAGGGATTCAGTGACATGACAAGATAAAACACATTTAGTGGAATCATCTTAGTCATTATTTGTAATATATAATATGTCTAACATGTTAGTTGATAAATAAAATGTATGCATTTTTTATATGAAACTAGTGACATGTAAGGACTGATTGATGTAGCAAATTTCTCATGCAAAGCATCGTTTATAGTATAAATATCATAAAATAAACAATCACCAAAATATAGAAGGAAAAATAGCATGTAATTAGTAGCTTAGAGACCAAGTAATAGTTAATCCATATAAACCTATAAGAAGTAATCTTGAAAAGATGCATATATGAATTTATAACTTAATTCACAAGACAATTCGTACGTATGTAAACTATACAATCGTTCCTTTAGACCGTAGAAAAGTCATATCCTAACTAAGAACTTCATTTCACGTACACACATATACATATAATATATACATACAAATTTTAACTAATTCAGATAATATTCTACTACATATATCAAAAGTAACCACTTGCTTCCACATGACAAATAATGATACTATATCCTCTGCTACTCTGAATATTTAACTTGTTTCTAACCCCTCGATATATATATATATATATATATATATTTACTCTAACCTTTAATCACGTAACAATATCTTTTAACATTACTATAAAATATAATGAGACAAATCCTTGCATAAATATCTTTATAAAACAATTAAAGATACTTACTCCTGAACTGAGTACCAGTAGATGGACTCACATAAGTCAATGCCTTGTACGAATATTCCAATACATGCATTTTATAGAAGTCATCCATGAGACTAGGGGTTATGAGATGAAAACTTCATTCTTAGAAAAACTAATTAACATTTGGCCTCCGAATATAAAATTGCCTTTCATAGACAAAATTTCTATGACATTTAGGCAGAGTGTGAATTAGAAGTAACCTCCTATGATTTAGCCCTATCACACGATCTAAGTGATGAAAGATTAGTAACTATCTCTAAGTGTCATGTAGCTTCCTGATTACAAGTGTGGTGCACAACACACCCATAAACAAGACTCTACAAGACATCACTTGTGGACTTCCTAGGACATAACCTGCTCTGATACCAAGTTTTTCACGCCCCAAATTAGGAGAGGCGCAACAGGCTCCCAATGCCTCACTTGATCGAACGAACAAACTTAAACATAAAGGAAGAGAAACATTGAGACCGACACAGCCACCATAATTACCTATTGAACCAAGATGACTGAACTAGCGAGGTCACAATCCATCAAGACATACAGAAATGGGTCGGCAAGGCCAACTTAGTTGATAAAGAACTAGCAAGCCGACAAGGCTTCAACTAAAACAATACACAATAAGTTGAAAAGGCTATAAATTGAAACTGAGAAGACCCAACAAGGTATGTCCACAAGTCTCTACGAATAATATAACTCATTTGATTGGGAAAAGTCCCCAACTATACCGAAAACTATATATACAAACCTCAAGTGTGTACAACCTATATACACCCAATAGCTCCAGGAAGAATGGAGCTTACCAATCTTCAGCTGAGACAACACCCTATTGCAAAGTCGATTAGGACCTATTTCTGAACCTGCAGCACGACATGCAGTGTCCCAGGCAAATGGACATCAGTATGAATAAAAATATACTGGCATGTAAGGTGGAAAGTGAAATCACAAATAGCTGCGATAAAAAGGGTAATAGAGATACCACTTGAAACTGAAACTCGAATAGCCCCCATGGCTAACATCTGGCATCATAGTAATCAAATATGCATGATATGCTCGAGTAGTCGTATGTCGTGAATACATATATATAGATGCAAATGCGTGACATACCCAACTAAATGCTAACAATGGTGGTGACTTCCGGAAGTGAACCGACATCATATTCGCCAACTTGTGGCCTTTTGTATCTCATACGCATAGATTTAGGCAATAAGCCTCATACCTCCCGATTATAGCTCGGCAGTAGAATGAATAGAATACCATGTCATGGATTAATAATATGCATATATGTTACCTTCGTCATGTTGTCAATCTTGGCCTATTTGTATCTTGTTCTAATAATCCCGTAATCACTTTTGTATAACATGTAATGACTTATAGAACCTCATAGGCTTTAAGAATTAAACCTGAGTGCTTAAGTTGACTTTAGAAATATAACTTAAACCTGAGGATATTCTTATAGAGCTTAAGGTGCTTAAAGAGTCTCATTGTAACATCACTTAACTTTTGTACGACCATTTAGTCCCGAAAACTCATTATAGACTCAAAGCACTTGACTGGACTTCAACTGTAGCAAAATTAATCATGTAGAAACTCAAAAGGAGACTGACATGCCTAACTTGATTTACTATAGAAGACTCCAATTTGGTAATGGAATGAGCCTTCTTAGAAACAGGATTGTTTGACAAGTAGATAACCAAAAGAATAGGGTACCATGCTTAGTATGAGAATATTTTTCAACCAACATTTTTGTAAGAATACATCAGATCAACCTCATTATTAGGACAATAGCTCGCTAATAGATATAAGGAATAAGAATATCTACAAAAAATAACTTTAACCATCAAGTATTCTTAAAATAGTACAGACACAATAATGATATGATCAATTCAAGAAATAAGGTCATCTAACATACCAATGTCCTTCAAAGAGGGTCTTCCTAGCAATAAAATAGTAAAAATGACTTATTCGATGATTTATAATTTTTAGGATTTGTGCGATATGAAAAAAAAAAGAGTTTTGCCTGAACATACCTTGAATAAGAGATTGAATAACTTGTTGTAACTAATCGATTTCTTTACAGGATCACATACAAGGTCGAAATAGTTTTCCTAGCATACCCTTTTTTAACGCACAAGTGTGGCTACAACAATTTAAGAAAGCATTTAAGCTTGCCTTATATTTAATAAAGCAAAACAAGGCAAGTAAGTATGCGTGTTTAAGTATAAATATATATAATTGAAATAGTAGGTTAAGTACTTGTATCTTGGTTAGGCAAATTGGATAAATGTTGCTGTAGATATTTCACAAAATGAAAATGAGAACAGTAGTATTTCTAAAGAAATATATATATGAGAGGCGGTGATTGCTTTATATAAAAAAAAAAACTCCTTAGTTATTATATTAATAATAAAGTATTGATCCCCAATTTTGAAATGTTGAATATGGAATGCATATTGTAGCACTACTACTCCACTTACACGTGGAAGTGGAGGCAGTGGCGGATCCAGGATTTAGAGTTCGTGGGTGCCAAATAGACTTATCGATTAATATGCCAGTTTTTTCCTTAAAAAACATGCTTGAAGCCTTTTTTTTTCTTAAAAAATGTCTGCAGCAAATTTCTCAAAAAAAAAAAAGTGCAAATGGGATTTGAACCCGCAACATTAGTCACCTAAAGTTTCCCTCCTACCGTGGCACTACAAGCCAATTTTGTTCACTAGGTTGCACGCTTTATATTTATATAAATATTATATATATATATATATATACCTATGTATATATAGAGTTTATGTCGAAGTTCGGGGGTGGCATGGCACCCCCACTGGCCTTTATAGATCCGCCCATAGGAGGTGCCAAACTTCCAACAATTCTTATCCCATTATGTATGTATTTGGGTATTGCATAAGTTCGTGATAAAATATATATAAGTTTTTAATATATCATAATTATTAAAAAAATATGTTGAATAATGCGTAACTCATATAATAATAAAACCTTGTCATTATTAGGCTTACGATATTCATTAAATTATTAACAATTTATCAAATTCTTACAAAATAAAAACACAACTTATCATCACTAAAGAATTAGGACATTTCTTTTTTTTGAAAAATACTAAAAATATATTCTTATCAAATTTCAACTTAAACCAACGTTTTTCTTTTTAACACGAATGATGTAACAACTAAAAAAATTCTTAGACAAAAATTATACTTTTAAACCTCTAACAATGTACCAAGGATAACTTTAAATACATAGGTATTACACACAACTAGAACCAAAAATCACATAGGATATGCTGATTCTCTCCAACGGTTTATACGTCTCTTAAACTGAGAAGGAATGCCTATGAAAGCATTGAAAGCTCTTCTGTGGTGAACCAGAGGAAGAAGAAAATGAGAGCTGGTGAATTAAAATATATTATTGAATTTAAAAGCGAAACAATGATAGAGCTACTCTCTATTGGCATGCAATTGCATATTTTAGCTAACACACCAAAGGAGATCTGCCCTGTTACTATTTCTGCTTAATCTACATGCCCTTCGGGCACTCTTAATACGTTGTGATGTCTTGAATGTATTTTTCTACTTTTCTTAGATGTCTACATTGATTTTTGAATCAAATCACAAAGCATGATGAATGTTTTCCTTACTTTTTGGAGGTAAGTCATTTTCCTTCAACTAATACAAAGTTGTTTGAGTTATACAATGTGTTGTGAAGCTACTCTAAAAAACGTTGTACACAAATTAAAAATGAGGCAATATTTTTACACTACTTGTTTCCATTTATGTACTCAATTCTAGATTTCCTAGTTGACAAAAAAGAAAGAAAGAAAGAAAGAATGGATCATCCCTGGTATGCTCTTCTAATTTCTCTGTTTCTCTTCACTTTCTGCATTCATCAATGCTTCTTTACTACTTCAAATAATTAAAAAAGGTTACCATCATCTCCGAGAAAGCTTCCAATCATGAACTCTTCTTTCAAACTCTTTTGTCCATCGACATTTTTATGTATGGTCGTTTTTGCTTTCGTGTGACTTTTCGATTTCCTAGTGCCAATCTCACTTAATTAGGCTAGTATATTTTCAGATCTCAAGTCTTTGAGAAGTCATGGAATAAAATTGATTTAGCAAAAGTGTAGGACGACAAAATAAATGTTGGATGGCGGTTTTTGAGTTCTCTCATATTACGTAAAAGTGTCTTCATTTGTTCCAGTTTGCATATCAAACTAACCCGAACTAATTAACTATATGTGGAGGTTTAAAACCATTCTGCACCTTTCAACACATATGGTATGGTATTAATTTAGCAAATTTGTGTGCAACAAAAAAGAGTCCTTACGACTTAAGACATTCAAGTATAATGAAGCTGGAAAATGGGCGTCCAAGTCTAGATCAATGTTACATAAGAATACATTCATAAAATACCATCCTAGTTTCCTGCACCAACTAGTATGTCCCTCAAGCCTATGCCCCATATACCTACATCACATCTATATTTATATCTATATCAATATCGATATCAATGTAAATTTCTAAATTGAAAAGTTGAATCACCTAAATATCCTTCTAAACAGTTAACTCTAACTATATATCCTGCTTATAGATTAATTAAAATGGTGTCGAGTAATAATTGATAAAGGCCACCAATTTCCAGTAGTTGATAAACAAAGTCATCGAGTCAGACACTTCAAGAGCCAAACAATAAAATCCACTGTTTGGAATAAGGGTGTTTGTAGTTTGGAGAAGCAAATCATTGCAGAGACATTAGTAGATTATTCTAAAACAGTGATCTTAAGTTCAGTTAGTTGTCTACCTCAGCTTTACATTGGTGGTGAGGATTTGATTCTCACCTCCTACCTTGTTTCCCTTTCTCTATCCCCTATGTGATAAAAGAGATATAGGAAAAGCAATGGACAAAAAATAATAATAAATAAATAAAATATAGTGATAGATTTAAGAGATTGTGTTTGTTCTCTCACCAATAACATAGTTAGCAGAGTGGCCTTAGGGAGGAAATATAATGAATGAGAAGGTGGAATGAATTCAAAGGTCACTTTTGGGTACTTTTAGCATTAGGGATTATATTCCATGGCTTGAATGGGTCAATAGAATCACTGGTCTTGTAACACCTCGAAAAATGATAGGATAAACTAGAGCCTCATCGTGTGGGTTAGAGTAACCTTAACTCAACAACTAGGCTGGTTTAGAACTTGAATGAATAAGGAGTCTAGGGTGAAGTCTACCCTAAACTACCTAAGAAAAATAAAGGAAAGCAATACCTACCTTTGATCCACTCAGTGATGGGCAGTAGCTTCACCCATATGCCTTGGCGATGGGCCAAAGGGTTCTCCTCGTCTAGTGGACAGCCTCCTCACAAGTCCTAGCTACTGGACAAAAGGGCGAGATGGGAGGAGGGTCACCCAATGGGTTGGCGATTCGCCCATTGCCCCTCCCCATCACCTAGTAACCTGCCAATTTAGGGAGCTCACTGTACCTTTCGGCTAGACCAAGGTGCATTAGGCGTGTCGCCTAAGTGCCTTGGTGAGCCAAGGATGCCAAAGGGTGAGCTTCAGCGTGGGAAGACTAGAAATTTGAGTTTTATGAAGGGTCTTTTAGTAAATCTTTCCTCAACTTGAACCAACACTTTATACTCTTTTCCTACTAAATATAAATACTTTTTAGATTTACATTCTTCCTTTTTAATCACTTTTAAAAAGAAATAAAAGAAGACCCGATTCCTTTCAATATTTCCCTCTATAGAAGTTCTTCCACTGAAGAACACCAAGAACTTGAAGATTATGGTTCAAGATCCAAGATTTTCATTCCAATTCGTGGGCAAGGCTTCATTTAAGGTATGGGGACCTTGATTCATAGAACACTTTTCTCCAATGAAGCCCTTCAAACTCTAATTTCGAAATTGGTATATTGTTCAAAAACTAGGGTTTCTATTTTAACAATGGGTTCTTCCTAAAAACGATTCATCTTGTTAATTGCATTATACTATGGATGATTTCATGTTTAATGGTGATTTTCATTGTAAAATTCCCCTTGCACCCATGAATACCCCCATGACCCTAATTTTAAGTATTGTGATGGGTGTATTGATGCAAGATGATTATTATGAATTGTTACTATATGAATTTAGTTATTGAATCTTGTTCTATCCATGCCTATTGTAGTACCTTTGGGTGTAATTGTGAGACATGATTCATGACCATAAAAAGGGGCAAATTGCTAGGGTTTGTGCAAATGAATGAAATATATGTATAAACTATTGATTCACTTAGAAAGTAAATCTCCTATGTCTAATATGTAGAGTTGGTATAGTTGAAAGGTAGATCTTCCCTTACCCTTACACTTGAGAGTATATGTATTGTCTAGTATGATGATATTGTTGTTGTTGGGTTGTTGCAAGGACAATTATTGAAAGTATAGTTCTCATATGCACCTTTACACATTATTATGCATGAATTGTATATAAACCATGTTGATCCTATTGTGTTGATTGAAATTCCATTCTCATGAGAACGCATGATCTCGGTGTGAAAGTTATCCTCACATACTAATTATGATTCTAAAATTGAAAGTACATTCTCACCTTTAATGAATCCTTGAGCTATTTTTATGAATTGTATTGAATGAGGGGTAGAGTACATCCTTCACACATGTAAATACAATTCAAAGACTAATGATGCATAATTTGGGTAATATTTCTTAGCACCGAATGGATATGGACAATGAGGTAAAGGCCCTCCCGCCAATGCAATGTTGAGGGTCATTGATGTTTGTGTAATCAAGGACACAACTTTCGATGCAAGTGTCTACGATCGTGCAATAGTATAATAACCCAACCAAGGGTTGGGATTATTCACAGGGGAGTGGTTTTGAGAATTAATAGAAAAATAAAATTTAGTTCTAACTAGTCGTAGCTAATTACCTTAATGACTAAAAACATTGTAAATCAAAGGGGGACACAAGAGTGTCAATTAACCATGGCGATTTTGTCACAAGTAAATAAAAATAGCAAAATAAACAAGGATTTCTAAGTAATGAGAGGGGATCGTTGGGATGTGATGGGAATACGGGTTAAGCTAGATTATTGGGTACATGCTTTCGATAGAAGATTCATAGAATAATTGTGACTAGGCTAGACTTTAAGGAGATAAGCTCTCTCTCGAGCAACTTACCCTGTTTCAAATGTGTTCCTTTCGGATACCCACTTGCCACATGAAGACCAACCTACGCCTTAACCCACTCACTCTTTCGAGTTGAGTGTGCGGACATGGGACTAAGGTTCACTCTCTCGAGTTGAACCTCATGTCGACCCACTCACACTGGCCATTAATCTAGTGGTGTTAAATTTATGATTTCTCTCTCGAGCAAGTCGAAAACACGTAAATAAGCTTGTATTTGCAACTAAAAATTTATTAAATTCATCCACAACCACTAAATAAAATCACATTTAAACTACGAATAGACTGTCAACAAGCAAGACCCAACAATTATCTTAACCCATATTCGCTAAATCACACCCCAAGAATTGGAGGTTTATCAAGAGATAAAAATTTATACTTATATGAGCTTGCATTTAAATGGGTATGAAGATTTAAGTCTTGTTACAGGCCAAGAATGAAGAATCCAAGAGACTTGAGTCCAAATCCTTGGAGATGAAACCCTTTTGTTCTTCAAGTTCTCCAAACCCTCTCAAACTTGGAGCAAAAGTTTTAAAAAGTACTATTCTATATGAAAATTATAATAATTGTTCGACACTTTAAACTACAACTCTAACTAGTATTTATAGTTTCTACAGATTTGTGCTGCAGCGGATCATTCGGCGTTGTTAGTCGAAATTGCCAATCAACTCAGCGATTCGCCTTTTTGTGTAGTTCATCACCATCTTGCACCATCCTTTAGCATCTTCGTGCTCTGGGTCATTGGGCGACATGGTACTGCTTTGCAGAACTTCTCGGCGATGCGCTGACTACTCCCTTTTTCCGCCAACTTGATCCTTTCCTTCAGGGCTCAGTACACTAGAACAAACGGCGAAGTAATATCCTTAGGCGACTCGCCAAGTGGACTCGGTGATCCTTAGGCCTTCCTTTCTTCATTCTTTTCAGCCTTTTCGTTTCTTTTTGTGACGTAGTGTCCATGTTTTTCTTCTAACTTCAAATACTTAAAACTTAAGGGTTTTCATCAGATATTGAGATAAAATAAGCATTTGAGGCACAATTTCTATTAAAATATAGCCCTAAATGAGTTCAATTTGTGGACTCATCTGTCATCCACAAGGGAACTCATGAGATGGAAGCCCCTCCACCAATGCAATAGGGTGGGTTTCTAGAAGCAATCTCCCTATCCTATAACTGTATGCCAACATAGGACCTTAGCTAGTGGATCCACCTTATAGCTAGACAGTTTAGTTCTACCTTAGGCAAGTAGAACACCTTTTTTGGTGTGGGGTTACACAGCACCGAATTCCATGTAGCTCACATGGTCTATGTCGGTTAAGGCTACTTTTCCTTAAATAATGAAAATAATGAATAAGACACGAATCATGCTATAACTTCTTGGTGAATTTGTTTAGTAGGAGTGGGGATATGGGACTTCACTCCCACATTGCACAAGTGGGTTTAGTAAGTGTTGTAGTATGGTTCCTTTGCATTATGATGAGATTCAATGTATGTATGCGTATTGAATGGTTAGTTGATGTCAATGACTTTCCTTATATTCAAAGTATTATGCATGACTACTTCCTTAATTGTGACCATGGATATTAATGAGGTATAAAGACGTTGTACATGACCAAGGTAGCTTCAAGGGGGTACTTAGTAAGGTTGGTATTATGGGATGCCAACCATACATTACACAAATGCTTTTTTGGGGTTACTAAGATGTTGATATTATCTTATATTGAGTATAAATGTGATTGTGGCTTGTGTTGCACATTGGATATACATGTTGGTTTCCAAACTCAATAAATGCATCCTTTTCACTAAAATGTCTGTTTTATCATGTTTAAGGATTTTATGCATGTTTCCATACTTAGTACATATTATGTGCTAACCCCTTTCTCCCTTCTACTACTTAATGAGTGTAGGTTTCGGCTAGGTGACTCCACTGTTATTTGAAGAAGACTTGGATTGCTATCTCCAAGTAGTTGGTGAGTCCTCAAGTTCGAGGATGAGATTTCTTATTTTCTTAAGTCATGTTGTATCTCGTATATTGAGACTTTATGTTGATGTATAAGGGCTAAGTCCCAAACTTTGTATTCTTTGGTTTAGATGGTGTACGAGACAAATGTTTAGATTCCTATGATTGTCTTATATGAAAAATGAAGTTGAACTTCGATTGTAATAGTTTTAAATTTTCTGCATTATTTCTATGTCTTATGTTATGATGATGCTAGATGGCTTGTATGAGACCCCTTTGGGGTCAAATACTCCATGTTATGACTTCGGGGTGTTCTTGGGTCATGACAGTCTTGACACCAAAGTGGAGAAAGTGGCTAAAGAGTTGGATACATTTTTGGAGAGTGTGATTGAAGAACACATTAGTAGGAACAAGAAAGGAGAATATAGTACTAAATACTTCGTAAACCTTTTGTTGGAAATTTAGAATGGAAAGGAAACTAGTTTTCTTCTTCAAAGGGAATCATTGAAAGTTATCACTTTGGTAAGTGAGCATCTCTCATACTATCTTCCAAAAACTTAATTAGAATTCCCACTACCATATTGTTTCGTTGTAATAAACTTGGTGATGTGTTAGAATATTTTTGTTATGCTTCCACGTGCACCTAATCATACACACATAATCCAGCATAACAATTTTAGTTTTGTTTTGTGTGTGTTTATTTTTAATGCATAGGATAATTTTGTTGGTGGTATAGATACAACGTATACAACTTTAGAGTGGATAATGGAAGAGTTTTTGAGACATCCAAAAGCCATGGAGAAGTTCAAGAATGAAGTGTGAGGATTAGCCCAAGGGAAAGTACAGGTTGTCACGCCTCGCGCCTACACCCTAGACGTGGTTGAAACTCGAGAACCAAATTTGATCCCAGGCGAACCCATGGCCTGACTCCACTCTCAGCAGAAGACTTACTCAACAATAAATGAACTCAAAACAAAAATTTTCTCAAATGTCTTTAAAGGAAATAACTCATAATGTGTTAAAGCATTCACTGGCCATAAGAAGGCGACTCAAGTCTAATACATTAACAACTAAAAATGAAGCAAACTTCTCAACATCTATGTTCTATAAAGTCTCTAAGTACTAAGATGGATTTCAGGACAAGACCCCCAATCATCCTAACAACTGAAAATAAAAGTGGGTTATCCTCCGGAAGCAATAAGGCTTACCAAAGCAACTCTAGGACTGCAAGTGGTATCAATGAAGCGCCTGTTGATGACCTTGATCTCTTGTATGTAGCTCATGAAATGATACAGGCCAAATGACATCAGTAGAATGAGTGTACGAGCATGTAAGGGGAACACTGAACATAACATAAAGTCTTGAAATTGGAAAGAATGAAACATAATCACCTCATGTCCACTCAACTCAACCTCAACTCATGGATACTCAACTCAATACAATATAAAAACAACAATAATTATGTTGTTTATATTAAGCATTTAAAACAATAGATAACAACTCAATGTATTTGAAAATACAATAATAACTCTTATTTGGGACAATCTCTAATCGAGAATCATCACTAAGAGGTATGTGATGATACAACATCTCGCCGTGCTGCGAGATTTATCTTATACCTTACCGAAGTATAAGACATCCTCAACTAAGTGGATCCACTAAGCTATGCTTAAAAATCATAAGGAATCATCTAAAAAGTACGACCTTTTCTACTCACATTGGCTACATGGTTTATGAGGACTTTGAGTTGTTTGAATCCCTATATCAGTGCTCAATACTACTGTCAATAATATAACTCTACTCATATGTTTCAAAACATTTCCTCATCCTCAAATTTTGAGATTATTACTCAAAATGTTCTCTTAAAAGAGATTATACTCATAAACTCCTCATGAACTCATTTAGAAATCGGTGTTTCCTCTCATTTTAAATGAAAAACATTTACTCTTGGGAATACTTAGTTCTTATATATTCATTAAAAATGAACTCAACTCTCCTCATCCTCATACTCAAGTACTCAAGTCTTAAAACAGGTTTTTAAAAGTTGCAAAAGACTTCTCGAATGACTCAAAAGAACTCCCGTGAACTCTACTCTTAAGTCGATCTTGAATTAAATTATGAATTCAAGAATTATTTTTCATGATATAAAGGATCTCTTGATGATTAAATGTGTTTTAGATAGTTAGGATTAAGAAAGGATGAAAGCTCAACTCAGAGGGACAAGTACGGATCGATGAACAAAGAAGAAGGTGGCCTGATGCTCTAGCCTTAGGGGTGGTGCGTTGTGCTAGGCCTCCAACTACAGGGGCTAATTCTTGCGCACTGCTGGTTCCCCAAGCCAGCCGTCCTAGTGCATCTGGGGCGCGGTTCCCCAACCCCTTCCCAATATAATATGATGATTTTTACTTCTCGTTTTCTTACCCTAATTCACCTAGAATCTATTGTTTTCCTCAAATTTTGCTTAGATTCAATTATACAATACAAGTAGATGAGAATATAATCACTTTTCCTCATGAACAACTCTCAGAAATTGAATCCTCACTTCAAGAATTCATCAACTCCATAAACAAAGCATCAAGAACAAAACCTCAAGAACACGTAAAGAATTCAAATCATTCAACCTCAAGAACGAAATTACGGATGAAATTCACATGATTGGCATGAAACCTCAACACTATAAATACTTACATACCTTAATTTGGTGAAAAAAGTTCTTGATAAGCCAGAAATCTTATCGAACGCTTGAACTCCTCCTTGTTTCCTCCTCTTGAACTCCTCTCAAGACCCTAAGAGTGATTTTGAATTTTGAAAACTGATGTCAATTATTTTTAGACCCCTAAAATATTTCCAAAAACGTTTAAAGATAAGGAGGTAAGGAGAAGACCAAAATACCACTCATTAATTCGGGTAAATTTCCTTAATTGGATAGGTTGAACTCAAACAGACATATCTCCCCCATCCAAACTCAAATTTTAGTATTCTCGGTGACGTTGGAAAGAGGGTCCTAAGACCTTTCATTTGATATCTTATGAGCCACCTAACTCATCTTGTACCGAAAGTTATGGTCGTTTGAAATTGACCCAAAACTCACAACTTAAGCTTAATTTGAACTAATCTCAAGTTAGCTCTTTCCAAATTAGTTCTTTGTAAACTAGTTCTTTCAGAGACCGAGGTGTTACAATATCTCCCCCTTTTCCCTTGGGAACATTCATCCTCGAATGAGGTTACTCTAAATAGAACTAATGATGGCAACATCTAACACCCAGCATACAATTTAATACAACATAATTCAACATCTCAACTTAAAGAGTACCCAGAAAAGAATTAGTAACTTGGTTTGAAGCTTCTCCGGAAGGAAAAATATGTGGGTATCTTTTATTCATATCCTCCTCAGCCTCCCAAGTAGCTTCCTCAACAAATTGGTTCTCTATAAGACCTTGACTGATGCAACCTCCTTGGTTCTCAACTTGCGAATCTGACAATCTAGAATCTGGATGGGAATCTCCTCATAAGATAGGATATACTTAATACCAATATTTTGTGTAGGTATAATAAGTGAAAGGATCTCCAATGCACTTCTTCAACATATAAATGTGAAACACCGGATGGACTGTTGCTAACTCTGACGGTAGCTCCAGCTCATAGGATACATTGCTAATCCTCTTGGATATCCTGTAAGGACCAATATACCGAAACTAAGCATCCCCTTTTTTCCAAACCTCATAACACCCTTCATGGGTGAAACCTTCCAAATAAACCGAAATATCCATCTCAACTCCAAGTCTAACCTTATAACATCTATAAAGGATTTTTGATAACTTTACGTTGTTTTCAAATTTTCTTGAATGATCTTCACTTTCTCCATAGCTTTATGAACTAAGTCTGGCCCTATCAACATAGCTTCACCCACTTAGAACCATTTAATAGGTGATCTACATTTTCACCATGAAGAGCCTCACAAGGAGCCATCTAGATGCTAAAGTGATAATTGTTGTTGTAAGAAAGCTCAATGCGAGGTAAGTGATCATTCCAATTACCCTTGAAATCGATCACACACACCCTCCACATATCCTCTAATGTCTGAATTGTGTGCTCTACTTGACCATCAGTCTAAGGATGGAAAGCGATGCTCAAATTTACCTTTGAACCCAAGACTTTTTGGAAAGACTTCCAGAATTGTGCAGTGAATTGCGCACCTCTATCCGAAATAATGGATATTGAAACTCTATTAAATATGACTACCTCTTGAATATATAATATGTCATAATCTTCTGCTAAGTAGAGAGTCTTTATCGGCAAGAAATGGGCCGATTTAGTCATCTGATCTACAATCATCCAAATCGAATCATGCTGCCTGCGAGACCGTAGTAAAACAGTAGTGAAATCCATATTGATCATCTCCTACTTCCATTCCAGAAGATCTATGTTTCGAGCCATACAACCATGCCTCTGGTGCTCTACCTTTACTTGTTGGCAATTCAGGCACTTAGCAACGAACTCTGCAATACACCTCTTCATACTACTCCACAATTAGACTTCCCTCAAGTCACGATAAATCTTTGTGGAACCAAGATGGATAGAGTATCTGCAGCTATGAGCTTCCTCCATGATCCTCTGTTGGAGTTCATCCACCTTTGGTACACACAATCTTCCTTGATACCTTAACACACCATCTCCCCCTTGTTCAAAAGCCATCACTTTTTGCGTATGAACATTTGCCTTTAATTCAAGCAAAATAGGGTCTTGCTCTTGTTTCTCTTTCACTTCAGACACTAGTGATGATTCAGCCCCATTAATCACCACCACTCCACTTTCATTGGAATATATTAAATGGACTCCTAACCGTACAAGTATGTGCACATCTTTGGATAATTCTTTCTTGTCCTCCTCAACATGGGCAGTACTACCCATAGAGAACCTGCTCAAGGCATCAACAACAACATTAGCCTTACCTAGGAGATAAAGAATACTCATATCATAATCCTTGAGTAACTCCAACCACATACTCTGTACGAAATTAAGCTTTTTCTGTTGAACACATATTGGAGACTCCTGTGATCGGTGAACACATTGACATGAACACCATAAAAATAGTAACGTCATATTTTTAAACCAAACACTACAGCAGCCAACTCTAAATCATGGGTTGGGTAATTCTTCTCATGAACCTTAAGATGTCTGGAGGTATAAGCTGTAACTTTGTCATTCTACATCAATGCACAACCAAGCCTTGTGTACCCTACGATAAGGTCAACAATAGGGCAATAGTCAACCATGTTTTCAATTCCTGAAAGCTTTTCTCACAAGTTTCTGATAGGGATGAAATAGATGAAAACCCTTCGATGAACCTTTTATAATAACCAGCCAATACCAAGAAACTCCTAATATCAATTTGAGATGTGGGTCTAGGCCAGTTATGCACTGCCTCAATCTTCTGAGTGTCAACTCGAATCCCATCAATAGAAACTATGTTGTCTAAGAAAGCCACTAACTCAGTCCAAAACTCACACTTAGAAAATTTGGCATACAACTCTCTATCTCTGAAAGTTTAGAGAGCTACTCTATGATGACTAGCATGATCCTCCTTATTCCTCGAATAAATTAGAATGTCGTCAATAAATATGATAACAAACATATCAAGATATTGCTTAAACACTCTGTTCATAAGATCCATGAACGTTGCAGGAGAATTAGTCAAACCAAATGACATGACAAGAAACTCATAATGACCATATCGGATCTTGAAAGTTGTCTTTAGAATATCACTATCTCTTACTCTCAACTAATGACAGGAAGATCTGAGGTCTATCTTAGAAAAGCAAGTGGCACCCCTGAAGTTGATTAAAAAGATCATTAATTCTCGAAAGGGGATACTTATTCTTTATAGTAACCTTGTTCAATTGGCAGTAACAGTAATCAATAGAAATCCTAAGAGAACCATCTTTCTACCTCACAAATAAGACCTGAGCGTCGCGAGGTGAGACACTTGGTCGAATGAAACCTTTATCAAAAAGGTCTTTCAACTCTTTTAGCTCAACTGGAGCCATTTCTATATGCATGAATAGAGATAGGATGAGTATCAGGAAGAATATCTATACCAAAGTCTATTTCTCTCTTGGGGGGACTCTGGGAAGATTATATGGAAAGACTTCTTCAAACTCACTCACAACTGGAACTGATTGAATAGGTGTTGTATCAACACTAGAGTCATTAACTCGGACTAAGTGATAGATACACCTCTTGAAAACTAACTTTCTAGCCTTAAGGTACGAAATAAAATGACCCTTAGTCACCGCTGAACTACTCCTCCACTCAAAATTGGCTCATTAGGAAACTGGAACTTAACTACTCGAGTTCTCAATCAACTGAGGCATATCAGGCATGAAGCCAGTCCATACCTAGAATAACATCAAAGTCCACCATATCTAACTCAACTAAGTGAGCCATGGTGTCCTCGTGATGGACAAAAATGGTACAATCATGATAAACTCTCCTAGCTAGAATAGACTCACCAATAGGCAAGGAAACACTGAAGGACTCAAGAAGTTGTTTAGGAATAATATCGAACCTCAAAGCAATATATGGAGTAACAAAAGATAGACTTGCACCAAGATCAAATAATGCATATACATCAAAAGTAAAGACTTTGATCATACTAGTGACAACATCTGAAATTCTCTTGTTCTTGAAAATTGGTGATAGCATATAGACGGTTTGCTCCTCCGCCTATTCCTGAAGAAGATTGGGCGCTATTGCCTTCATTCCCACTACCATGCTTGTTCTTAGGGCACTTTCTCAAGTAGTTACCATTCTGACCACACTTGAAGAAACCAATGGAGCCATCATGACACGTTCCTGGGTGGTTCCTACCACACTTAGCATATACATGAGTCTAATTACCTCCTTGCTCCACACTACCTTCAGATTGTGCAAATCTAGCTCTAAAGTTCTGAGAATTCTATGATGAAGTAACAGGTGCGCTAGCAGATGGAGGAGTAGGTCCATTTGGCTTTTGTTGAAAGGATGACCGGTTCATATTACTCTTCTGCTGCCTGAACTCATTTCCTATTGTCTTAGCCTTCTTGTTTCGAAACTCTTCTATATCTCTCAATTTATCTTCCTCAACCTGTTGCACATGGATCATCAGCCTTGCTATGTCCATGTCCCCTATCAACATTGCAACCTTACCCTCTTTTCTTGACAGACGAGACAACCCAGACACAAATAAGCTTATCCTCTCCTCATATCAGCAACCATCTCCGGAGCATAACAGGAGAGTTTAGTGAACTTGAGGTTGTACTCATGCACACTCATGGATTCCTTCTTAAGTGTGAGGAATTATCTTCCCTTTGCCTCCCTATGTTCATGGAGAAAGAAATGCCCCATGAAGGCTTCTTCGAACAAAGCCCAACTCACAATTGGTGCACCTTCAGCTCTACTTTTCATCCCTTTGCCGTACCAGACTATAGAAACACCCTTTAGTTGGTATGCAACTAGTTTAAAATGCTCAGCATTTACAACACGCATCACCTCAAACACTTACCGCAACACTTCCACAAAGTTTTCCAGATCCTCAGTGACACTTGAATCTGTGAAGTCTGGAGGATTCATCCTTAAGAACTCATGGATCCTGGATATATCAGCCATATCCCATTGATTACCACTTTGTTTCCTAGCTTGGTTGGTCAGAACTTGACTCAATATCTAGATAGCATACCGGAACTCAGCATTAGTGACCTCTCCTTGGGGTTGCACTTCTGGTGCATTGGGGACCCTTGATGCTGAAGATCAACATTTCTCCTAGCAGGACAACCTTGAACATCTCTTCATGGAGGCATGATCTGAAAGATATGCACAAGCACGAATGAAAAAGAAACTTTATAGAGTTGAACTCTATTGCACAAAAAGATTACGAAAGAAATGAGATAGGTACGAAATGTCGCAGCGTCCTAATTATAGATGTGGTATGTTTCACACCAATAACTAGGACTCTACAAACACAGCTTCATAGACACCCTAGGACTCTTGAACTTTGTGCTCTGACACCAAGTTTATCACACCCTGTGTAACATCCGACAATTTTAAATAGCTATGAAGAAGCTTGAAATTTGAAAGTAGCTATTTTTGGAAAAATTACAGAATCTGGAAAAAAAAAATTTGGCTAAGTGTGGAAATCAGTGATTTTTGGCCAACTTTGAACAGTTGTAACTCCTAGATCACGATGAGTTAGGAGTAGTTCCAGTTATGGTTGCGAAGCTTGTGGAATGATCTTTCCAACGCCGCTGAGATTTCTCGATTTCGAGTTCGTATGAGCGAGTTATGGCCATTGAAAGTTGGGCAGTTGGCAGGGAATCCGTCCGAAAATTTTAAGGGCATTTTGGTCTTTTCCCTAGCCATTTCTTTTGAGGTTATATTGTGTGTTAGGCTGTTTTTGGATCATTTTTATCCCATTTTAAAAGAGAAAGAGTTAGGGTTCTTGAGAAGAGAAGAAGAGGAGAAGAAGAGAAGAAGAGGAGAAGAAGAGGAGAAAGGAGATCAACTAGTTTCCGTCGTGGATTTTCGTCGGGGGTGATCCCTATCAAGGTATGTGAGTTCTTTGTGTGGTTTGATTGTTTCCCCCACACACCAAGCTCCTTTTTTTATGATTTGAGAAAAGGTTGGATTGTTGTTGAAGTTGTTGAAGTTGTTAGTTGTTGTTGAAGTTGTTGAAGTTGTTAGTTGTTGTTGATGTTGTTAGTTGTTGTTGAAGTTATTGTTGGTTGTGGGACATGATTGGGTTGTGTATTTGAGTTGTAATTTATTGTATGTTGAGAGATTGATGATCCCTAGTGTTTGGGATTAAATCCATTGAAGTAAGGGTGGTTTAGAGTTGAAGAAAAGAGGGAGGAAAGTTGTTTTTTTTTTTTTTCTGGGAACAGGGGCTGGTGCCTGGCAGAAGTGGCCAGCAGTCCCGTTTGAAGTTGAGCGCCAAGGACGTCAATCCTTCCCGCTACCTTAATTCCCCATTTGTATTTTATTTTGTTCCTAGGTATTATACCTATGTTTTTTAGTTGTTTCCAACATTCCAAGGTACTTCTAAAAGTCAAGAACTCTTCCGTAATATGTGAGCAATCACTTTGAATCCAAAATTCCATTTTTAAGGAGAGTTAGTTAGAAGTCAAGTGAAGTTAGAAATTAAGAGTTAAGCTTAGAAGTTAAGCAAGTCAAGCTAGTTGTAAAGTTGTTCTAGAGTCTTTATTAAACGTTTTAACCTTATTTTTAGACTCAAGTGTCAAGTTAAGAAAAGAGTTTAGAGTTTCAAGCTAAGAATCTCAAGTTTCAAGTTGAGTTCATTTTCTCAAAGTTATTAGGGAACTATGTATTCCCAAAGAAGTTTTAAAGAAATGTCTTTACATTTAAACAAGGTTGGAAACTGAAATTTCCAAATAGCCTTCGGGATAGTTTTTTTTGAGTAATTATCTCATGTCAGCAGGAAGAAATGTGTTTTAAAAACATAAGAGCCAGTACATTTTTGGGAGTAGTATCGAGCACCGAATTGGGGGAGCGTTCAAAGAACCCACAGCCCCCATAGAACCATGTTAGCCACCATGGGTAGAAAAGGATCATGCTCTTTAGATGAATCCTTTTCATATTAGACTAGTGGATCCATTAGGCAGTTCAGGTCTTATACCTTTGGCCGGGTATAGGATGCTCTGGCAGCGTGAGGTTGATCGCTGTATCATCACTTTAGCTCTTATGTGATGGTTGTCGGTTAGAGATACTCCCACAGCAGTTATTGTATTTTTATACATGGAAATTATTGTATTTTATATACATCAGTTTAATTGTATTTATATATACATCTCAGGCTTATTGTATCCTTGTATACACACAGAGTTTTATAGCATGTTTTAAACAGTCTTTCTTTATATCGCACTTGTTTTAAATTGTCTTATATTGAAAGAAGTCAGTCAGGTTGAGTTGAGTTGAACAAGGTAAACTTTTCAGTTTCTTTCAAATTTCCTTCTAGCCTTTGTTGCTTAGTTTTCCAGCTCGCATACTAGTACCTTCCATGTACTGATGCCAGTGGGCCTGCATCGTCTTATGATGCAGATACAGGTACCCCGGATCAGCATCCTGCACGTCGTTGATCCAGCTGAGCACTCCAGAGTCAGTGGTGAGCCTCCTTGCATTCTGGAGGACTCAATTATTTTGTGTTCTTAGTTTTTGTTTTATTAGGATGTTACGGGGTCTGTCCCAACATCCATCTCAGTATTTAGAGGCTTCATAGACAGTCAGACAGTCAGTCAGTTAATTTGGAGTCTCTCATGCATGTATATATTTAAATATCCTATTTTGAGACTCGAGATGCCTTGTTGGCAAATTACTTTCAGTTGAGTTGTTTTATAACTTTTCATTGCATTGAGTTATCCTGTTGAGTTAAGTTTCCGCTGAGTTAAGAAAGCCAGGCCAAGGGTTCGCTTGGGGGCCAGCGATGGTCTTCAAGTGCCGATCACGTCTGGGGTGTAGGCTCGGGGCGTGACACCCTGAGCCTATATCCTGACGTGGCCGGCACTCGAGAACCATTGTTGGGCCTAAGGGAACCTTGAACTTGCTCAACTCTCAGCAGAAGAATTACTCAACAATAAATAAACTCAAAAAAAAAAACTTTTCTCAAATGTCTTTAAAGGAAATAACTCATAATGTGTTAAAACATTCACTAGCCACAAGAAGGCGGCTCAAGTCTAACACATTAACAACTGAAAATGAAACAAACTTCTCAAACTTCTACTATCTATGAAGCCTCTAAGTACTAAGATGGATGTTGATAAAAGACCCCCAATCATCCTAACAACTGAAAATTAAACTGGGGAATCCTATGGAAGCGAGGAGGATCACAAAAGAAACTCTGGTACTTCAAGCGGTATCTACGAAGCGCTTGTTGATGACCCTGATATGCTATATCTGCATCATGAAACGATGCAGGCCAAATGACATCAGTACATTGAATGTACGAGCATGTAAGGGGAACAATGAACATAACATAAAAGCTTGAACTTGGAAATGAAACATACTCACCTCATCTCCACTTAACTCAACCTCAACTCATGGATACTCAACTTAGTAAAGTATAAAAATAACAATAAAGATGAAGTTTATATAAATTGTTTAAAATAGTAGATAACAACTGAATTTATTTAAAAATACAATAATAATGCTAATTTGGGAGATTTTCTAACCGACAACAATCATTATGAGTTATGTGATGATACAACGTCTAGACCACGCTATGAGAACTCTCATATACCTTAACGGAGTTTAAGACATCCTTAACTAAGTGGATCCACTAAACTATGCTTAAAAAGTAAAATGGAATCATCTAAAAAATATGACCCTTTCTACCCATGTTGGCTGTATGGTTTATGAGGACTTTGAGTTGTTTGAACTCGTCCCCCATATCGGTGCTGAATTCTACTCCCAATAATATAACTAAGCTCATATGTTTAAAAATATTTCCTCATCCTTAAATTTTGGGATTATTACTCAAAAGGTTATCTTAAAAGAGATTATACTCAAAATCTCCTCATGAACTCGTTTGGAAATCGACGTTTCCTCTCATTTTAGATGTAAAAATATTTACTCTTGAAAATACATAGTTATTATATATTCATTTTGAAAAATGAAACTCAACTCTTCTCATCCTCATACTCAAGTACTCAAGTCTTCAAATAGGCTTTTAAAAGTTGCAAAAGACTTCTCATATGACTCAAAAGAACTCTCTCGAACTCTACTCTTAAGTCGATCTTGGATTAAGTTATGAATTTAAGAATTATTATTCATAATATGAAGGATCTCGTGATGATTAAATGTGGTTTAGATAGTTAGGATTAAGAAAGGAATGAAAGCTCAACTCGGAGGGACAAGTATGGATCGTTGAACAAAGAAGAAGGTGGCGTGACGCTTTGGGCGTAGGGGTGGTGCGTCGCACCAGGCCTCCAACTATAGGGGGCCTCCAACTACTGCTGGGCCCCACTCCAGCCCTTCAGGCGCATCTGGGTCGCAGTGCCCCAGCCTCTTCCCAGAATGATCCGGCGAATGTTTCTTGTCATGTTCTGACACTAATTCGCCTAGAATCAATTGTTTTCCTCAAATTTTCCTTATATTCAATTTCCTAAGACAAGTACACAAGAATCTACTCACTTTTCCTCAAGAACAACTCTTAATAATTGAAATCCTCAACTCAAGAATTCATCAACTCCATAAACAAAGCATGAAGAACAAAACTTCAAGAACACCCATCAAGAATTCAAATCGTTCAACCTCAAGAACCAAATTACGGATAGGAGTGTCGGTGAATGTACCCAACACTATAAAAACTTATATACCTTAATTTGGCGAAACAAATCCTTGATTCGCAAGAAATCTTGGTGAACTCTTGAACTCCTCCTTGTTTCCTCCTTTTGAACTCCTCTCAAAACAATAAGCGTGATTTTGAATTATGAAAACTGATATAAATCAGTGTAGACCCCTAAAATATTTCCAAAAACGTTTAAAGCTAAAGGTTGAAGACCAAAATATCCCCCATTAATTCGGGTAAATTTCCTTAATTGGATAGGCTGAACTCAAACAGACATATCTCCCTCATCTAAACTTGGATTTTAGCAAACTTGGTGGCTTTGGAAAGAGGATCCAAAGACATTTCATTTGATATATTATGAGGCACCTAATTCATCATGTACTGAAAGTTATGGTCATTTCAAATTGATCCAAAACTTACAACTTAAGCTTAACTTGAACAAATCTTAAGTTATCTCTTTCCAAATTAGTTCTTTCTAAATTAGTTATTTATAAGACTGAGGTGTTATAGAGATAAAAGAGGATGACTTAGGAAATATGTGTTGAATATTGATTAAAACGTAATTAGAGGTTCCTATTTAGTTGGTAGAGTAACACGTTTGTTAGGAGTCCTAGTTGAATCAAAGCATATCTCTTTTAGTTGCTAATATTTACTTTAGTGGATAAGGTTGTGGTTAAGTTAGTGGGTCATGTTTCTCTTAGGTGGTTGAGTCTTAATTCATATTTAAAGTGTCCTATGTATTTTCTTTAAAAATATCAGAAATATAATGTGAAAGTTCTTTGCGACTCTTCTTTTTCCTTCTTATACATTGCTTCTTCTTTCTTTATTATTCAACAAAATTGGTATCAAGAGTCAGGTTAGGTCAAACTGAGTGCAAATTAGTAGCAAGAATAAAGTGACAATTGAGAGAAAAGAATGGTTACACGTGGAGCATCTACCACATCTCAACTACTAATTCCCATCTTTAATGGGGATAAATACGAATTTTGGAGCATAAAGATGAAGACGTTTTTTCAAGTCTCAAGAATTGTGGGATTTGATGGAAAAGGGATATACTGAGGAGGATGAAGCACAAAGGTTGCGGGAGAACAAAAAGAATGACTCCAAGGCGTTATTTCACATCAAGCAAGCGATGCATGACTCAATTTTTTCCAGAATTGCTATTGCAGAAACCTCAAAGTAGGCATGGGATATTCAGAAACAAAGAATTCCACGAATTGACAAAGGTAATGAATGTTAAACTCCAATCACTTCAACGTGATTTCAAATATTCATCCATGAAAAGTAGTGAATATGTTCAAAGCTACTTATCTTGGGTGAGCGCAATTGTCAATCATATGAAGGCATACGGTGAAAAAATTGCCGATGAAACTATAGTTTCTAAAGTTTTGAAAAGTCTTAATAAAAAATTTCATCATGTCATAGCAGCTATTAAGGAGTCTCGTGATTTATCTAATTATGATTTTGATGAATTGATGAATTAATTGCAAGCTCATGAGGATAGACTGAATGCTTCTCAAGAAAAGTGTGAAGAAAAGGCATTTTAGATCAAGGGGGAGTCTTCTTTCAAAGGCAAATCAGAAGTTTCAAATGCCAGAGGATATGAAGGAAGAAGTAGTTTCCATGGATGAGGTCGTGGCAGAGGATGAGCTCAGTTTGGTTGTGAGCACTGTAAATTGAAGATCAATATTCAGTGTCGCTATTGTAGAAAATAGAGCACAAGAAAGCTGATTGTTGGACTAAACAGAAGGATGAACAACAACATACCAATTTCACCAAGCAACAACAAGAGGAGGCTAATCTGTTCATGGCTCACTCGACAATAGATATTGGTTCAAATGTCGTACGGACATTGATAGTGGTTGCTCCAACCACATGTTGAGCAGAAGGTCATTGTTCAAAGAACTTGATGAATTAGAGAAGTCAGAAGTTCATCTTGGAAATAACAAGGCAATGACAGTCAACTGGAAAGGCACAATCACTCTTAAAACTTCTTAGGGTAATGTCAAACTTCTCCATGATTGCAATATGTTCCTTGTTTATCCCATAACTTGTTAAGTGTTGAGAGACTGATGAATTGTTGATATTCAATTTTGTTTGATGATGATTCCTGTAGCATTCAAGAAAAAAGTTCAGGACACAAAATTGTTGACATTCAAATGACTCAAAATAGAATGTTTCCTCTTGAAGTTTTTGATGTTAAAATTTTTACATTAATTACCAAAGGCATTATAGAAGCTAATTTGTGGCATTTGTGGTATGCTCATTTGAATGTAAAGGGGTTACAATTATTAGGTCGTAGAAATATGGTTCTTGGTTTGCCTAGAATTGATGCTCTTGAATTTTGTGAAGGATGTGTGTATGGGAAGAAAAATAGAAATTCATTTCCTATAGGCAAGTCTTGGAGAGCTTTTGTTTGTCTTGAATTGATGCAATTTGTTGAAGATCATGTAAAGAAGGTGGACAAATTTTATCAGAAATTCATGCCAAGGGGGATATTTTTTTGGTTTTATTTGCCTTGAGTTTCTTACCATAAATAGGTTTTCCTTTTAGGAAAAAGTTTAGGAGTAGTTAATCCTTTCCTGGTAGGAAAATGTTTGGGACTCTATAAAAAGAGGTTTGTTCCATCTAACTTAATCAGAATTCACAATGTAGTCCTATGGGCTTTGAGAGTTTTGATTAGGAGGGAGAATTTGTGGGACGCAAGTTTGATACGTTATCACTTGTGTAAACCTCCTATGTATTCCGAGTGAATTGATTGAGGTTGTTTCTCTCTATATTTTGTACTCTCATGTTTATATAGTGGATAGTTCATCTCCTTTGTGGTTTTAAGTCGATTGACCCAACCACGTTAAATTTTTGTCTTTTGGTATATTTCTCGTTTGTCTTCTTACTCATGGTCTTTCAAGGTTTGCTTTGCTAGCTTCTACATTACACCTGATTAATTATTTTGGATCCTAACAATTTCTTCGATTCATTAATGATTTCTGCCTGACTGGTTGCTTTGTCGAATACCCTACCAACATTAACCGGGACATTACATATGTGAATAGTTCTTCACGATGAGAAAATGTAAAATCCAAATGCGCGTACTCAAACTTTTTATATGATACAGGTCATAATGCTTCCTAACCATGGACGGCCTGATTATGTTGTCCTTCTGCCCAACAACAAGGTCAACAGGAATATCAATAAAGAGATAGTTCTTGCCCAAATCCAAGGGATGTGGTGATCCATAGACTTCCATGTTTGTAGCAGCACTCCCATAGTCAAACATGATATATTTATGGCTGCGTTTGATCTTGTGCCATGTGAAGTGCCACGCAAAATGAAACAGCTGGCATATCATTCATACTGTAATGTGATAACCCCAAAGCTCCGACCCAATTCGAACTATCTCCACCAACCACATAACTTATCAGGGTTCATACAAGGCTTCCAACTGCAGGTAAGTTATGGAAGTCACGTGCCAACTTATTGACCAGCATGCGGAAAAAACGAGTGGGTATATAGAAAGATGGCACAAAGTTCAATAGTAAAGGAGATAACACTAGGAATACGTACTCCATCACCGTGAATACAATATTCGAATCATGATGGAAGCCAGCAGGTGATAACAAGATTATTCTTGAATGCCTATGGGGTTTTTCCTTGACTCGCTGGGTAATGACATACATCAGAATAGCAGCTCCACCCAAACTATGGGAAATAGCACAGAGTTGTTAAGAATTCCCACATCGGAAAAGGAATGGGAATTTGATCTCCTTATATGGACTTGGGCATCCTCCCTTCATAAGCTAGCTTTTGAGGTTGAGTTAGGCCCAAGATCCATGTTAACATGGTATCAGTGCCAGGCCCATCCTAATTTCTTTGTTCACCGATGTTGGGCCCCAATATTATAATGTCCACACTCCAGTTAACGAGGTATGGGTGTACGGGAGAGTGTTAAGAATTCCCACATCGAAAAAGGGATGGGAATTTGGTTTCCTTATATAAACTTGGGCAATCCTTAGGCCCAAGATCCATCTTTACAAGAGCTTGTATGGTTGATCACTCTCACACTCTTCCTCAAAACCCACTTGGCTATTTTTAAATTCAGAAACTTTTATTTCATGGATCTTCTGTATGATCGCAGGTATATCTTGTGTCCCGCGCTCATTTATGAAGTACCTCTAGTATCTACATGCACATGCCACGTACAGAAAGTAAAAGTAAGTTGCGTGAAATGTAGCAATGGTAGATATATAAAAAACCAATAACAAGAACAGAGAATATGGATAAAGGTACTTCCGAAATGATGGGAGCTGCATGAAGTAGTGCACTTACTGTCGTGGGGTATATATTGCCGTCAACATGTTCTCTCGAAACCAGCCCGCGAAAAATTTCCAAGGAAAACATCATACCATGAACAATAAAGAAAAATATGTCACTTAATTATCCCGGTAAGAAAAACAACCATAGTATATTGCACCAAGAGACATTGGCTAAAAAATCCAAAGGACAAACCTTGATCATAGGCTGCAAATGCAAGAGAACCAACAACTCCATTCGATATCCAACTGTAGAGTCAGGTCACCGTTTAAGATGTAAGATGAACTAAATGTCTATGTAGTTGACAATTGTAACTGATCAAACTACAATCTTAGCAACAAAGGGGAAAAGGATATCTAAGAACTGAAAGATTAGCATGACTTAAAGCAATCAAATACATGCATTGACAAAGAGTTCCACTGGTCAGTTCTAGCGACTTTTAAATAAAATATTAAAAGAAATAAAAAAGAAAATGGGAAGCCATGTCTCTTCTAATTTTTGCTTATAATATACACAACCCCGATCCAATAATATATCACTTCATAGATTTTTAAATCCCTATTGATTAGTATGCCTTCCAAATATCATTTAGTTATACTAATACTAGTTATAAACCTGAAGAACCAGAAAGGACAACTTAACAATATGTCGACAAGATAAATATCAGTGGTCATTTTAACCCCAACTTAGACAATGAGTAAATCATATACATATAGAGGAAAATGTGACATGAAGAATTAACACAGATGTGTGGCTCACCCCATGGATGAATCCAAAACCCCATGTTGTAGATAAACAACTTTCCGCACATTACGGCTGCAATATCAAATTTGGATCATCAAATCACATTCATAAACGGGCACCCACCAAAAAGCTCTGTATAAAAAGAGACAACGATGTCAAAACAGGAATCCAAACCTTGGAATTCTCTCCAAAAGGAGAATATAACCATCGTTAGTTACCACACGAAGAGCTTCATATGGGTACCTACAACAGAAAGCACTTATATGCTGAGAATAATAGGAACGCCAAACTCTATGTAAAAATATCAATATAGTTATGAATACAAGATTCCTGCTGAATGCCCATGTTTCAAGTCTGGAGAGAACAATGTAATACCCCTAAACCACAAAGATTTCCCTATCTGCTAAAGCCAACAAGGATTGAAAGAGGACAACAAAAAAAAAAATACCTTGTCTACCAGTAAACAACGATCATTTCACTAAGGAGAAGAAAAATCAAAAGGTTGCAATATAAAGCTCCTATTTACTACTGAACAATGACTCCACAGGCAGAAAGAGATTAAAAGAGGACGGTCGATCATCACAGAGATCTGAAAATTTTGTAAGACATGAGTATCTACCAATGAACAGTTTGCACAAATTCTTCCTTTTTCCACAGTTGATCAATTTTGACAGTCTACCAAAAGCTTAATGTGTAGAAATTATAGCGTACTCTAGGCTCAATGCAGCGAGTAAAAAAACACAAATGCAATTGGAATACAAATGAGATGCTCATCCTTTTCAACACCATATTAACTCCAAACAACTTCATGAAAATACCATCACAGTTCATTTGACAAATTTGAGTCTTCTAAGAAAAAAGTTATATTTATTTGAACATGTTATCTGTTGTTCAAAAACATCTCAATCCAAGGGAACATGCATGTCAGTTTTGGCAAAGGAGCGGAATCAAATCAAAGTGTCTTACCCAAGCTCTGTTATGACATATTGACACGTCCTAGCATCTGTATTTAGGGAATGATAAAAGCTTGTTTGTCATTCTCTAGGCATAGATCATTCTCTAAAAGAGTATATGTAGGTACAGATACACCTGAACCATCAGTAGGAACATCCTCAGGACCACTCATACAAGAAAAGAACCATTTCACCACTTCCATAAAAGTGACTATCTTGAAAGAAGACAATGTGTTGCCTTGTGGCTAAATCCAAAGACAGTCTCAATAATAAACTCAATACAAGATAAATCAATTCAAGACTTTTTAAGAAAACCAGTAATGGCCAAATGGGAGTGAAAAATAACAGTAAAACAATTACTTAAATGACCAATTGTAATACCAAAAAAGAAAAAAAACAAACAATGAACCGTCCTCTAGCCCCAAACCAAAAAGATGAGTAGAATAAATGTAATATGTAAACGAAACACCCAACACATTTATCAAAAAAGAGAAATGGATCTGGAAAGGCATAAATCATGTGTATGATTCAGGAAAGTTAAGCCCCCTGCCACTAGTTTGGAATTGAGGACACTATAAAAGGAGAAAACTGAATATGTCACACTCACACCTCAACTACCCTTCTATTAGTGGCACGTTGGACAAAGTAGTCCTTGAGTGATTGTAATCTCTTGGTAGCTTGAAGAGGGGAAGACTGGAGACTCCCAGACATAGTTCGTGAACCATAGAGATACAACGGTATTCCCAACATAAATTTAATGGGGGAAAGGAACCATGAGGAGATGTATCTGAGCAACTGTACCCAATTATTGCTCTGCCTAGTAAAACTGCTCACTCTGGATGCTCGAGAACTTTGTAACAGAGGAGACATTGGACTGCTGTTTTCATTAACATCTTCCTGTGATGAGTATTCTACACTTGATGAGGCATTGGGTTCAACAGAATGCTCATGAATGAGTTGGTTAAAGGATGAGACACCACTGTGATCACCAGGAAGAAGCATGTTGACAAAATGTGCCGTTATTGAAAAAACAAGAAATGATACGTAAGATGTTTGACATTTTTAACATAATTGAAAACAGAGGTGACAGAAGCAACACAGTTCGCAATGCATAACTAGAGAAGCAGGAAATTATCTGAATTTTAGAGCATGGGTAAAGAGGAAATGAAGATTGAAACTCACTCTTCTATCCAGCGTGGAAGCCTAGGCCCACGAAATGGTGGCCGAAGCTCCCAACCATGGATACCCTCAAGAATAGAAGAGTTCCCTGGTAATATTGTAAATAATAGTGCGGACACCCCATTTATCAACCTCACAACATTATTCAATGACTCATAAGTGAATGTTTTAACTAATCTGAGAAGAATGAACAAAGAGATATTAACATCAAATAATGGATCCATTCCAAAAGTTGCTTAAGAAAAGTTAGCAGACAAAAATACACACACAAAACAGCATGTTTTAACTGCAAGGATTTCATGTAAGCATTCTGAAAAATTTACTATCGCTTTTTCAGAAGGTAAACAACTACTATGACATCCTCAAGAGAACTTCTTCATGCAATTTCTCATTTATCCCCTGAATGGAAAATATAAAATTGATGATGATAGGGTATCCACTTCAAAAGTATATCTGCATTGGTGGAGTTTTCATGATCTTGTCTCTTATTGTACTTTCACCATTAGTTTTGTCACTTAAATTGCATCAAGAAATAAATATAACCAGCTCAAAGGATTGTTTCCCATACCGTAACATCTATCCCTGGTCACTTCTAGATAGAGCCAGTTATTTCCTAATCAGCACAACCAAATAGATTAGTCAGATCAACTTACAAATACACTATTCATATACAACTTTTCTCCTAACAGGTGAGGAATATATCCAAACTCATTGTTTCATATCTTAAATACGTGACCTAAAATGTTGACAGCAAAACTTCAGCTGTGTCAGCCTTGAGTACATAGAAAATGTCTGCTCTTTTGATAAAGCGAATAACAGTGTCTTCCATAGTCTATGTTGCTCAGACTCTCCAATATTGTATCTGCATCCACGTCAGATCCTTCAAGAATGCACTACATTTGAAGGACCCAATATACACCCATAGATATTTTTGAAGAGTCCTAAAAACATAGCCCATAATTCCTCCTTTTCTCTAAATATATAGTAATGGTAATTGTAGCGTTCGTGATTCACCTAGTTTTCTCAATTATGCTACCGGGTAACGTATTAAAAACAAATGCACATCCTCCGAGTTCACATAGAAGACCATCATTATCAACTGATATAAAGGGCTCTTCTTTCACCATATAAAGGATCCAATGCTAATTATCTCCTTTATTATATCAGTCTGGCACTCTCTATAAATGCATCATCTTCAACATGTCTCTCTGTATGCATATACACTTAAACTCCTCTCTCATTGGTTAGATATTAGAGACTTCACGTTTATTTATTCTTAAATTATTCTCAGAGTACTTCATGGTGAATTGAGTTAATTACAATTCTACTTTTTATATACTAGTAAAGTGTTTTGGGCTAAAATCATCCTTGAAGTATAACCCAAACTTAGGTACATCCTTATACTATAATTATGATCAAAATAATCCTTTTAAAAATCCCAAAATTTGCAATGAACATTCTTCTCTTAACGTATATTTAAAAAAACTAACTTTTGTTACAAAAAATTTTGGAATAGTTAAAGGATTTTTTTGTTCACAATTGTAGCATAAGGATATAACGTAAGTTTGGGTTATGATTCAGGGATATTTTAGCCCAAAACTCTACTAGTAAAACTAGTCCACTCCCCCCCACCCCCTCCCTTTTTAGAAAATTTTAGGTTTATCAAACATAAAAATCATATTTGTATGTTAGAGCTATAGTTTGCATAATTGCGCTGCATAACAAATTTTATGTTTGCAAATCGCAAGCAACTTCGATTTTCGTAAAATTGCAGGCATTTGATTTGTATAAATCGCAACGATTTGTATAAATCGGGCATCTGTGTCTATAGAAATTGCATTTGTATATGTATATGTTCTTTATGTTTGTATATTTGCTTAAAACTTGAATTTGTATACGATTGAATCGAAATAAAATATTTGTATATTAAATCTCTCTCACTTTATACTACACAAATTATACATTGTAATTTGTATAATTTGTGTTTGTATAAATCGAGAAGGAGAGAAAGGCAAAAGAGAACTGGTAGAGGAAGATATGTATTTGTATAATTATAAGTGTATAGGACGAAAATATATATATTTATATTTTTATATACAATTTTCTCTCGCTTATACAAACACAAACACAATTTATTCATTTGTGTTTGTATAAAGTGAGAGAGGCTAGGGAGAGTGGCGAGCGAGATCATGGAGAGTGGCGAGAGAAGAGAATGACAAGTGTTTGCTACATATTTGAATTAAATGAAACTGTGGTTATAGCATTTAATTTGAATTAATAGTTTGTTATTTTATACAATTTTTCCTTTTATTTTTGGTGCATAAACTCTCTAGAAGCCCATCACTTGATCATAATTCTTCTAGTAAGTTGTTGTTCCTACGCTTAGCATCCTAAATCTCAATATCTTTCACATTATGTTACAAAACATCAAAACATCAGAGGAATTATCCACTATTTTCTATTCATACACACAATCAATTCAACATTTAACCTAATACTGCAAAAAAAAATCACAAATTATCAAACAACCAAAAAAATAAAGTAAAAAAATGATGTATATACTTTTGAGACATGAACTTGCAGCTTGATGGGAAATCAATAAAGGAGCTAACATTACAAGAAGAAGAGATGAATTAACATACTCTTTCGGTTACAGCAAGGATATGGTTAACGAGCCGTTGCATTGGTTGCGACGATTTATGTTGCGAATCAAAACTATTATGCAATGGTGAGAGAGAGAACGTCGATTTCTTTTATGCACACATAGTGCAACGTGTCAATTCCTTGTCTGTTTACACTACCATCGCTTTCCACGTGTGTCTTGAGGTACGCAAATATAGCCTATGTTATGGACTCAATATATGTTTTACTTAATTTAATTTAGAAAAAATTACTAATAAATAACTTAACATAACTATAGTTATAACTAATTATAGTTCGCTACTAATGTTTCATTCGAATGTGTTTGACTGTGTTGTGTGGTCAATGGCAAATCGAAGATTTTTATTCAAAAATTTCATAAAAATAAAATTATAAACGTGTGAATAAGCCAATAAAACACAATTTCAAGGAAGTAGAAATAAATAAATTATCGGTACAAAAAGTTTGTTTCGTAACAAGAGACTTAAAACTAAACATGAGTGATTACATTAAAAGAAAAAGCTAGCCAAATGTGTCAATCTAGAGCTAGAATGCTTAACTAGAGCAAAAAATGATGTCAAGTATAAAAAAAAATAGCCATTCACAATGTCTCACTCCAAAACTAGAGTGCTAACTACAAAGTCCAAAAAGAGATCACTTCTAATACTTCTCAAGCACATTTACAATACTATTTAGAAAGGTTTCATTGCTTGAAAAGACAATAATATCATCAGTTGAAACATCATTTCACAAATCCTTCTTTATTTTTTTATATATATATAAAGGAACCATGCAACCACTCAAGAATTCATTATTTATTCGACTTCACAATTCATTCTTAATAAAAATTATTGCAGAAAAAGCTCTTTCAATGGATCTAGTGGCAACTGGTAGAAGTACAACAAATTTCACCAGATCACTAAGTCCATGTAAATCAGAGAACCTTTTATCGATATCACGAACATCAATAATGTTATTTTTCTAGTTGATTCTCAAGTGCACACATACTAAATTCATCAAAATCAGTAGAATATAATGCAGTCTTTCTCATTATTTTCTAGATATCAAAACTTGAAAATGATTCTGTGAAATTCAAGCGAGCTACTCCATAATGTTACGCGAAAAGGGTCTTTAAAATACTCCAACTTTGGTCGAAATTGTTGTTACGATACTAAACTTTATGAAGGACCTTTTACCCCCTGCACTATTTAATAGTGTATTTTAAAGGTATATATGTGTCCACGTGGACACATTACTATTTATAATGATGCAATATTTATGATGTCCACGTGGGCCCATATATACCTTTAAAATACACTATTATATAGTCCAGACGGGTAAAAGGTCCTTTCCAAAGTTAGGTATCGTAACAGAAATTTCGGTCAAAGTTCATTTACATTTCAGACCTTTTTCCCTAAAGTAACTCAATTGTCACCTCATAAAAATGATCATTGAGTTGTTACAGTTGCCAATCAATTATTTTACAAAATACTTCAACATGATAATGATGAAACACAGTATAATCAAAAGGTTCACTCTATGATCTTTAATAATTAACATACAACCCATCAAAATTAGGTACCACAATGTTATACTTAATACAAAATATCGACACCTTAGTAACAAACAAATTTCATCTTTTTTTTTTCTCAAGTCTTGCAGCCTTCCTTTGACCTCTTTAACAAGTATCATTGCATTTGTAATGTGTTGCTACTGTTTGTATAACACATGTACTAAGATCATTTGTAATTCCTAAAATTTCTTTCATCAAATGCATTGTGAATATAACCTACTATGTTTGAACAACTCTAATATATTTGATTGCCCTAGATCATTCATCCAAGAATATGTAGTTTCAACAACGTTATCAAATATGACCATAATTGTACCTAACTTGTGAATAAAACAATTAAAAGATTTGAAGTGAGATTCCCAACGATTATCAAGCTCTAAAAGAATCAAGTTCTTGATGCATGCCTCTACCAGTTTTAAGCTCATCCATATCAAAAGTATCTTGAATTTTTATTTTTTGAGTATCTAGATATATTCATCCATACATTTATTAGACATCGCAAACACATTAAAAATATTTTATAGCAATTGTAAAGTTCTCCCACTTGAAGACATCTTTTAAAAATAGTAATGAGAGTTAGTTGAAGTTAACGAACAAAATAATGAATAGAATAAGTAGATCTACTTTCTTTCTTAATCAACATCTTAAGGTAATTGATATCACCTTGCATATTACTTGTTCGGTTTGACTGTTCATCGATCGGGTGGATCTATATGCTTCGGGGCTCCATCATAGCATTGTGCACACACACAAGTTAGACTCAAGGAATGTAGAGAAAGTAAATTGACAATTACATCTTTTAGAAATAAACACTAGAATTTTTAACATGAAAAATGTCAAGAAGTCTTGTTATATTTTAGGTGTTTTAATGATCCTCACAAATGCAGGGACACGGTCCTTGCATAGTGCTCTCGTCTAGATTCAAAATGGGGTACGACTATAAAGATGTCATGACATGTGGTAGGTGAAAAGTGCAGTGTACTACACCAATATGAAGAGCAGATGAGATTGTGTTGTTTCAGTGGCTCACAAATGAAGGGACCTGGTCCTTAGCAGAGTTCTCTCCATCAGATGTATAATGGTGTACAACTGTAAAGTTGTCATGTCAGTGGGTTGGTGAATTCGTCAGCATACTTCACCAATAGAAATAGACAATGTTGTTTTTCTAGTGGACAATAGCTCTTTTTGCTCGATATAATCAAATGAAAAACAACAAGAAGATTCATTCATTCAAAAGAAAAAAGAGTTAGAAAGTCTTCTCAAGAACTCACAAAGAACATTTCATGGGACCTGGTCCCTGCAAGACTGCGAATGTGAAAAGGATGACAAGATAGTTGTCAGAAAATCTTTCACCTCTGATGTGGTAGGTGCACATCCTTTTAGGGAAGCAAACTTTCAGGCAATGAGGTTGTCTCAATGAGTTTGTGTTCATTTCATATACACAAACTTAAGATTTGGCAAACAAAACTCACAAGCTTAAAAAGAGAATGCAGTCTTCAAGGAAGAACTCAAGCACAAGAACATATACAACAAGGACCTGATTAACTGAAGAAGTGCTTTCCATACATGCTGTTGTTCTTGAATGTTTGTATTAAGCTAAACTTTTAGGATTTGTTCCACTCTAGTTAGAAACGTTTCAAATCTTTGTTTAAGTCTTTGTAAGAACATTGTTAGAGTTAACCTTGTGTCGTACGATTAAAGTCTATATTAATCAGTGAGGGTTAGTATAGTGGACAATAGATGCACTACTTTGGCTTGTTAAAGTAATAGGGGTATACCTTAGTGCAGGATTAGGGTGTTAATCTCACTGTTCTGGTTGTAATATGTGTTTCACTTTTGTTTGAGAAGATTAGTGAAAACAGTTTGAAAATCCTATGTGACAGGTTGTGGTTTTACTCCCTTGAGCAAGGAGGCTTCCACGTAAAACTCGTGTGCCTATTTTTACGTTGTGCTATTTATTTTCTGGACTTTCATTCTGTCGGGGACCCGGTCCTATGATCACTGGTGGACGCGTATATTCCAACAATTGGTATCAGAGCGAGGGCTCTTTATCTGGTTAACATGAAGAGAGATTCCTACAAGGAATGATGACACCACTGAACCTACAAAGAAGTCAATCCCCTACAAAGCCACCTCTTTTTGATTGTCAGTTATACAGACACTGGAAGATTTGAATGAATGACTATCTCATGGAAAATGATATTGAGGTATGGAATGTCAAATGTGTAGGTCCTTATGTGCCAACTATGGAGGTTAAAGATGGAAAGGTCACAAGAGTCATTCCGAAAACTCGACAACAATACAACGACTCTAACAGAAGATAAGTCCAGAAAAATCGCAAAGCCAGGAAGCTACTGATGTGTGGCATTGGAGTAAATGAATGGGATCTGATCTCATCTTGTGAATCAACCAAAGAAATATGGGATCTGTTGAGAACAACGTATGAGGGAATTGAGGAAACTAAGCTAGATCTCTTTACTACTCAGTTTGAAAGTTTCACATAAAAGAAAGTGAATCCATTCACGAAATGTGTACCAGATTCTGAACCATTACAGATGAGCTTATGTTCCTTGAAGAACCAGTCCCTATGTGTAAGAAAGCTTCTAATATACTGGAAATTCATCCTAGATCCTGGACAAATGACTTTGTGACTGGGAATGAGACAAGGGAACCTGGAGTAGTGATGTTGTATGCATTATTTGAGCATCTTCAAGTTTATGAGATGCACTGAAAAAGGGAGGGTCTCATTCTCAAGGTTGAAGATAAGAGGAAAGATCTGATTGTTGTTGATGAATCACTTGCTTCCAAAGTGTCACAAAGTGAAACCCCTAAAATAATTGAGAACATTAGCTATTTCACTCAAAGATTTCAAAAAATCTTGATAGAACATGGAGGTTTCATGAAGAAAGAAAATTACTACAGTGCTACAAGCTCTAGTGACATGTGTTACAAGTGTGATCAACCAGGTAACTCCATTAGAGACTATTCTATGCACAAATCTGACCACGAGAATATGTCAAGTTTGGATAAAGTAAAGACAAAGAGAAGGACTAGGTTCGTGACAAGCCATGTACAAGAGAAGCCTTTTTTCAGGTAGTGAAAAAGGATCTGACAACATGGCAAAATTTCTCAAGTGATTCAGATGATTCTGAGCACTCTAATGATGCTTTCATGGCAAAGTCAGATGAGGAAGATGGTGATGAAAAGGTAACCCTATCATATTTCAAGCAAATCATGAATACTTTTTCTACCATTAAATTGAGAAAGCTAGTTGTTGTACTACGTGATTTGATAAGTGAGCTAACAACTGAGAATGATCTCGTGAACCATAGCCTAGACATCTCTCAAGATGGAAAAATTGTTTTAGTTGCCCAAATATCTAATTGCTTTGTTGTTCTAGAAGCTGAAAATCTAGAACTGAAGTAAAAGATAAAAGGGGTAACTAATACAATTTTTAAAGGAAAGAATGAGGCTAGCAACTTGCAGTTGGAGCTTAAGAATGAGCTGAATATTGCTGAAATGAAGATAGAATTGGCTTTAAAAAAATCTTGTGTTGGAGAGAGACTTGGTCTATGTAAAAGAGGAACTAGAAAAGTCCCTCAAATGGACCAATTCTTCTAAGATTCTTACAAATCTAAATGGTCAAAGCAACAATAGTAGAAGAGGGTTGGGATGTGAGAAGATAGATCCCCCACTTGAAATGACTTTAAGAACTCTTTATACTTAGCTTTTAACTTTCCTTGAATTTGAATTTATGGATTTCAAGGTTATGATTCATGTTTATGGATAATTTCTAGATGTTTAAAAGTTATTTAGAGTAGTTAGAATCAATAGGAAGTGTTAGGACAATTTAGGAGAGCTTAGAAAGGTAAAATGACGAGAAACGGGTGGGGCAAATGTCCCGAGCGCACTGCTGGCACGGGGCGCCGACCCCTGACTTTCAGAGACCCATTTTTGGCACACTGGTGGCGCGCCACTTTAGCCTGTTGGCGTATTAGTGGCGCATCGCGCCAGCTTTCCCCCAAGTAAACCCGATGAATTTTTCTTCTAATTTTCTAACCTTAATTCGATTAAATTCAATTCTTTTTCTCAATATGTCTTTAGATTCAGATACCTAAAACAAGTACACATGAATATAACTTAAAATAAATCTTAAAATCGATAAAACCAGCTCAAGAAAGTCATCAATCCCATATAAGTTCAAGAATGAAAGCAATTCAAGAACAAACTCAAGAACATCAAATCCTCAATCTTTTAGGAAGAAAAGTACACTGAACTAAACATCATTGGCGCGTGGGTGAACGAACCCAATGCTATGTGAACTCACATACCTTGTAGGATCGAATCCTTGGCAACATTCACAATCAATTCCTCAAGAAATCAATGAATCTTCACTTTTCTTTTCTTTTCTCCTATTAAGTTGTTTTCTCTAAAACCCTACCATAATTTTGAGTGTGTAAACTGAACCAATTCAGTTTAGACCCCTAAGTAATTACCAGTAACAAATTTAATTAAATGGGTAATGAAAAGACCAATTTACCCTTAAAAAATCCGGGTGACTTTCCTTATTAAGACAACCTGACTTCAAACGGGCATATCTTCCTCATACGAACTTGAAAATTACCAAACTTTGTGGCGTTTGAAAGATAATTCAAAGGCCTTTCATTTGATATCTTGTAGCTCACCTACATCATCATGTGCTGAGATTTATGGTTGTTTGAAGTTGACTCAAAACTCATACTTAGCATAACTAGCCAAAATTTCCAAATTTAATTATTTCCAAAAATGGTTTCTTTCTAATTCTAGTTCTTTCAAATAGCGAGGTGTTACAATATATCCCCCTTAGAAACATTCATCCTCAAATGAGATTACTATTAGTAGGCTAAGGGTGTAACATCTAACATCCAACTCAAACACGCAACAAGCAAAATATAAACATAACAAGCCAACTTAAAACAAATGCCAAGAAAAGGGTTAGTACCTTAATTTGGAATTTCTCCGGACTCAAAGAGATGTGGGTACCTCTTATTCATGTCCTCCTTATCTTCCTATGTAGCTTACTCAACAAACTGATTTCTCTATAGAACTTTGACTGATGCTACTTCCTTGGTCCTCAACTTGTGAACTTGGTGATCTAGAATCTGAACAGAAATCTCCTCATAAGATAAGCTATCCTTAATACCAATATCTTCAGTAGGTATGATAAGTGAAGGATTGCCCATACACTTTTTTAACATATAAATATGAAATACCGGATGGACCATTGCTAACTCTTGCGGTAGGTCCAACTTATAAGCTATATTACCAATCCTCTTGGATATTCTGTAGGGACCAATATACTGGGGAGTAAGCTTCCCGTTCTTACCAAATCTCATAACACCCTTCATGGGTGAAACCTTCAAGTATACCCAATCATCTACTACAAACTCTAAGTCTCTTCTCCTAACATTTGTATAGGATTTCTGATGACTCTACAATGCTATTTCAACCTTTCTTGAATAACTCTCACTTTCTCCATAGATTGAAGAACTAAGTGTGGTCTTATCAACCCAGCTTCACCAACCTCAAACCATCCAATAGGATATTTGCATCTTCTCCCATAAAGAGCCTCATATAGAGCGCGCCATTTGGATGCTAGAGTGGAAACTATAGTTGTAAGCAAACTCTATGAGAGGTAGGTGATCATCCCAATTACCTTTGAAATCAATCACACAAGCCCTCAACATATCTTCTGAAGTTTAAATAGTGTGCTCTACTTGACCATCAGTATGAGGATGAAAAGCAGTGCTCAAGTTCACCTTGAACCCAAACCTTTCTGGAATGACTTCAAAAATTATGTAGTAAATTGTGCACCTCTGTCTGAAATAGTGGAGACCAAAACTCCATGAAGTCTGACTACCTCTTGAATATATAACTAAGAATAATCTTCAATTGAATTGTAGTCTTTATTTGTAGGAAATGGGTTGATTTAGTCATTTGATCTATAAATACCCAAATCGAATCATGCTACCTACGATACCATGGAAAACATGTAATAAAGTCCATATTAATCATCTCCCACTTCCGTTCCAGATGTTCTATATTCTGGGCCATACCATTGAGCCTCTGGTCTTCTACCTTGACTTGTTGGCAATTCAGACACTTAGCAATGAACTCTGCAATGCCCTTCTCCATACTACTCCACCAATAAATCTCTCTCAAGTCACGATACATCTTTATGGAACCCGGATGGATAGAATATATGGAGCTATGAGCTTCCTCCATAATCCTCTCTTAGATTTCACCCACCCTTCATACACACAACCTTCCTTGATACCTCAATACACCATCTCCCCCTTTTTTAAAAGCCATTACTTTCTGCTTATGAACATTTGACTTCAATTCAAGAAAAATGGGATCTTGGTCTTGTGTCTTTTTCACTTCAGACACTAATGATGATTCAGCCCCATTCATCACCAGTACTCCTCCTTCAGTGGAATCCATTAGTCGGACCCCTAATCGTGCAAGTCTGTGCGCATATTTCGCTAATTCTCTCTTTTCTTCGTCAACATAGGCAGTACTACCCATAGAAAACATGCTTAAAGCATCAGCAACCACATTAGCCTTACCTGGGTGATATGGAATACTCATGTCATATTCCTTGAGTAACTCCAACCACCTCCTCGGTCTGAGATTAAGCTCTTTCTGACTAAACACATACTAAAGACTCTTGTGATTGGTGAATACATCCACAGGAATACCATAAAGATAGTGACTCCATATTTTCAAAGTGAATACTACGACAACCAACTCTAGATCCTGGGGTGGCTAATTCTTCTCGTGAATGTCCCACCCCATTTTTTCTCAAAATTGGACTTTTCCTTTCGGACGTATGACTTAACAACTCTTTTGGGCTTTGGAAAAATTGAAGAGTAGCCACCTAACGAATTAAGGCGCGTTAGGGCACCTATCTAACCTAACTAATCTAAATACAGGTCAACGAACCAGAGATCGGGTAAGGGTTCAAATTACGTCGAGGGGAAGGTGTTAAGCATCCCTCGAGGTCCACAAATATGGGTCCCGGCTGTATCTCATCCATTTTATGTGGGGGTTACAAATAGCAATTATGGTCACTTCATTTTATTTATTTTAATTTAAACATGCTTGCTAGGTGATAATGAAAAATAAACAATTAAGATTACTATTATTTTAATCAATTACCTATGCATGCAAGACTAGGTGATAATAATAAATAAATATTAAACAATTAATAAATAGATAAGCGAGGAGATAGAAATTACACAAATAGATATGCAAACAAATTTTATTTTATTTAAGCTACCCTAAACAAATATAATTATAAACAAGTAAAGGGGGAAAAAGAAAGGGAGACTCTGAAGGATAGTACGGATCAGCACTCTACTTTTATTTATTTTTCGATAGGCTTCCGTGTAGGGATAGACAAAACCAAGGTTTGTTGTTTTAAGCCTGAGTCGATGTCATTATATCCGTAGGGCCTAAACTACTCTTACCCCACCACCACATGCATAACATCCCAAAAAGGTGCTTAGCGCTCCCGCTTAATGTCCAAGAGGCATTGGACTACTATTGGAAAGGTTTTTAGACAAAATAAATATTCCTAATAGACCCACCTAGACACCAAGTCAAACACGCTGGACAATACTTAGCACATTAAGTCTCATATTGGCCTCTAGGTATAGTTATTAACATGATAGCAAACACACATAAAGTGGAAGGTTTCATGCCAAGTGTGTGAGCATACAAAATTATAACAAGTATTAAAATAACACTTAGAAAGGGCAGAAAATTGCGACATAACAGATTTTATTAATTTTTTTTTTTTAAAAAGTGATCACACATTTGAAAACAGTAGCATATTTAATTATTATTGCAAAAAATTAATCAGCAATTGGTTTTACTCACAACAAACACTAGCAAAATGCAGAAAAATAGCAACAAATTTTAATTAGGATAAACAAGTAACAAATGTAGAAAATATGTTTTTTTTAGAACAATAGCATATAATATTATTAGTGCACAAATTAATTTAAGTCAATTCAGATGCAGAAAATAATTAATTTCGGGCATAATTTCATAGGAATAGATTTTAAAATTAAAACATGCGAGAGCTGATTTATTAACTTTTATTTTAGTGGCAGATTATAATAATGTCACAACACCTTAATTATTGCAGAAAAGTCATAATAGAATTTCGATTATTGAAATGTTGGAAAACAGTGGCAGAATTGAATTAATATTATTTCAATTATTAGTAGAGATTAATTAATAATACCTAGATGATCTCTAGGTGTTGAAAAATATTGCATAGCACCTATAGGCATGATACAATAAATAAAATCAAATCTACAACCTATAGGCATGATTTCTACACCCAAATGACATATTAAGCAAACTAGATCCTATAGGCATGCTTTCTATGAGAAACTAAAATTGAAGCCTATATGCATGAATTTCTATGCCCATCAATATGCTGAAAATTTAGTTAAATACTATGGAGCATGATATCTACAAATGGTAGAAACCAATCTGATATGAACAAGTTGTTAAATATCAATGCTTATTTATCTATTTATTAATTAATTATATAACGGGTTGATAGTGGGCATGATAAAGTAAGGAACAAACATTAAAAGGTGGATATGACAAATATATAAACAAATTACAATGCTAGTCAAATTTATCTCAACAGATTGATTTAAGCATAATTAGACAATAAATTGGCGATAATGACAAATGATTATTTTTTATTTTCTAGGCTAGATTTAAACAGAGTTATTAAGAGGCAAACAATCAAGCAGTCAACAATCCCATAGACAATCTTTCTAGCACAGATAAGTTGAGATAAAATAACAATTTGCACGTAATCCCCTCCCCCTTAGACGATCCCCCAAATATATTTCATATATATACATACTAGCGTTAAAGTTGAAGTTATACAAGTTAATACAAAATCGAATAAAATAAATACTCAATATAAAATAATACAATAGCTTCAATCCGATGTCCCTTGCCATGACGATTTTCTCAAATCCCGAACTTAAGTTCAAAACCTGCTTAAATAAAGGAGACAGTGCGCCTCCAGCATATAATATGAAGAAAGCATGACAATATTTATTTACCACATATGCAGAATAGATACATACTGATTATTCACAGCCAACTTAACAAACAACGAGTATGACATCACATATATAACATTATTCCTATCAAGAAAGGAGAAGAGAACTGAACTGTGCTTTTCTATAAATTGTTTCAAACATACACCAATATTCAAAAATAATGCGACACAGAATAAACTAATGGAGAGCAACTGACCAATTAAGCAAAATATTTTATTGGCAATGAAGTATTTAGCTAGATCTCCATACCACGACAACAACACAGCAAAAGGAAGCTCAAAGTTTACCAGAAATCATCTTCTTCTTAAGAGTAGAGAGTATTTATTTATTTCTTTTTATTTTTTATTTTTTATTTTTTTATATGTAAGTATGAGCAATGAGAGAGATATAGAGATGAGAGTGGTTCTGGTGGTTCTAGCCTTATTTTATAAGGAGACAAAAGGCCACTTTATATAGAAGAAGAATAGAGTGTACAAAGGAAAAGAATAAATTAAGGAGTCATTTATAATTGTTTCCTTAAACCACCGAAAACCAAATCACAATCTCTTTTTATTATATTTAATTTTTTACCAAGTAAGAATGTGTTCAACCTTTCAAATAAGGTAACAAGTTGTTATTGACGCTAAACAATTAATCATGCAGATTTACTTCTCTGTAAAATCAATTAACATCCTCAGCAAATGCCCTAAATTGATAAATCATGCAGCTAAAGTAAATTGACACAATCAATCAGCAGACAAGATAAATTCCTACCTTTTCTGCCATATTCAATCAAGGTTCTTAACGTATATACTCAAGTATAGCATACGGCAAAAAGGAAGATATATCAGATGAAATTTCCTATCTAATCAAGAGGTTAACAATCTAACAATTTCTTTTAGAGCCTATTAAATAACAAACACAATATTATTATAATGATAACAAAGATTTAATTGCAACAAATTAGAAACAGACCATCACAAGGAACAAAGGAAAACCCAGTAATGAAGGTATAGAAAACATGGGCCAAATCCAAACTATAGTTAAAATTTGACCATACATATAAAAGTTTAAGCAAAGGAAGAACATATATTTCCACAAAATCAACAGTTCAACACATAAATCAGGATCTTGAAATACTAATCATGGAACAATTAACATGCACATCTTATGTTTAATATTGAACACAAAAATTTGAAAAAAAATAAAGAAAATCATACTTGGGGACTGATCAGTCCTTATTGAATAAATCATTTTTTTAAGTTTCGGATCAAAACATTGGTATTGGCAAGCTTGTTGTTTCTTCGTCCTCGTCGGAGAAAGGAGAGGAGGGCAGGTGGCTGGTTGTGAGGGGTTTTGCCGGAGTCACTAATTGGATCTGACTGCTCACAGGTGGCCCGCTCTCGTCGGAGTTACTACTAGCTCGAAGAAAACAAAAACAGCAAACAGAGGGAGATAAAGCAGCACCGACTGCTGGATTTTCTTGCCGGTGGCTGCTGCTTTGCAAGGAACTCTTGCCATTCGGAGTTATCCTCTTCGCTGACTACTGCTTGCTGCTGGTGTTCTTGTCAGAGATCGGCCACTTCCCTGGTTGTCCTCCCCGGCTCACGCGGAGAAGGAGAATGAGAAACAGTCGCTACTGTCGAGGAGAGAAGAGGAGGGAGAGGGGAGGGTCTTCGCTGGAGCAAAGACAAAGGAGGAGTAACAGCCAAAAATCTGTTACGGCGCTGCTGGAAGAGGAAGAGGAGAGAATGAAGAACCATCTTAAGGTTTTGGTATTTTTTGAATAAATTAGGAAAGGGATAAAGGATTTGATCTCATCCATTGAATTGAATGAGATGGGTGGTCAGGATTCGATCTAAGACTTTGGCAAAAGACGGACGACTAAGATTAAAAGATGCAATCTTAAAATCAACTTGAATTGAATTTAGAAATGTCCAAAATTGAAATAAAATTGACTAGAAAGATGGCTATAACTGAAATACAATTGGGGTTGAGTAGGCTAGAATTGAAAAGGAATTAGAATAGAATAGGCTAATATTTAAATGATTTGGAGGAAAATTAACGAAATGCTATCCAATTAAAATACTACAACTATTATAATTAAAACATTTGAATTATTTTGAGTTTACTATTGATAAAAATAATTTGATAATAACTTGATAGTAGTTACGAGTAATTTTAGAATCATGCGTACTAAATATAATATGGATTCAAATTTTTAAATTCAAAATATTTCAAAATATGTATTTAATCGAATAGCATTCCCAAAAAGGGTTAAAGGTCGGTCAAAATTGGGTGTCAACAGCTGCCCCTTGGTTGCTTGAAAATAAAGGATAAATTGTCGGGCAACCAACGTTGACTTAGTAGCCAATTTTGTCCGACCGATGAGAGATATCAGTGGGATCAATTGAAATAAATTAAAAGTTGGAAAAGGGTACGACCGAGACTTTGGTATTAAGCCGCCTACATTTGGTTATACAAGAATCAGGTCGTGTGTAGTTCTAGATTCAGGAGCAAACGAAACTCCTAAAAATTGAAAAGGCTATACGGTATTCGAACAGGAACGATAGTAGCTTAAGTGGATAGGATTAGAGTAGCGAGAAAGGCATGACAGCGAGATTTCTAGCTTAAGAGTGAAGTATCCGATGAAGCAGTAATATGAGTAGCCAAGGGTTAAATGAAAAACTGTGATGCCAGTAGCAAAGAATTCGGTAGGGCCTTTGTTGCGACAGAGAACAAGGCAATCGTAGCTAAGAGGGCAATTGGTCTTATCTGCAAAAGGTCAGTCTCTGCAAATTTGTAGCTTGTAATAGAAATATTAGAACATATATATCAAATCAATGGTAAACATAAACATGATGCAATTTCCCATATCGACCATGATGTTTGCCTTAAGACTACGAAAATGATGTTTTAGGCTATGATGTCTAGGGCCATGATACATAAAAAATATATCCTCATGTTATGAAAATGTTGTCTGTAGGCCATGAAAAATGATGCCTTTAGACTATGACACCTTTGGATCATGATATGATGTCCGCAGGGCATGAAAATGATGCCTTTAGACCATGACACCTTAGGAACATAAGTAATGAGTAAAGAAAGCGTATCTATAATTCAGGCATCTGTTGATACTTGCGACTTGATTTGAATCTATTCGGGCACATGCAATCCTTAGACTCATGCAACATCAGGCACAATGCAATTCTCGGGCACATGCAATATCGGGCACACTGCAATCTTTGAGCACAATGCAATTCTCGGGCACATGCAATTCGGGCATAATGTAATCTCGAGCACAATACAGTCTTCAGGCATATGCAATAATGCAATTCTCAGGCACAAATGCAATCTCCGGGCTCATGTAATGTCGGGCACAATGCAATTCTCGGGCACATGCAATCTTTGGGCACAAATGCAATATCGGGCACATGCAATAATGCAATTCTCGGGCTCAAATGCAATCTTCGGGCACAATGTAATCTTCAGACACAAAGTAATATTTGATTGAGGGCATAAAGTATCTTGGACCTTCGCCTTGTTAGAAGGGTCGAGTGCCATTTGTTGGCGAGTTTTGAGCTCGGAGTATTGTAGCTTCACCCTCCGTCCTATAATAGGGAGAAGTTGCAATTGAGTGGCAATTATTCAAGATTGATATAGAGTGTTTGATCCTTCCATCGGAGGGACAGTGGGCCATTGAGTGGCGATTGTCAGACTCAACATAATTCAGTCCTTCATCCTGTCGGAAGGATAGTATGCCATTTGTTTGTGATTTTTGAACTCTGAATAGTGTAGTTTGATCATTTTTCCTGTTGATTGGCGATTTGTCGTATAAAGTGGAACATTGATCCTTCAAGCGGTGTTGAAGTTGCTTCTTGTATATGTACCAGTCTTTCTACATTTAAAGAAAAATAGTTAGTTTAAAAATGGGGTGGTTGATCTGTTTCGATCGGTGTGCTCCCTTTGGCTCGCCATCCAAACCTTTTCGGGCATTTACTTTGTAAAAGAAGGGATAATTTTTTGAAGTAGCTTTTAAAAAATAGTATTTTGTAAAAATAATGTTGAATCTTTGACTATGGCACAGTTTGAGACTTTACAACATCTAACTCCGTAGTAAATATGTTGTTTTGATCTTTGTTGAAGATTGTAGCTTGCCTGCTGTGAATTTTTTAGACCCTCTCAAACATTCTGCCCCAATTTTGATCTGTGCGAAAAATGCTCATTGAAGAAATTTTTGAGACCCCCTCAAAAATTCTGCCCCTAGTTATGCAGTCAAAGGGAAAAATGAAAATTTTATTATGATGAGACCGAATTCCATAGGAGAGCCTATGTATCCCCTCTTAAACGGGAATAAGGTATGATGTAGTTTCAAATAAGAAGAGCCTAAGACATTAAACAAACTTAGATGTAATATCTCTTTACAGTATCTGAGTTGATAGGTTTAGGCCAAACTTCTCCATCCATTTCTACAAGTATGAGGGCCGCGCTTGTCAATACCCGAGAGACTATGTACAGTCCTTGCCATTTTGGTAAGAATTTACCCTTTGCTTCATCTTGATTTGGGAAAATCCGCTTTAGAACTAGTTGCCCAGGCGAGAAATGTCTGGGTCTAACCTTATTGTTGAAAGCTCTGGCCATTCTATTTTGATAGAGTTGAACATGACAAACGGCGTTAATCCTTCTTCGATCTATTAACGCCAGATTCTCCGATCGAGATTGTATCCATTTAGCATCACTTAGCTCTGCTTCCTAAATAATCCTTAGAGAGGGTATTTCTACTTCAGCAGGTATCACAACTTCATTACTATACACCATAAAATAAGGTGTAGCCCCAGTAGAAGTTCTGATGGTGGTACGATATCCCAGCAATGCAAAAGGTAGCTTCTCATGCCAATGCTTGTGATTATCTATCATCTTGCGTAATAGCCTTTTGATGTTCTTATTTGCTGCCTTGACCGCTCCATTCATTTGTGATCTGTATGTTGTAGAATTTTGATGGTTGATCTTGAACTCCTTACATAATGACCTCATCAAATCACTATTTTGGTTAGTTCCGTTGTCAGTGGCGATTGACTTAGAAATCTCGAACCTACAGATAATGTTATTTTTGACTAGTCATCCACAGCCTTCTTTGTCACCGATTTGTGAGAGGTGGCTTTGACCCATTTGGTGAAGTAATCGATTGCAACCAGAATGAATCTGTGTCCATTGGATGCTTCTGGCTTAATTGGACCAATGATGTCCATGCCCTAAGCTGCAAAAGGCCAAGGTGAACTAGTAACATGGAGTTCATTAGGAGGAACTCGTATCATATCTGCATGAGTTTGACATCGGTGACATTTCTGCACATAGTGGATACAATCTGTCTCCATAGTCAACCAAAAATACCCCGACCTCTTTTTTGCCAAAGTAAAACCATTCATATGAGGACCACACGTTCCCGCATGAGTCTCTTCAATTAATTTGCCAGCTTCTCCAGCTTCGACGCACCTTAGCAACCCCAACTCGGGAGTCCTCCTATAAAGGATTTCTCCACTTAGAAAGAATTGGTTTTCTAGCCTCCGGATTATACATTTTTGAGCACTGGTTGCATCATCTGTATACTCACCGTTCTTCAAATATTCTCATATATCACTATACCAGGGTTTTCCATCAGGTTCTTCCTCAACATGAAAGCAGTATGCTGGTTGGTCAAATATGTGGAGATGGATAAGATCAATGTAATTATGATTAGGATATTGAATCATGGAAGACAAAGTGGCTAATGCATCTGCGAATTCATTTTGGATCCTTGGCACATGCTTGATTTCTGCCTTGATGAACCTTTTGCACAACCTATGCACACACTCCAAGTATGGTAACAACTTCTGATTTTTGGTAGCCCATTCGCCTCGAACCTGATGAATTAATAGGTTTGAATATCTTATTATCAACGTTTCTTAGACATCCAAATTGATAGCACGTTGGAGCCCTAATATGCAAGCTTCGTATTCGGCCATATTATTTGAACAAAGGAACCTGAGTTTTGCCAATACCGGATAGTGCTGCCCGGTAGGTGAAATCAGAACAGTTCTGATGCCAGATCCATTCAAATTTTTAGCTCCATCAAAGAACATCCTCCAACCATCATATTCTTCAGAAATATCTTCCCCCATGAACAGTACTTCTTCTTCTGGGAAGTAAGTCTTCAGTGGTCTACAATCATCATCTACGGGATTTTTTTCCATATGATCCGTTAATGCCTAGACCTTTACTGATTTTATTGTAACATATACTATGTCAAACTCGCTCAATAGTATCTGCCATTTAGCTAGTTTTCCTATAGGCATGGGCTTTTGAAAGATATACTTTAAAGGATCCATCCTTGAAATCAGATAAGTAGTGTGTGAGAAAAGGTAGTGTCACAGCTTCTGGGTGACCCAAGTTAAAGCACAACAGGTATGCTCTAATAGAGAGTATCGCGCTTCATATGATGTAAACTTCTTGTTCATGTAATAAATTGCCTACTCCTTCTTTCCTGTTTTATCATGCTGCCCCAAAATGCAGCTGAAAGTATTATCTAACACTGATATGTATATCAACAATTGTCTACCAGATTCTGGTGGAACCAACACAGGAGGATTGGAAAAATAATCTTTGATCTCGTCAAATTCTTGTTGACATTCGTCTGTCTATTTTACCGCAACATCCTTCTTCAACAGCTTGAAAATAAGCTCGCAAATAACAGTAGATTGGGCAGTGAAACGACTGATGTAATTGAGTCATCCCAGAAAACTCATTACCTCCTTCTTACTCTTCGGCAGAGGTAGATCACGAATGACTTTGATTTTCAATGGATCCAATTCTATACCCCGGCAGTTGGAAATGAAACCCAAAAGCTTTCCAGCAGGAACCCCAAAGACACACTTTGCAGGATTCAACTTCAAGTTAAACTTGTGCAATCTGGCAAATAACTTTCACAGATCATCCAGATGATTTGAACCCTTCTTTGATTTGATGATGACGTCATCTACATGTACTTCAATTCCTTGTGGATCATGTCGTGAAACAGGGTAGTCATTGCCCTTATGTATGTAGCCCCAACATTCTTCAACCCGAAAGGCATTACCTCGTAGTGGTAGACACCCTATGGTGTGATGAAAGCAGTCTTCTCGGCATCGTCTTTGTGCATCTCAATTTGACGATAACTGGCGAATCAATCCACGATTGATTGTTTTTCATGCTTGGCATAATTGTCAATCATGATGTGTATGTTGGGCAGTGGAAAATTATCCTTGGAACTAGCTTTGTTGAGATCCCAATAATCCACACAAACTCTAACCTTTACGTCTTTCTTGGGCACTGGAACGACATTTGCAAGCCATGTTGGGTACTTCGTCACTTGAAGGATTCCAGCATCTAATTGCTTTGATATTTCTTCTTTGATTTTCAAACTCAACTCGGGTTTGTATTTTCGAAGCTTTTGCTTCACTAGAGGGCAGGTTGGATTAGTGGGTGACTGGTGAGCTACTATTGAGGTGCTTATCCCTGTCATGTCTGCATAGGACCAGGCGAAAATGTCCTTATTCTCTATGAGGCACTCGATGTATTTTTTCTTGTCATCTTCCGTCATATGGATGCTTACTCGGGTCTCTTGTGTTACCTCCGAATTTCCCAGATTTACCACCTCTATTTCCACTAAATTTGGGTTGGGCTTTTCCTCGAATTCCTCAACCTTTCTGATTAACTCCTCGGGGACCTCATTTTCCTTGACTTCTTCTAAGTCATTGATGTTAAATTGTGCTCTCTAATTACATGCCATAATCTCAGATTCAACATTTTTATAACAGATTTTGCTGAAAAAAGAATAACGAACAAATAAATATAGGACATTAAATAGATGGGGAAAAAAACTTTATTGATTAAAACCCTTCATGTCTTCCAGAAGCTCATCCATGATACCACCCATGAAACCTGCTGATCGGAATGATTGGTGCAACGGTGGTATCGATTTCTTCAATGGATAGTAGTACCCATCTCTAGCTGGATACCAGTCAATCCATTCCTCCGTAGTATATTTGTATCCCAGGCCAAAAGTGGTTGAATGACGAATGGGTTGTATCGATTCAACTATTCCTTGTAGATTAGCCACCAAACATTTCTCGAGCTCGAAACCAAACTAAGCCATCATATATATGATCTTCTGGCTAAACTAGGGTTGCACTTTAATGTTGCCGACAAGCTCAACTGTGTGGTAACTTTCACCATCTAGATGACCCCTTCCTTCTATCACATATATATGATGTCCTTTTTCCTCATGGACTATAACCTCTTCATGATCCCATTCAAACTTCAAGCATTGATGAAGAGTAGAGGGAACCGCTCCACCCATATGAATCCAAGGATGACCCAGCAATAGGTTATATGAGGATGGAATGTCCAAGATTGAAAGGTTATTGGGAAAGTTGTAGGACCAATGACCATGTCCAAGGTTATTTTTTCGGTAGTACCCCTCTGAGAGTTATCAAATTCTCTCACATTCATCTACCAGGTCTGGATCTTTGCACTATCCACGCCCAGCCTTGTCAACGTGCTCAGAGGGTAAATATTCAAACCAGACCCTGAATCAACCAAAGCTTTGGTGGTAACCTTTTCCTGATGTTGAACTAAAATGTACAAAGCGATATTGTGGGTTGTTCCTTCCAGTGGCAACTCATCTTCATGAAAAGATATTATGTATGCTTCAAAAACCTGCCTGATCATTTGGGTTACTTCTCTATGAGTGATGCTAGATGGGAATAAGCTTCACCCAAGACTTTTAAAAGAGCGTTCCGATGAGTTTCAGAAGACTGTAGCAACGATAGGATTGATATTTAGGATGGAGTTTTACTCAATTACTCAACAATAGAGTACTCTTTAGCTTGCACCTTTTTCCAAATACCTTGATCTTTAAGTTCTACCATTGGTGCCTTGGATTTGCTGGAACTACCCTGTACCAAATTTTCAGAAGTACAAATTCTTTCGGATCTAGTCACTTCTGCTGCAGTGTCTTCTTCTTCCACTGTCATCTTTCCCTTTTTATAGTTCCATGGTACAGCATGGGTATCATTTTGGATAGGGGTAGGTGCTCTACAAACGGTGAATGGAGGCTTGGGTATGGAAACCTCAACCTCAAAAGGATACCCCTTTGCACTACAATTTGCGTCTGGGGGTAATAGTCGTTTCTTTTGGCTCAAGGACCCAAATGGATTTCTCCCAATCCGAAGTATCATCAACTTCTACCATGTTGACCTGATGGTTGGGCAGAGGGTTTCTTGCAACATTTGGCATCGGATCCTTGAGTTGAATGGACTTTGTATCAATCACCATTTGAACCTTATCTTTCAGGGCTCTGCAAACTTCAGTAGTGTGACCCTTCATCCCATAATGGTTGGCACAAACCATGTTAGGGTCATACCATTTTATGCGGACATCCACACGTAATTCAGGAACTAGGGTTACATAGCCAGCCTCTTTCAATCTCTCATAAAGCTGGGCTATGGGCTCAGCCAGAGAGGTCTAATTCTTTGCAGGTCTTTTTTCATATGGAGGTCTGTTTTGGTAGTTCAGAGTTTGAATTGGTGGTGGAGTTTGGAAGTATGTTAGTTGGGCATTATAGATGGGATATGAAACTTATTGATATTAAGGAGGAGCATTTTGATAATATACTGGCATGGGATAAGGAGATATAGGTAGTGGAGCTGAAGGATATGGAGTTTGAGGATATGGAGATGGAGGCAGGGTTGTTGCTTGGTATTTATAAGGGGTTCTAGTTCCCTGAGCCATCATGACTGAACCTGTTTGCTTTCGATTTTCTGACATTCCACTGAATTACTGAGCTTTGTTAGTAGCTTGTAGGGCACCTAGGTTGATGATAGTCCCATTTTTTATGCTTTCTTCAATTCTTTCGCCTAATTTAATAATTTCAGTAAAACTCTTCTCAGCTACAAGCATCATCCTGTCATAATATTGTGGCTCTTGGGCACGGATTAAGTAGTCTTTGATCTGAGATTCTTTCATGGGAGGTCTAGTTTTGGCCGCCTTAGACCTCCATCTTATGGCGTAGTCCCTGAAAGATTCACTGGGATTTTTCCTCAGGTTTTGGATGTAGAACCAGTCAGGTGCATTTTCTACATTAAATCCAAACCTGTTCATGAAGTTTGTTGCCATGTCCACCCACTCAACCCATTTTCGAGGATCTTGTTCAATATACCATGGTAGAGCCTCCCAGTGAGACTCCTTATAAACAACTTCATGAGTATCCTTTCATCTCTTCCTACCCCTACAAGCTTGTCACAGTACATTCGCAGGTGGGCTTTAGGATCTCCAATGCCATGAAATATTTCAAACTTTGGAAGTTTGTATCCTTCAGGCAGTTCTACGTCGGGGTGCATACATAAATCCTCGTAGCTCAATCCTTCCAACCTCCTGTTTCCTTCCACATGTTGCACCCTGTTGGCCAAGCTATCTAATCTCTCGATCAGGTTTTTTATTAGAATGTCCTTTTGGGAGGACTCTGATTCATGGTAGTTATGAGTCACGGGAGCTGTCTCCACATATATGGGATTTAGGTTATTGTTTCCATGACTATATGAAGGGTTTGCAATTGGAATTGTTTCTGGAACGGTTGGCTTAGTTTGTTGGTGGTGGTAAAAATGGATTTGGATATTTTGGGCATGAGGTGGCGGAAATATATTGGGATGAGTGGGTTCAGGTCGGGATATATTGATTGGAAGATTGTTTGGTAAGGTTTTTTGGTTAAAGTGAGGAGGATTGCCTATATTTTTGCCAAAATGGATTCTGAGAGAAATAGACAACTTGGCCAAATCACTCATATGCATTACTTCTTCTTCCAACTTGGCAATCTTGCGCTCAAGTCTAAGGGCAAGGTCATTTGGAAGTTGTCCTCCCTTAGAATTTTCTCCTCTTTCATTGCTATTGTTGTTGTTAACCATTTTACCTTTATCTCTGTAGTATGTTCTCTGAAGAGGAGGAGAAGGGGGGGGGGGTTCCTTTTGATCGTGTACGTGCCAGAATGAAGAACAGATCAACCTTAGGGATGGGAAAAACAATAAATCAACAGAAAATAGTGTTAGGAGGTTAGAGTAAATAAGAATAATAATAGCACATTGTTTGAAATAAATGCCCTAAATGCAAAGGACCTCGTTGAGCTAGAGGTAGGCCGAAGAGGACATATAAGTGATGCATAATGATTAAGTTGAGCCTTATTTGTCAATTGGAGTTTAGAGTTAGAGAAATAAAAAAAATCTTCATATATTGAATAGCTTCAACTTATTACATCGGGCTAAAAATAAATTAAAGGGCTAGGGATAACATGGGGAAAAAAAAATCCTAAAAAAATCAATGCTTGTCTCCAATGTTGGGCACGATCTGTTGCCTCATTTCGGGAGTGATCTCATAGTTGTTGTTGAGGAGGTTGCGACCCCATCTTCTTTCTCTTTCATCACCAATGCCTGGAATGCCCTCCTTGCTCAAATCTGCATGCTCCGCATCCTCTAAAAGCCATACATAATACTCTGGTTGCAGAAGGTTCGATGCTCTTGAACATCAATAGTCACTACTCGTTCCCACTTTCGCAGTATGGTGCCTACTTATGGTATTTCTGGCCCAAAGCCATACCCATAATGGCCCATATGGGATCGCGAGGTATCATTTGTATTTGTCCAAACTATTAGAGGACTTGGAGTGGTGCGTATGGTTGTACGCCATTTAAACCAATTAGCTCGATAAAGTAGAGCTTGTTACCCCTTATAATGACACGACGAGGCTTCAACCAATAATACTTCCATTGAATTTTGGTGGTTGAACGCTCTCTCAAGTATACAAAGCAATCCTCCGTTCCTACAGGGAAAACAAAATATTTCATCCTTGAAGTATGATTGATGATTTTATTCCCCATACTCCCTCTAATAATGTCTACCATATTAGCCTTTTGGTAGAATTTCTCCACAGCCCAGAGTTGCAATAGAAAGTTACACCCCTCGAAATATCTGTTGCCTCTAGTGCACTTAGTCAGTGCCCTTATGATTTCTACCAGTATCATGGAAACTATGGTATTTTTGCCTCGAACCAACATTCGGCCCATATAACTTAGGCTAGAATGTATTTTTCCCCTTTCCATAGGGAAAACTAATAAGCCTAAAAGTCCGACAGCGAATGCATTAAGACGGTATCTTTCCCATTTTGCCGGAGAACAAGCAAATTCTCTATGAAAATTTTCATACATCTGCAAAACGTGAATATAAAAACTCTAAAAAAATCCATCCCTCTTTCAGACAAAGTAAACTCGGATTATGACGCATGCCCATTTTCTTCAAGAAGGACCTTGGTGTTGGCTTATGTGGCAAAATCATTTCATGTTCTTTATGTGGGAGGCCAAGAAACCCACCAGTCTCTTCAATCGTCGGGGTTAGTTCAAAGTCCTTAAATTTGAAGACTAACCTCTCAGGGTCCCAAAATTTCAATAGTGCTTTGATCAAATGACGATCTGACTCAACGGATACTAGAGCAATAAGGCCACCTAGTAGTTCATTTGCCTCTAACCCTCAATTCCTTTTAATATCCCTCCACCAAACCTTCAGAGTAGGATTCACTTTAACTACCATTTGTGTGTTGGGGAAGTGAGGATAGGCCATGAATTTAAAGACAAAACAACAGACAAATTCTAAACTTTATTTTGGCAAATTTGACTTAATTTAATTATTATGACCACGTTGACACACAGTTATGCAATTTTTCTAAAGGGTGTTGGGGCCCTTTAGACGATAGGGTGGCTACTAATCATGCGGATTGACACCAAGGGTCAAACCACCTAAGGCTTATGCAACATGTATGATCTAAGTAAAATTTCTAAGAGTTGGTTTGACACGGACTTGAAAGGGATTCTATGCGAGAAGGCTCGTGGTTTCCTGGTAGTAAAACTATCCATTCCATCCATGCATATGCTGACTCTCTATAATTGGGTATTTGAAGAAAATTGGAGTAGTTGTGAGAGGTGTAAAGGCACAAAATCACGGAAAAAAAATAAAAAAATGGAAGAGGGTCCTAATTGGGGGAAGTATGAGTGGAATGTTAGTTTATCAAAGTAGTAAGCATTTAACATGTAGATGGAAAGCAGTAACACATAAATAGTTTAAGGAAAGAAGTAAATAAATAAATACATAAATAAGCATGCAAACGCATATATAAAATAAACAAGTAAGGAAAGGGAATAGGGATTAAACATGGAAATACTCAGATAAAGGGAAAAGGGAAAATGTGAAACATGGAAACAAACAAATAAGCAAGTGGGGAAAGGGACTAAGAATAAATATATATAAGGAAACCGAATAAACACGGAAATCACGTAACAACTTAGCATGGTAAAATCCAAATAAACAATCAAATAACCTAATAAAGTAGACCCCACATAAAGCATGCAACATGTAATTGTTAGAATCTAAAATTCTCAGCGGAGTCGCCATTCTGTCCCGCCATGTTTTTTCTCAAAAAGGGACTTTTCCTTTCAAACGGACGACTTAACAACTCTTTTGGGCTTTGGAAAAATTGAAGAATCGCTACCTAACAAATTAAGGCGCGTTAGGAAACCTATCTAACCTAACTAATCTAACTACAGGTCAACGAATCAGAGATCGGGTAAGGGTTCAAATTGTCTAAAGGGAAAGGTGTTAGGCATCCCTTGAGGTCCACAAATGTGGGTCCCGGCCATATCTCATGCATTTTATGTGGGGGTTACAAATAGCAATTATGGTCACTTCATTTTATTTATTTTAATTTAAACATGCTTGCTAGGTGATAACGAAAAATAAACAATTAAGATTACTATTATTTTAATCAATTACCTATGCATACAAAACTAGGTGATAATAACAAATAAATATTAAACAATTAATAAAGAGATAAGCAAGGAGATAGAAATTACACAAATAGATAGGCAAACAACTTTTATTTTATTCAAGCTACCCCAAACAAATATAATTATAAACAAGTAAAGGGGGCAAAAGAAAGGGAGACTCAACAGGACTTTACGGATAAACACTCGACTTTTATTTATTTTTCGATAGGCTTCCGTGTAGGGACAGGCAAAACCAAGGTTTGTCGTTTTAAGCCTGAGTCGATGTCATCATATCCGTAGGGCCTAAACTACCCCTACCCCACCACCACATGCATAACGTCCTAAAAAGGTGCTTAGCGCCCCCGCTTAATGTCCAAGAGGCATTGGACTACTATTGGAAAGGTTTTTAGACAAAATAAATATTCCTACTAGGCCTGCCTAGACACCAAGTCAAACACGTTGGACAACACTTAGCATATAAAGTCTCATATTGGCCTCTAGGTTTAGTTATTAACATGATAGCAAACACACATAAAGTGGAAGGTTTCATGCCAAGTGTGTGAGCATACAAAATTATAACAAGTATTAAAATAACACTTAGAAAGGGCAGAAAATTGTGACATAACAGATTTTATTTATTTATTTTTTAAAAAAAGTGATCACATATTTGAAAACAGTAGTAGATTTAACTATTATTGCAAAATATTAATCAACAATTGTTTTTAATCACAACAAACACTAGCAAAATGCAGTAAAACAGTAGCAAATTTTAATTAGGATAAACAAGTAACAAATGCAGAAAATATGTTTTTTTTTAGAACAATAGCATATAATATTATTAGTGCAGAAATTAATTTAAGTCAATTCAAATGCAAAAAATAATTAATTTCGAGCATAATTTCATAGGAATAAATTTTAAAGTTAAAACATGCGAGAGCTGATTTGTTAACTTTTATTTTAGTGGCAGATTATAATAATGTCACAACACTTTAATAATGGCAGAAAAGTCATAGCAAAATTTCGATTATTTAACATGCTGGAAAACAGTGGCAGAATTGAATTACTATTATTTCAGTTATTGGCAGAGATTACTTAATAATGCCTAGATGATCTCTAGGTGTTGAAAAATATTTCATAGCACCTATAGGCATGATACTATAAATAAATAAAATCAAAGGCAAAGTGTTGCCAATGGACTTTACTGCAATTTAGATGGAGGATGGTTCGGTCATTTGGAGGAAACGCTTGATTAGTGAAATGTGATTCTCCTCTTGCTAAAAGAGCCTCCTTCACAACTATTTCCATTGAAATCATGTGTTGATTGATTTCCTTTTGTGTGTCTACTCAAGGCTTCCTCAACCTTCAAGTAAAAGAATCCACGTCCAACACAACCCCATCACGAGCTGACCTTCTCTTCCTACCACTTGAATATTGTACATCCCAATCTACATTATCTCTGTCATAAATATCTACATCCACAGGATCACTGTCCCAACCATCAACCTAAGCAAGAAGAACCAAGTGGCAACCATGAGACAAATTCCAAAAGACAGACAACTATTCCTTTTATGTTTACCTGATATGTTGAAATTAGCAACAACAAAAATATCAGTCTGCTTTGTTAAAGTATTTGATTGTATAAAAAAAATCATTTAAATATATAGACCTTGAGTATCTACAATCTAAAGGGACAAGGATCTACGACCCATTTTATCAACAAATGACAACTATTAGTTGTATTGCTGGAAACAAATCATTTGAACTGAAAAATACAAACCCTAGTTGGAGAATCTGCAAATTGCCAATTATCATCCGGCAGATCAATCATGTTGTACTCAGTAGATCCCATAGCCGCAGGAAGAGCCGCAATCTCATCTTTAGTCAAGCACCTTCCCCAAAGAAATACATCCATTATGTGCACCTTTGATTCGGCTCATTCACTATCTGACCTCCTAAATGAATCAACATGAATTGGTGGCCTTATGCCCACCTAGACATCCGTTCCCAGCTCCCATATGCAACTAGCCACTCTAAGTGGTAGCTCCATCTGGTAGCCATCAAAATAGTCATCCAGGTAGCAAGTTGCTTCACCCAAATTAGCATCAATAGTCAATGTTATGATATGCTACCTACAAAATAATGCTTTTACATGTGAGACAACTATCTGAGTCCACTCAAAACTCAAGAATGAAGGGAACAGGAAAGAAAAAAGACTGGCGCCTCTATTTTTATTTTCGGGAAAATTATGTACTGTTTCTTATATATTTAACCCCACCTTAGTGTGTTCTAATAAAATTCATTGAATTATTAGAAAATAATACAATACAATAATTCCAACAACCATATTTACATAGTAATTCACATGACAACAAAGCGGAAAAGCTTGTGAACCTTCTATCTGCTATACTGGTGGCGCTTATACTCCATTCCTTTACAATAGTTTGCTTGTCAGTTTTAGTAATTTATCTAAGCCCAACTTTTCCTACTTCAATACCTTGCAAGAAACCCCCAGAAAATATTCTTCTGGAAGTTAGTGCCAAACAAACAAACAGCTCCAGATTCAGGTTGGACTATAACAACTAATTTTTGACATTGAAACACAGAAGGATCAATCTGACCACACCGTCTTCCACTAGTGGTGGGTTCATCATCAAGTATACATATAGCACCAGCAAGTCCAGTTTGCAACAGAAAAGATTTAAAAACATGAAAATCAACATACATAAATTTGGGTTAAGTACAATAATCAGAAAAAGAATTGGGGATAATCTTGTAATTGCTTTGATGGATCATCATAAAAAGTGTGACAGGAAGAAGATTAATTCAGTTTTAGACGTATTCTAACAAATACTAGTGAGGGTTTCGTAACTTTCGATGGTGAGATCAGACTAGAGTTGTGGAGGTTTCCCTTGTCATTTTCTTCTATCATTATCACATAATGCGTTATTTCCCATTTTTATATATGTAAGGTATCTCACAGAGCCTCCATGAACTTACTGTGGATAATTATATACAGTTTCAGAAAGTAATAGTAGGCTGACTCAGGTAGACACTCATTTTAAACGTGTTATGCATTTGGTCTTTTGCATGGGTATTTGATTCCTTTTATCAAAGCACTGAATGATGGCAAAGGCAACAAATATTTTATTGATGGTTGTTACGACAGATTTAGGGCCTTTGGTGGGTGCCAAGCATAGCTTCCTAGTTTAGGCCGTGACATACTTGTAAAGGCATAAGGTAAAATTCAGCATCACATTTTGTTGTCTTAGTTGCGCTTTAAGTAGAGGGTAGGGATGACTTGAAGTTCTCGACCAGATAGCTGAGCAGTACGGATACGACGTGCAATGCTTGAAACTATTTCCCTTGCAAAAGAGTTGTCAAGAACAGAATCTCCTCCCACTGCACGAACTGCAGATGCCATTGTTGATGCCTCTCTATTACCAACATCAGGAATAGGTGATATAAGCGACACCTCTATTTCCTTCCATTTTCATTCCTCCTTCTCAAGGAGAGCTTTCTTGGTCTGAGCAAACCATTAACAGAATTGACATTCAGCGAGAAAATTATATACAGTGCTTATTCTTCAGTTGATGGATTTAATTTACAAACAAAGAGCACATTGTCAGGGGGTTTCATCTTAGCATCAGGAATTTCTCCTAGACTTTCAAGTATTACTTCTTGGGAGTGTGCTTCCTTCTCTTCACGAACACCTAATTTCTCATCCTTTGGCATCCAAATCATCGTCTAGTCACACATCATCATCAATGTCATCTTTTGGCATTCTTTTAGGTGAAGAATCTGGAATCAAGTCAGCTAACTGGAAAGGATCATCGAAAGGATCATACAATATGTAAGCCTGTTTAATTCAGATATTTTGATAAGGCTTTCCCTTGTCATCCACATAAGCTTCATTTATCCTATTCAATGTGTCAAATCCTTTTGTAATCTCTCCAAATATAGTATGCTCCCCATCAAGGGAGTTGAGATTATCAAGTAATGTGATATAGAACTGAGAAGCATTTCGATTCTTCTCACCAGTACCAGCACTAGCCATTGCAATAGTTCTCCTCTTTGAATGCTTCAAGTCAGAATGAATCTCATCTCCAAAAAATGAGCCTGATCACCGTATAAAGATTTGTATATCAAATCCCCTTAAAATCCTGTTCCAGTTGTATCTCCCGTCTGCATTGTGAACTCCTTCTGAATGGTGTGAAAGAGACAATTATGGTAATACTTTATCTTGCATAATTTTAGAAAGTTTTTGCATGTTAAAGGACATCGATCGATGAACAAATCTACTACCATGCCGCCCAAACATGTCACGATCATTACCGGCATAGCAGAGGAAGAATTTTCTGAAAGAAATAATAGAGGACTAGCTTTAAATTATGGTTTTATTAATATGGAGTATAATAATGTCATGACCACGACCATCATGAGTGGCACTCACACTAACCTCCAGTGGGAGAACCATAACTATGAACCAACTAACCTCAACTAAGCATTTAAAGATACGTAAGTAGGTTTAAATGCTAAAGGAAAAAAATAGAGTTCCCATAAACTCCAAAAGTCTAACAAAACAAATGCGGAAATAATGCCTAGAACCTAAAAGTCAACGTACCAAAACATCTAAAGTTTAAAAAGTCTAAGAAAATGGGTGCAACCCCAAACTAAACATAAGAAATCAAAAGAACTAGTCTAAGTCTGTGATGTGGACATAGACAGAAAAAATAACTCTTGGCAGCCCGAAAGAACTGGCTCACCCTTGAATTCGATGACAATCAGTGATCTTCTAAATGAGGTCTGTCAATAACCGCTTGAAGATGTCCAAAGAAAGAGTAAGTACAATATCAATACACAACCTCAGTGTACTGGTAGGATAGAGCGACTATTCCACTAAGTGCAACATAATAATAGCATGCATACACCGAACATATACAATGTCAACATCACTTACGAACAACGTAAAATTTCACAATTCTCGAGATATACAATTATGTCAAGTCAATGGTCCTCTCATGGAACCCACACCTAAACTATTAGTGTACATATATGTGGTACCCGATCTAATGTTTATCCTCATTTACAATTAGTGTGATCAATAATAAAATAATTTGCATACATACATGTATTATAATGAAGCAAGAACAAACATACATCATACAACATTAAATCACAATCATCACCTACCTCGAACAAAACTTGAATCCCTAAGAAACTTGATTTTTCCCTTTTCAAATTTTTTCCGCTTGTTCTTGGTCTACAAACAATCATAATAACACAAGACTCAATAAACGATGTCTAATTACCCACATTAAAGTTAACACTATCAACCCTAGATTAACCCATGATCCCAATTAGGGCCTTTCTCACCATCCAAACAGTTCCAAAACCCTTCCCCATCACTAATCACCCAAGAAACTAAGTTCAATGGATCAAAAAATAGATTCGGGGAGTTAAAACCTTATCTTTAGCCTCAAGAATGGTGAAAACAGTCAAAAATTCGCTTGGGGTCGTCTCCTAGCTTTCAAAGTCAAAAAGTGCAGAATAAACATTTTTGGGGTTTATTTCTGATTTAATTCGTGACTGGCCAAGTATGGTGGCATCCATCCCGCCACAGCGGCCCTTCCCTGGCAGGAATAACCCTGCCTTAGTGGCTTGCATAGAAACAAGGAGCTAAATTATGAGTTTCAAACCCCCATTTCACAACACACCTTCAAACCATGACACACAGAAACTACCTGGTTATGCTAAGATGATTTCGGGAGTTTAACTCATCCGGATTTAGTTTCGTAAAGTCCCACGGGTTCTTTAACGTCTTACCTATCTATTCATGTGATTAAAATCATAATTAAATCACCCAATTGTTACCAGATTTCCCTAGACCTTACTGACTCCAATTTCGTCCAAATCTAAACTAGGTTGGAAAATTCCAAGTTACTGTGAAAAAGTTTATTGGCCCAAATTTTTTTCCCGTTGACTTTTCTGTAATGATGGGAACCGGTTGTTACAAATAGTTAATAATGTATGTCTAACAATAACATAGGACTATAAAATAGTATAATCAGAAGGAAGAGAGTATATAAATAGAGAGATGGATATTCCTAGTTTGTTTTATGGAAACATAAGGCGGAAATAATGTAAATTTTCCTATTTTATTTGTTTCTCCTACTTTATTTAGGAATAGGATTTTAGGATTTAATTTCCTAGTTGGAGAAGGATTGGGAATTAATTTTCGACTAAATTTAAAAATAAGTACAAAACAAAGAAAAAAAAAGAGGGAATAAAGAAGTGTCTACTTTCAAATAATAAGTGCAAACTCAAAGTTAACAATAGTCAACTTATTATAAGGATAAACTATTCACTCGAGCAGTGAAAAAAAGTGTAATTAAGGGACTAAACATGTTGAGTTAATTAAGCATCAATGATGATAGAAGATGCACAATAAAATGGTGAACTATTCATTAGGTTGAGTTAATTAAGCATCCAGCATTAGCAGAGTCGGAAGAAGGGTCACACCCTAAGGGGGGAGGGGTGTGATGTAGACAGTCTACTCTAATGCAAGCATTAGTGATTGAGGGTAAGCATGTTAAATCCTGCAATATATTTTCACAACTAGACCCGTAAAAGAGTAAGTCTTTGATAAACATTTATAGTTATATCTTCTTTGCTTTTTTATTAGCATTTATCTTTTTAAAATAATATGTTTGTGCTTTTTCCATTTTATATGTAATCTCAAATGATTATAAAATTCATGTACTTAACTGTTACAGAGAGGTACAAAAATTAGTGCAAAAGTAAAAATAAAATAAAAAATAATATAAAGTAAATATTAGTGCAAATGGCTCAACTAGTTTCTACTGCATTGCCTGCATTCATATGCATTATCTATCACAAGTATAACTGGTTGTTGTTTGCACCCGTCGTTTTTATGAGGAGACAATTGTATTATGTTTGTTGTTTGCACCCGTCATTTTTATGAGGAGACGATTGTATTATGTTTGTTGTTTGTACCTTATAGGCTTATGGGAATCCGATTAGGTTATTGTTTGACTATAATTGTTTACATTATGATGGATTGATTATTAGTTGCTTAAATAGTTAGTTTTGCCCTTATGTTGGTGCTCTTTGATTCGATTGTGGTTATGTGGAATGGTGGTGTTACTGTGGGTCTTGCCTTAGTTAGATGAATTTTGTGGTAGGATCTTATCATTATTAGGTTATTGGGCTTGCCCCTCTAGGTATGTTCCATTGACTCGGTCTTTTACTCAATGTATTATATCCCTTCATTCTTACTAGTATTATCATGTTATATCTCCTTGTTAGATACTTGTGTTGTGCTTTCCTTATTTACATGTTATTTTTACTTGTTTTTATCTTTGGAGCTCATAGGCAAATACCTACTTAGTACCGCTTGTTGGCACTTATACTACTTTTCTAAACCCTACAGATTATAGTACGAGTTCTCACTGTTGATTTGAATCTCATGAGGAGCAGGTTTTGGGATTTAGAGACTAGGTTGAGCTTCTGACATTCAAAGTTTCTGATCTCCCTCTATTTTGTATAGGACTAGTGTTTGGTTTACATTCAGCGGCAATTTAATATACAGTTATATTTGTAATGCCTTGTACTTCTATTTTTACTAGAAGCTCGATTACCGACTGATGTCAGGTCTTGGAGATTGTTGCATGTATATATCTTTCTACATTTCCCTTCTTCTATCTTGATAATGTTCCCTGTCCCCCCTATGTTTTATTCCACATGATAGCCCGTTACTCCTTGTTCCGAGCTATGAGACTAGGCTTAACTATTCGTTAGATGTAGTAGATGTCATCATGACTTGAGAAATCAAGTTATGAAATAACACTTATATCATTGTTGGAGTCTCATTGGACTATGTGAGGCACACTTTTGTCGTTCACATTATCATGTATCTCCAAAATATGGTTGAAAGTTGAACGCGCTATTCCACATGTAATTTATCTTTCTGTGTTTGTAAAAAGGGTTGGATTTCCCATAGTGTGGTCATGGTAGGTTTATCATGACCCTAATTTTGGGTCATGACCTTATTATCACTTATCATTCAATATATTATTATAGTAAACGTCATAGTAAGATATTAGTTTTCTAATCATTGCATGTTCCCCTTTGACTAAACCAACCACTCTAAGCTAATTTTTGTTTGGCACTTAATCAAGTTAGAATTTGTGCTTTTTTAAAATAAAATTAAATTTACTGATGGGTGATAGTTCAATGTTAATAACCATTTTAAATTAAATGCATTTCCATTTTCTTAACTCATAGTTTTGAACAATTTACATTTTAAAAGGTATTGATTGTGCCTCAAAAATAAGATTGTTCAGTAATGGAAAGAGATCACCACATGCTGACATATTTTGTGTGTAAAAGACACGTGTTTTATAAAATCTATCTATCTATACTACCTTAAAAGAATTAACTCTCTAACTTGAATGTTAAATTATTATAATGCCCTATGCCTTACAATAAAAAATTTAGTATATCTTCTATATTATATTATATTAGACTATGCCCTCTTGAATATAACTAACATCGACTCCACTATCAATCATAGCAATATCAATTATGAAAAAATTATTATCAATCAATGATGCATTTAACATAACAGTTATGAGAATTGGAAAACTAAGTTTATAGATGGCCTTCCCCCTTTATTTGCCGAGAGAGTTAAAAAGGCTCTTAGAAATGCGCTTGGAGAAATTCCTTATAAGGATTATACTTATGGTAAGCTGATAGGAGTTTGTACTCAGGAAGGTATAAACTTGTGCAATGAATTGAAGTTATCCATTCAGCTTAAGATAGATAAGCTTAAGGAAAGATCTCAAGTAGGAGACTTTTGTACCTAATTTGGTTTACCTGATGCATCGGTTAATAGCAAAAAGAAGAATCATAGAGATTCTAGAGATTCTAGAGATCCTGATAAACCTTATAGGAAGAAGAGGTCTAGATATAGATCTAAGGAAGAGAGGGACGCTAGAAAAGCCTTTCGTAAGGCTAATAGATTTACCAAGAATAGATTTAAGCGTGAGCTCCCCAAGATTAAGTGTTATAAGTGTGGAAATTTCGGTCATATAACACCCAACTATAAGCTTGAAAAGCTGAAGACTTTCGAATTAGATGAAGATATTCATGATAAGGTATATAGTATCTTATACACCTCTGGTTCTAAGTTTGATTATGATTCTAATTCAGGTTCTGAAGAAGAGATTGATTTGCCTGATTTATCTAATAATAATAAGCATATTGATATGAACGCTTGCAATAATTGTCATAGTGCTATTTGCTTTTCTGAAGATGATGAATTTTACAAACAACAATCTCAATTTGAAGATTTGAATCTTAATACTATTACTTCTGATAATGTGATAGAACTTTTGAAAGAAGTTATTGATAATAGTCTTCGTGAAAAGATTATTTAATTAGTTGTTAATAATAATGCTAATTCTAGTTTTTCAAAAAATTCTGAAAATCAAAAGAACGATTTTGAATTTGAATACTCTGGCATTATACTTTGTCTGAGATTAATAACAGACTTTATAAACAGACTATTTCTACTTGAGATGATTCATTTGATGAGTTGAAAAATGAAGTTGAAAATTTGAAAAATGAGATTAAATCTCTTAAACAAAATCAAATGATTTATGATTATCGTCTTACTCAGATTGAAACGGTTAATAACAAAGGAAAAAATATTACTAAAGAAAATACTCTTGCAAAACCTTTTAATCTTGATCCTAGACAAGGTATGTTTTTAGGAATGATGCAAATTATTACGGCTCATAAATTGTATGTTAAATGCACCATATTGATTGATAGTAGATTTTCCATAACTGATATTGCTATGATTCATAGTGGAGATGATGTTAGCTATATTCAAGATGGTCTTGTACCTACTAAATATTTTGAAGAAACAGCTCATATGGTTAAATCTGCTTCTAGACATGCTTTAGGTATAAAGTATAAATAATCTAATACTTGCATTTGCCAAAATAAAGTTTGCATTCCACATTTCTTTTTCTTAGTAAAAAATCAGTTATACCCTCCAATCATACTTGGAACCCCTTTTATAAATGCTATTTATCCTTTTACTAGCATAAATGCTAAAGGTTTTTCTACTAGTTATGAAGACAGAGACATTAGTTATACTTTTATCACTGACCCTATTTTTCGTGATATTAATGCATTGATTAATAGGAAACAAAAGCATGTTGATTCACTACAACTTGAATTGTTTAGCATGAATATATTTGATACTTTGAGATCCACCAAAGTATAGGAAAAAATTTAATTAATTTCTGAACAAATTGTTGTTGATATTTGTATTGATCATCCCAGTGCTTTTTGGAATCAGAAAAGGCATATTGTTACTCTTCCATATGAAGATGATTTCTCTGAGAATGATATTCCTACTAAATCCTATCCTTGTCAGGTGAACGCTGAACGGGTTGAATTTTGCAAAAAGGAAATTGATAATTTGCTGCAAAAGGGTTTGATAAACCCTTCGAAATCACCTTGGTCTTGCACCGCATTGTATGTCAATAATGCTGTTGAAAGGGAACGTGCTGTCCCTAGAATGATTATCAATTATAAACCTTTGAATAAATATTTAAAGTGGATTAGGTATCCTATTCCCAACAAAAGGATTTATTGTCTAGATTATATGCTGCCAATATATTTTCAAAATTTGATTTAAAATCTGGATATTGGCAGATCCAAATATTCAAAGAGTGTGCTTATAGAACTGTATTTAATGTCCCATTTGGACAATACGAATGGAATGTGATGCCATTTGGTTTGAAAAATGCCCCTTTTAAATTTCAGAAAATCATGAATGATATTTTGAACCCATATTTGGACTTCATCATTGTTTATATTGATGATATTTTCCAAAACATTTGAAATGCATATTAATCATTTTGACATTTTCAAAAAGATTGTTATAAAAAATGGTTTGGTAATTTCTAAACCAAAAATGAGTTTATTTTAAACTAATGTTTGATTTCTTGGACATCATATTTGTCAGGGAAAAGTCACCCCGATTCAAAGATTGATTACTTTTCTTCAAAATTTCCTGATATTATCACTGGCAGGACTCAATTGCAAAGAGTTTTGGGATGTTTAAACTACATATTTCCCTTTTACAAAAAATTATCTCATGATTTGGCCCCTCTTTACGACAGTCTTAAAAAGGATCATAAATCTCCTTGGACTGATAGTCATACAGCTTTGGTGAAAGATATTAAAGTTCGTGTTCAATCTTTACCTTCTTTAACTCTTGCTAACCCTGGTTGGCAAAAACTTATTGAGACAGACGCGTCTAATATTGGTTATAGTGGGATTCTAAAACAAATTAATCCCAACGACAAAAATGAATATTTGATTAGATTTCATTTTTGGAAATGGATCGAAGCCCAGAAGAAATATGATACGGTGGCTCATGAAATGTTAACAATTGTTAAATATGTGTTGAAATTCCAAGACTATTTATACAATCAAAAGTTTTTGATAAAAATTGATGCTCAATCTATGAAGTATATGTTCAATAAAGATTTTAAACATGATTCTTCCAAGTTGATATTTGCTAGGTGGCAGGCCCAGATAGCTCCTTTTGACTTTGAAATTCAATATAAAAAGGGAGTTGATAACTCGTTACCCGCGAATACATTCAATAAAATGTTCTTTTCAAACTTTCTTGGATAACGAACCCCTCGTTACTATTCTAAGGGCTTTTTCATTACCTAGAGATTTGAAAGATCTTATCATTAAAAAGGTTATTGATGAGATGTTATGGGAGGATTTCTCTCATATTCTTCTAGAATACTACTCAGACAATTATCTGACTGATTATGAAAAATATTACTCCGAATAGAACAAAGTGTTTTGTTTGCATGATGTACCCTCCTTGGGTAACCAAGGTTGGAGGCAGGGGAAATAGCCCAAGAGGAAGGGGAAGATCATCCCCAAGATCGTCATACGGGTCCTCTTCCAACTCCCCAATTATACAAAGAGGAGGAATGAGTTTGATAAACTCCAAAATCTCACAAAGTGCAACATCATCGTCAGTACATCTGGAAGATATTCTATAAAATAGCCCGTTATATGCACAATTACATGCATATTTGTCTCAAAAGCAAAGTGATACTTTTGCCTCTATAGCTAAAGAAGATATTGATGATATCAAATCTTATGAATAGGTATCAAACAAAGAAATGATATTTCTTTTGGAAAGCTCTGAAATTTAGAGAAAAGAAGAACCCTGGAAGATATTCTAGCGGTACTTGGTTAACGGATTATATTTCCCGAGTAAGTCGTACAAAACCCAATTGTATTATGAAACCATTTGGATAAACACTGGTAGTGTTGAATTTCAGCACTTCTCAGGGTACAACACCAGTGAGAATGTTTATAACTTCTCCAAAATGATTATTAAACATATTATATCTGTTGAAGATTGGGGTATTTCCACAATGAAAGAACGGCAGATCAGCCTAAATAAAGTCTCAATGAATTTCACTTATTGGGACTATATTAAAGCTTTTGATAAGGTCCTCTACTATAACAATGAGAGGCATGAGCATACATGGTTTAAAAAAATTCGTGCAAAGATATTTGCATAATCTATCCCTATTAATTTTTGAATTGGTGGTCATACCACGGTCCAACATCAAATATTTTGCCTGATCCATTTCTTAAATTATACAAAGAATGGACTAAAGTTCGCCAGATATCAACGAGTTATACCACACAAATCATATCTGTTATATTGAAAAAATTGATCAAATTTACTTTTTTATAGAATTCTCTATCCCATGATTCATAAATGGACCCCGGAAGTGGTATTCACCGAGGAGCAAATTCCTTGTTTATATAAAACCTTTTATAATAATTTATGGGACAAATTACTGAAGAAAGATCCCAAAACAAAGTCTCTATATGGACAAGAACTACTGGATCTCATTAAAAAAAGGATCCAAGAATATTGCATTTCTCCTCAAAAGGGGATAATTGCTGATAGCTCTATTCGACATATTGCTAGAAAAATTTCCATTCAAGATGGAAATAAAGAAGAAATGAATAATAGTTATCTGGATGAAGTAAGGAGGGATCTACTCCTCAATATTACTCAATATGAGAAATCTAACACTTCTATGAGATGTGAGACAAGTGATGACGTCGTCGAAGACATTCAAGAGGCACAACCTTGTGAGTCGAAAAAACTCACTACAAAAGATACGCTGAAAAAGGCGAAAGATTTTCCTCCTAGAGCTAAAGAAAAAAGACAAGTTGTGAAGATTATCGATAACAGTAAAAGCCACTATCAACAGTAGATACACTGTTGATCAACAGTAGATACATTGTTACTGTACATATGGAACCCACTGATAAGGGACCCACGTTTACTGTACAAAGATTCTTTTTTCTTTCTATAAATAAGTTTGTTTTCTTTTAGTTGAAGAGCAGGGTAGAAATTCTCTCTCTCTCTCTCTCTCTCTTAAAATTGTAAAGTTCTCTTTTCCTTCGTAAAGTTTGAGTTCGCCGGAGATTTGCCGAAGTTAATAAAATTGCATAGTTCTTGGATAGGCCTTGGAGTCGGCCACTGTTTCAAGGTACTATTTTATTTTGTTTAAATCTTTTAGTATTATTTCTCAGGTCTTAGCCGTGTCTATGTCCGGCTAAAGAATCATATCTATGTCGGATAACCAATTTCGCTTTTATATCTATCATGAAATATCTAGACTTTATTAAAATATAAATAAATTTATATATGGTTTCTTAACTTGGTTAGAGATGGTGGTATAGTCAGATTTGATGCAACACGTTATTGGCTTTGACTTAGTGACTTATTCTATCCAATCGTAGTCCTAAACCCGTTAATGAGTTGAAAAAAGGGTGCTTATACCCGGTTAGAACTGCTAGACACATGGGCTCAATAACAATACGTATTTAAATCTTGATAGACCCTTTTTCTCGTGTAAAAGGATCAGATCCTTCCATACAGTTATAAACTATATTAAATTGTATATATTTTGATTCGAATTTATTCCTTGAATGCGGATGTTAACAAGCTAGATTAAAGATGACCGCGCAGGCTACCGCTAGTCTTTAGAGATCCTATTATATTATATTATATTATATTAAAAGCAGACACCTTTTCATATTGAAGGGTCGTGACTTTTCCAAAGCGTTATGACTTTTTGGATGAGTTATGACCTTTTGTAAGGGTTATGACTTTTCTAAAGATGTCACGACCCAAGCCTACACCCTAGATATGGTCAGTACTCAAGAACCATTGCTGGTCCCCATGCGAAACCTCATCCTGGATGACTACAAATGGAAGACTAACTCAAGCATACATAAGCATCAAATTGAAAGAAATGTTTAAAAAAACAGTTTATTGGATTTCAAAACTTCGCTGAAAATACTAAGTATGAAACATAAGTTTAAATAAAACACCTGAAAACTGAAAGACTCTCCAAAAATGTCTATCTATAAAGCCTCTACTGTATAAAGATGAGTGTCGGGACAAGACCTACAAGTCCTTTAAAACTGTTACTAATATCTCACAAAATTGGAGTCCTCTGGAAGTAAGGAGGTTTTACTCAAACGCTAACAAGTGGATGAATTTATCTAAACATACTCTTGTTGAGGATTCTAAGAACCTATAACTACATCATTAAAAAATGCAGGTTGAATGACCTCAGTATGTTGAATTTACAAGTATGTAACATAGTTGAATAACAAATAACTGAACCAAAGGACTGTAATAGATATAGATATATACTCAACTAAATGTAAAGAAATAAAGAAGTTAAATCATTAAAAGCTTCAAAAAATACTTTCTCATCTCCGACCAACATAACAAGTGATATATAAAAATACACTTTAACTCTATTAGGAGATTCTCTAACCGACAACCATCACTATGAGCTACATGATGATACAACGTCTCGCCCACGCTACTAGAACTGTCCTATTCCTTGTCAGGGTATATAACACCTCAACTAAGTGGATCGACTAAGCTTTGCCCGAAGGCACTTAGGATTCATCTAAAAAGTATGATAATGTAGCCATGTTGGCATACATGGTTTATGAGAAATGTGAGTTGTCTGAACTCATCCCTGCATCAATGCTCAATACTACTCCCAATAATATGTACTCATGCTCAATGTTTAAAAAAACATATTCTTACTCTGGTTTGAGAGAATTGCTCAAACTATCCTCTTAAAAGAGGTATCTTTTCTTGAAATATATTTGAACTCATAACTCATTTAGAAATCAAAATTTCTCTTTTATCAATGTAAAAGCTAATACCTTTGGCACTTAGTTCCCCTGTACGCTTACTTAATTTATATTTGAAAACTCTTTCTCAAAAATATATGAAAATCATATTGTGATATGATCATTGATGACTCGAGAAGTCATACTGCATAAACATTGATGGCATAACTAGATATCATACTGCTTAAACATTGATGGCATACTCAATTGTCATACTAATCATGTTTTAAAAACTCTTTCTCAAAAGTTATCTTTACTTTCTCAAAAACTCAGTTTAAAAACTCAAATATTGGCTTTAAAAACTTCTCAAAATTTATAACTCAATTCATAGGTTTCATTTGGAATTATGGACATAAACGACTCAACTCAGGGGTCTTAATAGCAATATGGAAACTCAGTACTCAGAACGAAAGAACTCAAGGATAGTATTCATCTCAAGAATACTCAATTCATAGGTTCATGTTGAAATATATACATGAACGAATCAACTGAAGAATCTCAATGCATAAAATATAACAATTCAATAATTAGTAATAGAATTTCAAAAAGAACAGGAACTCGAGAAATCAAAATCAACTCATCTCAAGAATACTCAAATCTAGGGGTAGAATCCTAGATTTCTCTTTTACTGATTTGAAACTAGATGTAGGGCATGAGGAAGAACTAGTCCAACACTATGATAGCAATACATACCTGAAAGAACAATATTCTTGAAGAATCTTAAAGAAGAACTTGATTGGAAGCCTTGAAACCCTATCTTGAAGAAGAACATTCAAGAAAACTTTTATTCTTGAATTAGTTTCTTGAATACTCTATGACCAAGAATTATGATTGTCATTAGTGATTCATAATTGTATGGATGAATTTGAGTTGGAAAGAATGAAATTCTTTGAGAAAGACTTACCTTGAAGAAGAATCTTGAAAAAGATGGAAAGAATCTTGAATGAAGTCTTCTACTTTGATATTTTCTTAGGGTTTTGCCTTAGGGTTTGAGAGAGAAGAGAATGATGTATTAAGATGATGAAAATCTTGTTGTTTTGGCTCTTTAATTAGTCAAGAAATTTGTTTAGGGTTTTTTTAACACCTCATTTTTGAAAGAACTAGAATTAGAAAGAAACTAAATTGGAAATAGCAAAATTGGAAATTTTGGCAAGTTATGCTAAGTATGAGTTTTGGGTCAACTTCAAGCAACCATAAATTTTAGTACAAAATGAGTTTGGTGGCCCATAAGATATCAAATGAAAGGTCTTGGAATCCTCTTTCCAACGCCACCAAGTTTGCTAATTTTTAAGCTCATATGAGGGAGATATGCCCGTGTTGTCTAGTTAAGGAAAGTTAACCAAATTTAAGAGGAGTATTTTGATCTTTTCCTTAACCTATCAGATTTATTTCATTTTTGGTAATAGTTAGGGGTCTTCACTAATTTGGTTCAGTTTTAGAAATCCAAATATGCGCTAGGATTTTGAGAGAAGTTCAAGAAGAGGAGAAAAGGAGAAAAAAGTCAAGCATTCGTCAAGTTCTTGAGGATTTTCGTTGCGGATTTAGCCAAGGGTTGATCCCTAAGAGGTATGTGAGTTCACATAGAGTTGGGTTCATTCACTCAAGCATCAATCATGATTAATTTAGCATAATTTCGTTCTTGAAAGTAAAGCATTTGAGTTCTTAATGAGTTTTGTTGAAGTTTCTTTTGAAATCTTAATTGTTGAAGTTTTGATGAGTTCTTGAGATAATCGTATGAGTTTTAAGGTTGTTTTTGAGTAGCTTCTTGTACACTAATGTTGAGTATTTGAATCAAAGTGAATGGGGGAAGAAATCATTCAATTCTAGGTCAATAGGGTTAGAAAACAAGTAAGAAAATTCGTCAAAATTTCTGGGGAAAAGGGTGGGGCGCCGCGCCACTTAGTACGGCCCAAGACAGTGATTGTAGGTTGGGCACTGGGGTGCCGTGCCACTCAGTGTGCCCTAACCCAAAATCTGCAGTTCAAGGTCTAGCGCCCTACGCCACTCAGTACGCCAGGGTCACCAGGTTCTGCATCCTTGCCCACTTCTTTCCGTGTGAGTTCCCTAGAATTGTACCTATGTTTTATAGTAGATTTCTATACTCTAAGGTACATGTAAATATTGAGAGATCATCCATAACATGATATCATAACCTTTGAATCCATAATTCAAATTGAAGGAAGAGCTAAGAGTCAAGTCTAGAGAGTTCTTTGAGTCTTTTCAAAAAGTCTTTTACAATTGTTTTAAACTTTTTTTAAGACTTAAGCATTGAGTTTTAGAAAGAGTAGGGCTGATTTCATTTTCTTTAAAATGTTATAGGGAACTAAGTATTCCCAAAGAGTAAATGTTTTTCAAATTTAAGATGAGAGGGAACACCAATTTCCAAAAAAGCTTTCATGAGCAGTTCTGAGTACCATCTCTTTTAAGATATAGATTATTGAGTAATAATCTCAAAACATAGAGAAAGATTTATGTTTTTAAACATATGAGCTAGTTACATTTTGGGAGTAGTATTGAGCACAGATATGGGGACTAGTTCAGATACTCAAGTTTCCATAAACCATGTAGCCAACGTGGGTAGAAAAGGTCATACTTTTTAGATGATTCCTTAATAATTTTAAGCATAGCTTAATGGATCCACTTAGTTGAGGAGTTCTATACCTTGACAAAGTATAGGATAGTTCTGGCAGTGTGGGTGAGATGATGTATCATCACATACCTCATAGTGATCGTTTTCGGTTAGAGAATCTCCACAGAGTTACTTGTATTTTCATATAGCCAAAAAAAATAAGTTATTATTGTGTCTTTTAATACACTAAGTTATTGTCTACATGTTTTAAAGCCTTTCTCTGTATTGCATCTTTATTAGTGCTTTATATTGAAATGAGTTGAGTTGAGACGAGGTAAGTGTTTCTTTCAGTTCCAGTTCAAGATTATGTCTTATTTAGATTTCCCTTGCATGATCGTACATTCAAGGCACTGACGTCATTTGGCCTGTATCATTTTATGATCCAGATACATGTAACCTGGATCAACATCCAGCGCTTCGTTGATCCAGTTCAGCTTTAGAGTTATTGGTGGCCTTCTTGCTTTCTGGAGGATCCCTTGTTTACTTTATTTATTCTAGTTTTATTAGGATGTCATGGGTCTTGTCCCGACGTCCATCTCAGTTAGTAAAGGCTTCATAAATAGATAGTTATAGTTTATTCATCTTGTTCATTTCAGTTATTGATGTCTGAGACTTGACTTGCCACTTTGGCTAGTGAATGTTTTTCCTTAAATATTCTGAGTAGTTATTTGAGTTAAAGTTTTCATTTGAGTTATTCAATGTTGAGTAAGTCTTTCGCTAAGAGTTAAGCCAATCCAAGGGTTCACTTGGGGTCAACAATGGTTCTCGAGTATCGGCCACGTCCAGGGTCTAGGCTCGGGGTGTGACAAACTTAGTATCAAAGCACATAGTTCAAGAGTCTTAGAGAATCTATGAAGTCGTGTCTGTACATTCCTAGTTATCAGTGTGAAAGCGCGCCACATCTATAATTAGGTGGCTGAAATATTTAGGAAGTATCTCATTTCTTTCATACTTACTTCTTGTGAGAGAGTTCATCTCTATACGGTCTCCTTTTACTTGCACATATATTTCAGATAATGCCTTCACGAAAAGTTGTCCTAGGTTGTCTTTCTAGGAGGAATGTTGAGGAACAAGGAGTACCCAATGCACCAAAAGTGCAACCACAAGGAGAGGTCACTAATGCTGAGTTCCGGGAAGTTATCCAAATGTTGGGTCAAGTTATGACCAACCAAGCTGGATAACAAAAAGAGAATCGACAGGAAGTGGTTGATACTTTCATGATCCGTGAGTTCTTTAGGATGAATCCTCCAAGCTTCACTAGTTCAAGTGTCACTCAAGATCCGAAAAACTTTGTAGAGGAATTGCAAAAAGTGTTTGAAGTTATGCATGTTACTTATGTTGAGCAAGTGGAATTAGTTTCATACCAATGGAATGGTGTTGCTAGAATCTGGTTTGACCAATGAAAGAAGGGTAGAGCTAAGGGTGCACCAATTGTGAGCTGGGCTATGCTCGAGAGTGCCTTCATGGGGAATTTCTCTCCACGTGAGCTAAGAGAGGATAAGGTAAAAGAATTCCACACTCTCAAGCAGGAATCTATGAGTGTGAATGAGTATGGCCTTAAGTTCACCCAACTGTCCCGTTGTGCTCCGGAGATAGTTGCTGATTTGAGGAGCAGGATGAGTTTATTTGTATGTGGATTGTCTCGTCTGTCAAGAAAGAATGGAAAGGCAGTTATGTTGATATGAGACATGGAAATAGCAAGACTTATGATCCATGTACAATAGGTTGAGGAAGCTAAGCTCAGAGATAGGGAAGAGTTCTGAAACAAGAAAGCTAAGACTGTAGGAAATAAGTTCGGACAACAGAAAAGTAATGCAAACTGGTCATCTTTCCAACAAAAGCCAAAGGGACCTACTCCATCATCTGTTAGTGCACCTCCACCAAGGAATATATGTGATTACAATAACTAGAATTCACAAAATTTCAGAGCTAGACCTGCACAGTCTCGAGGTAGTGTGGCACAAGGAGGTAATTGGACTTGTACATATGCTAAGTGTGGTAGGGACCACCTAGGAACATGTCGCGATGGCTCCACTCGTTGCTTTAATTATGGTAAAAATGGTCACTTTATGAAATAGTGACCTAATAATAGGCAAGTTAATGTTAGTGGGGGAAATAGAGCCCAATCTTCTTCAGTTGCTCCACCAGACAGAGCTGCACCTAGAGGAGCTACTTTAGGGATCGACGGAGGGGTAAATCATCTATATGCTATCACTAGTCGCCAAGAGCAAATTAATTCTCCAGATGTTGTCACGGGTATGATTAAAGTCTTTAATTTTGATGTTTATGCTTTACTAGATCCAGGAGCGAATCTATCTTTTGTGACTCCTTATATTTTAATGAATTTTAATATTCTTCCTTAGCAACTTTTTGAGCCCTTCAGTGTTTCTACACATGTTGGTGAGTCTATTCTAGTTGAGAGAGTTTATTGTGATTGTACCATTTCTGTCAATCACAAGGACACCATGGTTGACTTAGTTGAGTTAGACATGGTAGATTTTGGTGTTATTCTAGGTATGGAATGGCTTCATGCCTGTTATACCTCAGCCGATTGTAGAACTCGAGTAGTTAAGTTTCAATTTCACAATGAGTTAGTTTTAGAGTGGAAGAGCAGTTTAGTAGTGCCTAAGGGTTCGTTTCATTTTGTACCTTAAGGCCAAAAAATTATTTTCCAAGGGGTGTATCTATCACTTAGTTCAAGTTTATGACTCTAGTATTGAGACACCACCTATTCAGTTAGGTCCAGTTGCTAGTGAGTTTATAGAAGTCTTTTAGGATGATCTTCTCGGAGTCCCTCTTGAGAGAGAAATAGGCTTCGGTATAGATATTCTTCCCAATACTTGTCCTATCTCTATTCCACCATATAGAATGGCTCCAACAGAGTTGAAAGAGTTGCAAGAGCAGTTGAAAGATCTTCTTGAGAAAGGTTTTATTTGACTAAGTATCTCACATTGGGGCGCTCCAGTCTTATTTGTGAGAAATAAAGATGTTTCTCTTAGAATGTGTATAGATTACCGTCAGTTGAATAAGGTTACTATCAAGAATAAGTATCCTCTTTCAAGAATTGATGATCTCTTTACTCGACTTCAGGGTGCCATTTCTTTTCTAAGATAGACCTCAGATCTGACTATCATCAGTTGAGAGTAAGAGAAATTGATATCCCTAAGACAACTTTTAGGACCTGTTATCGTCGTTATGAGTTCCTACTTATGTCTTTTGATTTGACCAATGCTCCTACAACATTCATGGACCTCATGAACAAAGTATTCAAGCCTTATCGAGATATGTTTTTTATCGTATTCATTGATGGCATTCTAATATATTCGAGGATTGATGAAGATTATGCTAGTCATCTGAGAGTAGTTCTTCAAACTCTCAAGGATGGAGAGTTGTATGCTATGTTTTTAAAATGTGAATTTTGGCTTGAGTCTATGGTATTCCTATGCCACATTATTTACGGTGATGGAATTTGAGTTGATACTCAAAAGATAAAGGCAGTACAGAACTGGCCTGCACCCATGTCTCTTATTGATGTTAGGAGTTTCTTGGGATTGGCTGGATATTATAGAAGGTTGGTCGAGGGGTTTTCATCTATTTCATCCCCAATGACCAAGTTGACTAGAAAATATTTAAGTTTAAATAGTCTAAAGCTTGTGAAAAAAACTTTCAGGAATTGAAAAGGCGGTTGACTATTGCCCCAATATTAACCTTACCTGAAGGTACACAAGGCTTTGTGGTATATTGTGATGCATCCAGAGTTAGATTGGGTTGTGTATTAATGCAGAATGGCAAAGTTATACCTTATGCCTCAAGACAACTTAAGATTCATGAGAGGAATTACCCAACCTATGATCTAAAGTTGGTTGATGTAGTATTCGCTTTGAAACTATAGTGTCACTATCTTTATTGTGTTAATGTAGTATTCACTTTGAAAATATGGCGTCACTATCTTTATGGTGTTCATGTAGATGTGTTCACCGATCATAAGAGTCTTCAGTATGTGTTTAGTCAGAAAGAGATTAATCTCAAATAGAGGAGGCGGTTGAAGTTACTCAAAGATTATGACATGAGTATTCTCTATCACCCAGGTAAAGCAAATGTTGTTGCAAATGCTTTAAGCAGATTGTCTATGGGTTGTACCTCCCATGTTGAGAAAGACAAGAAAGAGTTAGCAAAAGATGTGCATAGACTGGCATGATTAGGGGTCCGACTAATGGATTCCAACAAAGGAAGAGTAGCGGTGATGAATGGGGCTAATCATTATTAGTGTCTAAGTGAAAGAGAAACAAGACCAAGATCCTATTTTGCTTGAATTAAAGGCAAACTTTCATAAGCAAAAAGTGATGGCTTATTATCCAGGGGGAGATGGTGTATTAAGGTATCAAGGTAGATTGTGTGTACCAAGGGTAAATGATCTCCAAGAGAGGATCATGGAGGAAGCTCATAACTCCAGATATTCTATTTATTTGGGTTCCACAAAGATGTATCATGAATTGAGAGAAATCTATTGGTGGAGTAGTATGAAAAAGTGTATTGTAGAGTTCGTTGCTAAGTGCCCAAATTGCCAACAAGTCAAGGTAGAGCACCAAAGACCTTGTGGTATGGCTCAGAATATAGATTTTCTAGAATGGAAGTGGGAGATGATCCAGATGGATTTCATTACAGGTTTACCACGGTCTCGTAGGCAGCATGATTCGATTAGGGTGATTATAGATCGAATTACTAAATCAAACCATTTCTTATTGGTAAAGACTACACATTCAGTAGAAAATTATGCTAAGTTATATATTCAAGGGGTAGTTAGACATCATGGAGTTTCGATGTCCATTATTTTAGATATAGGTGCACAATATGCTGCATAATTTTGGAAGTCATTTCAGAAAGGTTTGGGTTCAAAGGTGAACTTAAATACTGCTTTTCATCCTCAGACTGATGGTCAAGCAGAGTGCACAATTCAGACTTTAGAAGACATGTTGAGGGCTTGTGTGATTAATATCAAAGGTAATTGGGATGATCACCTACCTCTCATAGAGTTTGCTTACCACAATAGTTGTCATTCTAGCATTCAGATTGCTCCTTATGAGGCTCTTTATGGGAGAAGATGTCGATCTCCTATTGGATGGTTTGAGGTTGGTGAAGCTAGGTTGATAGGACCAGACTTAGTTCATCAAACTATGGAGAAAGTGAAGATTATTAACGAGAGGTTGAAAACAGCGCAGAGTCATCAGAAATCCTATATAGATGTTAAGAAAAGAGACTTAGAGTTTGAAGTAGATGATTGAGTTTATTTGAAGGTTTCACCCATGAATTGTGTTATGAGATTTGGCAAGAAGGGAAAGCTTAGTCCCTGATATATTGGTCCTTACAGGATATCCAAGAGGATCATAACGTGGCTTATGAGTTGGAGCTACCGCCAGAGTTAGCAGCGGTTCATCTAGTATTTCACATTTCTATGTTGAACAAGTGCATGGGCGATCCTTCAATTATCATACCTACTGAAGATATTGGTATTAAGTATAACTTATCTTATGAGTAGATTCCTATTCAGATTCTAGACGTCCAGGTTCGCAAGTTATGAAACAAGGAGGTATCATCAGTCAAGGTTCTGTGGAGGAATTAGTTGGTTAAGGAAGCTACTTGGGAAGTTGAGGAGGATTTGAAGAAGAGTTATCCACATATCTTTAAGTCTGGAGAAATTCCAAAATAAGGTACGATTCCTTTTCTTGGCATTTATTTTAAGTTGAAATATTGTGTTATATATTGCTTGTTGGGTGTTTGAGCTGAATGTTAGGTGTTACACCCTTAATTTACTTAGAGTAATGTCATTCGAGGATGAATGTTCTGAAGGGGGAGATATTGTAACACCTCGGTTTTTGAAATAATTAGAATTATAAAGAAACTGAATTGGAAATAGCAAAATTGGAAATTTTGGCAAGTTATGCTAAGTATTAGTTTTGGATCAACTTCAAACGACCATAACTTTCTGTGAAAAATGAGTTAGGTGGCCCATAAGATATCAAATGAAAGGTCTGGGAATCCTCTTGCCAATGCCACTGAGTTTTCTAATTTTTGAGCTTGCATGAGGGAGATTTGCCCATTTGAAGTCGGGTTGTCTAGTTAAGGAAAGCTAGCCTGATTTAAGAGGGGTTTTTAGATCTTTTTCTTAACCTATCAAATTTGTTTCATTTTTGGTAATATTTAGGGGTCAAAACTCATTTTGTTCAGTTTTACAAATGCAAATATATGCTAGGGTTTTGAGAAAAGTTCAAAAAGAGGCGAAAAGGAGAAAAATCAAGCATTCGTCAAGTTCTTCGGGATTTTCATTGCGGATTTCACCAAGGATTGATCCCTAACAGGTATGTGAGGTCACATATCATTGGGTTTTTTCAACCACGAACAAATCATGATTAATTCAATGTAATTTCATACTTGAAAGTAAAAGATTTCAGTTCTTGATGAGTTTTGTTGAAGTTTCTTCTGAAATCTTGATTGTTGAAGTTTTGATGAGTTCTTGAGATAATCGTATGAGATTTAAGGTTGATTTTTAGTATCTTTTTGTACACTAATGTTGGGCATTCGAATCAAAGTGATAGGGAAAGAACCCATTCGAATCTAGGTGAATTATGGTTAGAAAATGAGTAAGAAACTTCGTCAAAATTTATGGGGAAAGGGTGCAACACCGTGCCACTCAGTGCACCCCAAGACAAATTCTATAGGTTGGGAATTCAGCACTGCGCAACTTAGTGCGCCCCAACTCAGATTTTGCAGTTCAAGGTATGGCTCCCTGCGCCGCTTAGTAGGCCAGGGTCGCCAAGTGTTCTACCCTTTACCATTTCTTTTCGTTTGAGTTCTGTCGAATCGTACCTATGTTTTTATAGTTGATTTTTTCACTCTAAGGTACGCCTAAACATTGATAGATCATCCATAACATGAGATCGTAAACCTTGAATCCATAATTCAAATTCAAAGAAGAGTTAAGAGTCAAGTCTAGAGTGTTCTTTGAGTTTTTCCAAAAATTCTTTTACAATTGTTTAAAACTGATTTTAAGACTTAAGAATTGAGTTTGAGAAAGAGTAAACTTGAGTTCATTTTCTTTAAGTTGTTATATGGGAAATAAGCATTCCCAAAGAGTGAATGCTTTTCACATTTAAGATGAGAGGAAACACCGATTTCCAAAAGAGTTTTCATGAGAAGTTTTGAGTACCATATTTTTCAAGACATAGATTTCTGAGTAAAAATCTCAAACCATAGAGATAGAGTTATGTTTTTAAACATATGATCTAGTTACATTTTAGGAGTAGTATTGAGCACTGATATGGGGATGAGTTCAAATAACTCAAGTCTCCATAAACCATGTAGCCAACGTGGGTAGAAAGGCTCATCCTTTTAAGATGATTCCTTAATGCTTTTAAGAATACCCTAGTGGATCCACTTAGTTGAAGAGTTCTATACCCCGGTAAAATATAAGACAGTTCTGGCAGCGTGGCAATATGTTGTATCATCACATAGCTCATAGTGAGGATTGTCGGTTTGAGAATCTCCCACAGAGTTACTTTTATTTTCATATAAATAAAAACTAAGTTATTATTGTGTCTTTTAATTTACTGAGTTATTGTTTACATGTTTTAAAGTTTTTCTCTATATTCTATCTTTATTACTGCTTCATATTGAAATGAGTTGAGTTGGGACAAGGTAAGTGTTTCTTTCGGTTCAAATTCAAGCTTATGTCTTATTTAGATTTCCCCTCACATGCTCGTACATTCAAGGTACTAACATCATTTGGCCTGCATCATTTTATGATACAGATACAGGTAACGGGGTTAGCATCCAGTGCTTCGTTGATCCAGTTGAGATTCAGAGTCGTTGGTTAGCCTCCTTGCTTTCTGGAGGATCCCTTGTTTCCTTTATTCATTCTAGTTTTATTAGGATGTTGTGGGTCTTGTCCTGACATGCATCTCAATTAGTAGAGGCTTTATAGATATATAGTTATAGTTCATTAGTCTTGTTCATTTCAGTTGTTGATGTCTGATTCTTGAATTGCCACTTTGGATAGTGAATGTTTTTCCTTGAATATTTTGAGTAGTTATTTGAGTTAAAGTTTTCATTTGAGTTATTCAATGTTGAGTAAGTCTTCTGCTAAGAGTTAAGTCAGGACAAGGTTTTACTTAGGGCCATCAATGGTTCTCGAGTACCGGCCACATCTAGGGTGTAGGCTCAGGGTGTGACAGTTTTCTTAGAGGTAAAAAGACAAAAACAACCCTTTTAAATGTTTTCTCGATGGCTAATTCGTCACTACAATGTATCAGGTTACTAAAATTGTCGTAACTCTTTACTCAAAACTCAAATTGTTGCGAAATTGGTGGCGTTGGTAAGAAGATTCAAATACCTTTAATTCGATAGTTTATGGGCCACGTAACTTTTTATATTCTAAGAGATATGGTCATTTAAATTTTACCCAAAGAGAATCTTACATCAAAACTTAATCGGTAAGGAAATTTTCAACTTTACTTTGTGTTAGGAGTTTCTAGTGACCTTAATTGATATCCAAAATCAATCCCACACTAAAGAATTTGCCTTTACACATATGGTCAATTTAAGAATCACCTGATACGACCTTACATGTAAATGAAGAATAGTTTGGGTCTAACTTAGAAATTTTTGGGGTGTTACAAAAGGGATGTGACTTTTCTGAAGCATTGTGACTTTTCCAAAGAGTTATGACTTTTTCGATGGGTTATGACATTTTCGAAGGGTTTTGACTTTTCTAGAGGGTTGTGACTTTTCTAAAGGGTTGTGCCATTTTTGATAATACAGAAAAACATTATTTCATACTACCCTTTGTTGTCTATGAAAAGAGGGATTTCCACATAATTTTAAACTACAATTTTTTAAATTTTCTATTATTCTACTTCTTCTTCTTAAAACATTCTATTTAATATATCTTCTATATTTTATACTATATTATTTTAAAAGAACATACCTTTTTGCATTGAATGGTTATCCCTTTTCTATTGAGTTTTGATTTTTCCGATGAGTTATGACCTTTTCAAAGGGTTGTGACTTTTTTGAAGGGCTGTAACTTTTATAACTAAACACAAGCGGTATACGTACCCGCGCGTTGCGCGGATTTTTAAAAAGTACTAATGTATTTAATTTAATATAAATATAAGATATATTAAAAATGAATGATAAAAATTATTAAGTTACTTATTTAGCACATTAAATTTTAAATTATTTTAATTTGATCAAAAAAATTAACACTTCATATGTTTAAATATTATTTTTCTACTATTTTTAAAAATCTAGTTTAAAGTAAAAACTATTATTTCCATGTTAGAAAGTTTATAATTATAACTTTTTACTTAGAATAATAAATATCATAAGATTAAAGGATATTTTGGTATATTTTACATTTGATTAATTCAAAATCAAAAAATTCAAAAATATTCCTTATGATATTAATAATGTTAAAATTAAAATAGGAAAATGAATTAAATTAGAATGAGTAATAAATAATAATTCATAGTATATTAAAAACAAACATGAACATAGTGTAACGATCTAATTCCATCGATAGTAAAAAATCAATGGGAAAAGAATTGGGGCCAAAAAACTTTTTTAGTAGTAACTTGAAATTTCCCTACCTAGTCCAGATTTGGACGAAATCGGATTCAGTGAGGTCTAGGGAATGCTGGTAACAAATGGGAGACCTAATTATGAATTTCACCATAAGAGTAGATAGCTAAGACGTTATGGAAATCGTGCGACTTTACAGAATTGAATTTAAACTAGTAAAACTCCCAAAATTGATCTTATCATGAACAACTATTTTTTGAGTGTCAGGGGTTAAAGGTGTGTTGTGAAATGGGGGTTTGAAACTCTTTAATTAAGTCTCTCTCTCCGTGTAAGACGCCAAGGCAAGATTATTCCAGCCTGTGGGGGGGGTGGCTGTAGCGGGATTTGGTCCGCTCTAGCGGGATTGTCGCGACTTAAGTTGGAAATAAAACCCAAAAATATCATTATTCTATAAGTTTCATTTTTAAGAGCCAAGGAACGACCCTAGGTGATTTCTTTAATGTTTTCCAGAACTTTCACTGCTATAGGTAAGGCTTTCGTCCCCCGAATCTATTTTTCGATCTGTACAACTTAGATACATTGGTATTTATTATTTGGGGAAAGATTTAACCTATAATTAATCATGGAAAAAGTCCTAAATTGGGTATTGGAATCTTGGGGTTCGCCTAGGGTTGATAATGTTGATTATAATCCGGGTAATTAGGCGTCGTTTATTGATCCTTGTGTTAATTGTATGTTTTTAGACCACAAAAAAGCTGAAAGAATCCAAGAGGAAAGATTCAAGTTCCTTAGAGAGATGCTAGTAAATGCTTCGTTGTAATGCATGTATCTATGCGAATGTTGCACTATTGATCACACTAACAGTAAATGAGTATGAACGAATGATTGTATGCCATGAATTAACACTTGATTTTATGATTATTTGAATGTTCATTGTGATTGTGACTGTTGTATGTTGAATGGATTGGGTGTCACGTTCCGATACACTATCTTGGATCAGATGTTACATATCGACATACATATTGGATCGGGCGCATGTTCTGACGCACTAACTTGGATCGAGTGTCACGATCCGACACATTAACATTTTGGGTATAGGTTCCATGAGAGGACCATTGGCTTGTCATATATGCGTATTATTGAGAATGTGGAATTGTAAGTTGCTCCTGAATTGATGACTGATATTGTATATGTTCTGTATATGTGTGAATACTATAGTGTAACTGCTTATATATGTTTCGCTTACTGGAATAGCCGTGTTATCCTACCAGTACAATGTGGTTGTGTACTGATACTGCACTTGCTCTTTGTTTGTTGAGTACAGGGCATCTTCAGGTGGCTACCGACAGACCTCATTTAGGAGATCACTGATCAAGATCGGATTCAAGGGTGAGCCAGTTCTTTTAGGCTGCCATGGATCCTTCATATTTGTTCTAGTCAATTTTGTTCGGACTTAGACGTTGCGTTTGTAATTGTTTAGTTTTGGGGTTTTACCCCTTGTTCTTAGACTTGTCGTTAGTAAAGTTTTGGTATAATGACTTTCAAGTTCTTAGGGTTTTTCTTCTGCATTAGTTTGTTTAGTTTATTTAATCCTTTGGAGTTTATAGGAACTCTATATAATTTCTGCATTTAAACATGCTTTCGTATCTTTAAATGTGTAGTATTTTAGTTAAGGCTGCTTAGTTAAGTTGTAGTAATGGTTCTCCCACCGAAGGGTTACTGTGGGTGCCAATCACGACAGTCTGGGTCGTGACAAAGTTGGTATCAGAGTCCTAGGTTCATTGATCTCATTGTACCAAAACGAGTCTAGTAGAGTCTTGCGGAACGGTACGAAGAAGTCGTACTTTTCTTCGAGAGGCTATAAGACTTAAGGAAAAAAAACTCATTTCCTCCTATTCTTTCGTGCTATGACTTGGAGTCCAATTGGTATCTGGGTGATACAAATTGGTATCTTTCCTCCTTTACTCGATGACCCTAACTAGAGCAAATGAATTGGTAACACCATCACTAGAAAGAGAGGATGTGCATAGACTACCGATAGTTGAATAGGGCCACAATTCGGAACAGGTATCTACTACCTCAAATAAATGATATTTTTGACCATTTACAGGATGCATCTATTTTCTCTAAGATTGATCTAAGGTTTGACTATCATCAGTTAAAGATTAAGCCTGAGGATATACCAAAACAGCATTTAAGACCTGCTATAGGCACTACGAGTTTCTAGTTACGTCATTTGGGTTGACAAATGCGCCTGCAACTTTCATGAGCTTGATGAATAGTGTGTTAAAACCATTTTTGGATTTGTTTGTGATTGTTTTTACTGCTGATATATTGGTTTATTCGAAGAGTAAGGAAGAGCATGTCGACCATCTCCATATTATTCTAGGTGTTCTTGGGAAACAAAAGTTGTATGCAGAATTTTCTAAGTGTGAGTTTTGATTGACTTTGGTTGCCTTTTTGGGGCATGTAGTTTCAAGGGAAGGGGTAATGCTAGATCCCCAAAGGATTGAAGAAGTCATGAATTAGGTCTGACCTAGTTCGGCAACTAAAGTTAGGAGTTTTGTGGGGCACGCTAGCTACTATTCATCACTTTGTGAGGGGATTAAGGTAAGATTTGCAAATTCAAGCTTATAGGTGACAATATTCAAAAAGTTTTGGAAAGGGACGACTAGATAATGAACACCATTACTTTGGAAAATACATTTAGTATTGTTCTCATAACATGTATGGCTGTTTAGCGAATAATGAAATTATGTTATGCCAATTGAGGTTAGAAGCTATACTACAATTTCATAGATTGATTGTATATCAAAGAGGGTCATGATACGACTGATCCAATAGCAACGATGCTTACTTGGTTAAGTTATTAAGTGCATTAAAATTGTGGAGAACCTGGGTGAGGAAGAAATAAGCAAGGTCGTGGAGGCCGGAGAAATGGTAATACAGGTAGGGGAGCAGTGACACCACGCAAAGATGTTGCCAATTAAGATGATAGGACTCAGTTTTATGCCTTTTCGGGCAAGACCAAGGCTGAGTCATCTAATGCAGTGATCACGAGTACTATTATTATCTGTGACCGGATGGCCAATATACTATTTGATCTGGGTTCTACTTTTTATATGTGTCACTTCAGTTTGCCTTAGGATTTGATGCAGTTTGTGATGTGATTGATGTCCCCATCCATGTTTGTACCCTAGTTGGAGAGTTAGTCATAGTCACCCATGTTTATCGGTTGTCCTGTTGTGGTTATGGATTTTTAGACTTGGGCTGATTTGGTAATTCTAGATATGACTGACTTTGATATAATCTTAGGCATGACTTGGTTGTCCCACTATTAGGCTGTGCTTAACGTTAATGCTAAGTCGGTAAATCTAGAGATCCCGGGTAAGGAAAGGTTGAAGTGGGAATGGGTGGACATGCCTAAGTCATCTAAGGTCATATCTTTCGTGTGGGCTAGGAAACTGGTGGGGCAAAGGTGTTTGGCGTAATGGGCTCATATTCGGGTTGTTGATGTTGAGTCTCCCACTATTGAGTCTATTCTTGTAGTGCCTGAATTCAAGGTCGTGGTTTTCTAATATTGGGTGAGTAACTTGGTTGTATGGAAAGTTTTAAGAGATGGTGGAACACCACTCGAATAGAATTTAAAAGAGTTAGAGTCATAATGAAGAAAAATAGTGGGATGTAGTAGAACTTTAGATAGAGGCGAGAGCAAGAATATTGTATTTGATTGCACAGGCTAAAGAGGTATGTTCAGAGGGGTAGATAATTGGGTTCAGAGACGCGTGAGTTTATTCGTTTTGTTATGCCTATGGTAATAGTGTCATAAATCCATCAGATTGATTATAAACTATTGAAAAAGACTTGAAAATGGAGTGTACATACATTAGCTCGAGTGTGATGATAAGTTCTTTGTTTTTGTTTTTGAATTTAGTAATGAGCACGCTTGAATTTTTAGTGAAAGATATTGTAAGATTGATGGAGAGGCGATCAATGAGAAGTGAAGATCCATGAATTCATAAAAATCTTCAAGGTATAAGCTAATGTTGATAGATAAGGGGTTTGTGTTATACAATTGAATTTACAATTCAAGTTTTTTCATTGTAAGTCCACATTCATGGTGATATATGTTGTCAAGGTTTGAATTTTCAAGGTGAGAAATGGTCAATTGTATCTGGTATTGAACACTTGAAAGGACTTACACCTAGGTTGAGTCGCAAAGTTATTATTGTTGTTTGTTAAGTACCTAAGAAAGGTTTTTATTTAAAAGTGTTGGTTTAGAGTAAGGTAAATGGTTGAAGTGTTTATGATTTTTGTTAGCATTGAGAGTGTGGGATTCAGTGGAATTTGGTGAAGAGTATGTGGAGTCAACTGAATGGAAATGACTGGTATCGACTCTTCAGAGGAAAACCTTTGGTGTTATTCAATACTTATTACATAAACTCTTATGTGACCATCTATTTCATTTTGCACATGGTTGTTAGTATAATTCACGAGCTATGATCACGTGTGTTTTCACTTTTGTGGGTGGATCCCAAGTGGTGGATTAGGATTACTGATCCTGCGACGTTCTCTTAGTTGAGTGGGATGATTAGGAAGAGTTGGTTAATCCATATGACATAATTGGTGTTGTCTTGTAATTTTTAAAGTATTCCAGTGGTTTTACATGTACCACCTTGCTTATGAGAATTTATAGAAGAGCTACCATGCATAATTATGGTTGTTTGACAATCTTAATATATATCAAGTCGTCAAGGTCGTGTATCGATTATGTGTGGTTGAATATGAGGATCATTGGGTCCAATTCTTCTATTATTAAGGGTAATCTACAATCAGAATTACTAAAACTAGCATTTAGATAGTGTTATTAGAGGATTTGTATGCTTGGACATGTCCCTCGATGAGTATCTGATGTCTAAAGATCAAATTATTATAACTTAAGCTCATGGGAATTTATGTTGTGAGATGGAGATGTTGATAAGGACTATGATTGTTGGGGCATTATGAGTTTATATTGGTGTAACGACTTGTTCCCGTCGTTATAGAAAAGCCAATGGGGAAAAATTTGTGGTCGAAAAACTTTTTGGTAGTAATTTGATAATCCCCAACCTAGCCCACATTTGGCCGAAATCAGAGTCAGTATGGTCTAGGGAAATCTGGTAACAAATAGGAGGTATAATTATGAATATGACCACATGAGTAGATAACTAAGACATTAAGGAAGCCGTACGACTTTACTGAATTGAATTCGAGCGAGTAGAGCTCCCGAAACTAACCTTAGCGTGAACAAGTATTTTCTGAATATTATGGGATAAAGGTGTTTTGTGAAATGGGGGTTTGGAACTCTTAAATTAGCTCTCTATTTCTGTGCAAAACTCTATAGAGGGATTAGTGCCGCCAAGGCGGGGCCGCTATAGCGACAGATTGTAGGTCTAAGCATGTGACTTTTAAAGATCCTACATTTTCACACATCATTGTACAAGGTGAAAGATCATTGACATCTAGTATTATTTATGTTGCCTTGGCAATAAAGTTGATGAGTCAAGGTTGTGGGGCATACCTTGCTCACATAGTTGATACATGGTTGGAGAGTCCTGGTATCAAGGACATACCTGCTGTACGTGATTTCCCAGAAGTCTTCCTAGAAAACCTTCCTGGGTTGCCCCCGGAACTAGAGGTTGAATTTCCTATCGAACTTATTCTTGGATCTACCCTTATTTGTATCACTCCTTACAGAATGACTCCGGTAGAATCAAGAGAATTAAAATCTCAATTGCAAGAAATTCTTGAAAAAGGTTTTATTCGACCTAGTGTTTTTCATTGGGGAGCCCTTGTTTTATTCGTAAAGAAGAAAGATGACACTCTCAGGCTTTGTATTGACTATAGACAATTGAACAGAATAACAATCAAGCATAGATATCCACTACCAAGGATCGATGATTTGTTTGAGCAACTGAAGGGTGCTAAAGTATTCTCGAAGATTGATTTAAGGTCTGGATATCACCAACTTCATGTTAGGGAGAAAGATATTTCTAAAACTGCTTTTAGAAAATGGTATGGTTATTATGAATTCTTGGTGATGCCATTCGGGTTTACAAATGCTCCTGCGGTATTCATGGATCTAATGAATCGAGTATTCAAGCCTTATCTTGAGCAGTTTGTGGTTGTTTTTATAGATTATATTCTAATATTTTCCAGAAGTAGTGAAGACCATGATGAACACCTCCGAATTATTTTGCAAATTTTGAAGGAAAGGGAACTTTATGCTAAACTTTCCAAGTGTGAATATTGGCTTGATGAAGTGACGTTTTTGGGACATGTTATATCAGCTGAAGGAATGAAGGTGGATCCTGGTAAGAAACATGCAGTTTTTGAATGGAGAACTCCCAAAAGTAAAACCGAGGGAAGAAGTTTCTTAAGCTTAGCAGGATACTACAGAAGATTTGTAAAAGGCTTTTCCATTATCGCCTCTCCATTGACTAAACTCTTGCAGAAGGAAGTGAAGTTTAATTGGAATGACAAGTGCCAAGAGAGCTTTGAAACTCTCAAATCCTTCCTGACTCAAGAACCTATACTTACTCTACCAATTGAAGGGAAGGAGTATGTAGTATACAATGATGCCTCTGACAATGGTCTCGGATGCGTTTTGATGCAAGAAGGGAAAGTTATATCTTATGCCTCTCGAAAATTAAAATCGCGTGAATTGAATTATCCTACCCATGATCTTGAACTTGCTGTTGTAGTGTTTGCTTTGAAAATATGGTGGCATTATTTGTATGGAGAGAAATGTCATATATTCACTGATCATAAGAGCTTAAAGTACTTGGGTACTCAGAAGGAGCTAAACCTTCGACAATGTAGATGGCTAGAACTTGTCAAGGATTATGACTGCACGATTGATTATCATCCAGGCAAAGCCAATGTGGTTGTAGATGCTTTAAGTCGGAAATCCTTTGCAAGCATTTCTTGGAGTCCTTTACCCTTGCTCCTTGAGTTAAGAGCCATGAATGCTTGTTTCACACTTGATTCAGATGGTTTAGTTATTTTGCAATTAAAGCCAATATTACTTGAACAAGTGCAAGAAGCACAAAAGATAGATGAGAAACTTGTAAGCTTGACATGAAAGGTTCAAAGTGGGGAAAACCTTGATTTTACATTAATAGATGATGGTGTCTTATGTTATCAAGATAGACTATGTGTCCCTAATGATGACAAATTGAGGAGAGAGATACTGAGTGAAGCACATACCTCACCATATACAATGCATCCTGGGGGTACAAAGATGTACCAGACCATCAAAGAAAATTATTGGTGGAATGGTATGAAGAGAGACATTGCGGAGTTCATTTCTAAATGTTTGGTTTGTCAACAAGTAAAGGCAGAACAATAGGTCCCAATTGGTTTACTACGGCCCTTGTCGATGCCGAAATGGAAATAGGAGAAAATAACTATGGACTTTGTTTTTAGACTTCCTCGCACCCAAAGAAATCATGATGTAATATGGTTGATTGTTGATAGGTTAACCAAGAGTGTTCACTTCTTAGCAATCAGGATGGATTATTCACTTGAGCGTTTAGCTGAATTGTACATTAATGAGACCGTAAGACTACATGGGATTCCTATGTTATTGTATCTGACCAAGACCCAAGGTTTACATCTAGATTTTGGGGTAGTTTGCAGGAAACTTTGGGTACTAAGTTGAAATTAAGCACTTCATTCCATCCTTAGACAGACGGCCAATCAGAAAGGGTGATACAAGTTTTGGAGGATATGCTTCGAGCTTGCATTATGGAATTTGAAGGTAGTTGGGACAAATACTTACCTTTGATAGAATTTGCTTATAATAACAGTTACCAATCGAGTATTGGAATGCCTCCCTATGAAGTTTTGTACGGAAGGAAATGTCAGACCCCTCTTTGTTGGAGTGAAGTTGGTGATAGGAAACTTATTGGTCCTGAATTTGTGCAACAAACAGAAGACAAGGTAAAAATTATCAAAGATTGTCTAAAGATTTCTTCGGATAGACAAAAGTCGTACGCTGATCTTAAAAGGCGTGACATTGAATATCAAGTGGGAGATAAAAGTATTTTTAAAGGTGTCTCCATGGGAAAAGATTATGAGATTTGACAAAAAAGGAAAACTTAGTCCCCAATTTATTGGACCTTATGAGGATACTTGAAAGGGTTGGACTGGTTGAATATAAATTGGCTTTGCCACCTGAGTCAAACAAGATCCACAATGTCTTCCATGTTTCTATGCTTAGAAGATATCGTTCTGATCCATATCATGTTCTTCCAGTTGAATCTATTGAGGTTAATCCTTACTTGACATATAATGAAGAACCTATCTTAATTCAAACTTGGGAAGTGAAGCAACTTAGAAACAAGGAAATCCACTTAGTGAAGTTACTTTGGAGGAACCATTCAGGAAAAGAAGCTACCTGGGAGAGAGAAGAAGACATGAGGACCCAGTATCCGCACTTGTTTCATGACCAATGCAAGGAAAATTTTGAGACGAAATTTCTTGGATGGGGAGAGAGTTGTAACACCCCTAAATGCTAACAAGACTCGCATGTTGATTTACCGTCACTAAATTACTTTAATATGTTTTACTCTCATTTTAGGATCTTGAAATGTTGTGATTATTGCTAGCTTGCTTAGCATAAATTGGATCGTAATTTAAGGGATTTTTATTGGGTTATTTAAGTAATGGTCTAATTAGAATTATGTATAAGTTTAAAAGGAGGTGAAGGATATATATATAAGTCTAATTAGAATGGCAGAGCTGTGCTATGGGGATAAATATCACTTTTGAGCCTATATTTTGGCATCTCCTATAGTGAATTTCTGTTCCTTCAAGTCTATAGACCTTAGAACCTTAGTTAACCATTTGTTCATCAAAATCACAAAGGAAAAACTTGGTCCTTTTGGCTGTAATTTGAGACACACACCACTTTTTGGTAAGTAGTCGAAATCTATTTTGTAGCTGAGTAGTGTGTATTACGTTTAGAATATCTTGTTCTCTAGAACTCAGTTTTAGGTGAATAAATATGATTTGGAAATTTAATTCATATATATAAAACTCTTATGCATATGTGAAACTATAATTTAGCTTTTATGAATTTGAAATATGGGACGCAACACACGATAAGTTCTGTCCAGATTTCGGATTTAGAAATCCTTTATAAACAACTGTTAGTGTATTGATGATATCGTTTTGTACAAAATGTATTTTTTAGTGATTCTTTTTGCGTTGCAACCTAAGAGATATATCTTTATCTTTCATGAAGACTATAAAGTCTAGTTTTGCCGTTTTCCTATTCAAATCAAAGTTACAACATGGAGTACTAGACTGGCGAGAATCACTGTTTTGGGAACATAGTTGTATATGTGCAGGCTGAGCTTACTTGTGATGATAATCTTATTTTATTTTGATATTATTGAGATATTAGGAATTATAGAAGTTATTTAATTGCATTTTTAAGGTTGTATGTACTTGTGAACAAGTTGAGAACCTTGATACGTTGGTCGGTCTATAGTTTGAACTCGCGGAGTTATGTTGGACTATTTCTATGCTAAAGTGTTGAGGTTTGTGTATAAAATTGTACTTGCACTCTTTTAACTGCTGATATATCTGAAAGTTGATCTTGGTACCTTGTTTACCTCTTGTCACTTTGTATTGTCGTGTTGATATGATGCTTGTGTAACTCACCCACTTGTACGGATTGTTTGATCACTTGACACTCTTGTTGGGACCTTGTCCTTCTTGTGGCTGTGACTTTGTCACTATTGGCATGCTTCTTGATTCGGATCATTTGCCATCTTGAGTCTGGATTTGTAGTTCATCTTAAGAATGAAAGTTGTCCATTTTAAGTATGAACTAGAAAGTCATTTTTAATATGGTTCTTGGTTCTCTTGATATATATTGTGCTTTGACCCTTCATGATACAGGGTGACGGCCTTTCTTGATACTTTCTTGTACCGGGTGTGAGGACATGAGGTATATATTAGGTGATCCTTGTTGTTGAGAATCTCTTGGAAAATGGTGATATGAGCGTTCTTGACATTGGTATCTTTGAATATCGAACTTGATACTCGTTATATATTGTTACTTGATTTATTTATTATGTTTCAAGTATGTAGTTTGATTGACTTGAGAAAGGTATCTTGGTGAATTTTGAGGACTCAGAACTTATAGTTTTACACCACTAAGCTATATGCTTAGCGATTGTTGTTTCTATCGTAGGGAATGATTGAGAGGAGGCATGAAGCGGGCCAATGGAGATGGAGATTTTGAGAACTTTAAGGAAGATCACATTTGCATATAGGCATCTATATTTTGTATAAATTGTGGTACTTATACACGATCTATGTTTTGTATATTTGCATGAAATTTTGAGGGCTAATTAGATCATGTCCATGGGTTGTAATATAAGTATGGCTACATGTTTTGTTTATTTGGGGTGTTTAAGCCCAAGTTTTGTAATATATTAAATTTACTACTTGTAAAGTGAAGGATTGTATAAAGCATGAACCACTAGGTTTGGGTTTCTCGGAAGTTAGTTATAAATTTTTATATCATTGTTTACTAGCGTGGGGACAATATATACATTAAAATATATCGTGAGTTATTGGCATATAGTAATTAGAAAGGGTCATTACAAATCTAGAGTTCAATAAACTTCAGGATTATCCAAAAAAGAATAGCGGTAATACTAAGTTTGCCTATAAACCGAGGATGCAAACTTATTATTATTCTAGACCAACTCCTCAAGATGTTATTGTAGAGGAATGAGACTGCAATCAGACCAATACCTCTTATAGCAGGTCTGAGATTTATGAATGGAACCTTGATGGTCTGAATGATAGTCAACTTACTATTCTAATTCATAGAATGCTTTTGTATGCAACTATTTGTAAAAATGTTAAAAACACAGATAGAAATATTTGTAAAATGATTATTGTAGGTTTTATGGCCAACTTTGAGGTTGGTGGGATAATTATATGACCTTCGAGCAAAAGCGTACGGTGATTAATGTTGTTTCTAATAATGAAGGTGTTGATAACCTTGGTATGGCTCTTGTTTCTAATAGAGAAGATGCGGTTTATATCTTAGTCTTAACCATTTTAGAACATTTTAATGATAGCTTTACCAATCAATTCGAAAAGGTTTGTACCCTGTTAAACGGTCTACGATGTAGAACCTTGGGAGAATTTAGATGGTATAAATATACTTATATGAGTAGGGTGATAGAACTACCAGAAAATATGTATGAGCATTAGAAAGCTAAGTTCATAGAAGGCCTTCCCCCATTATTTGCTCTAAGGGTTAGAAAGATCCTTAGAAATGAGCTTGGTGAAATTCCTTATGGTGATTATACCTATGGAAGATTAATAGGAGTTTCCACTCAAGAAGGTATAAATTTATGCAATGAATTAAATTTAAATAGATAGCTTAAAAATGATAAGCTTCGAGAAAGATCTCAATTAGGAAACTTTTGTACCCAATTTGATTTGCCTGATACTTCAACTAATAGCAAGAAGAAGACCAAACATAGATATTCTAGAGAATCCAATCCCGATGAACATTATAGGGAAAGAAGGTCTAGGCATAGACGTAAATCTAAGGAAGAACGGGACAAGCGAAAAGCTTATAGAAAATCTAATAGATTTACCAAGAATAGGTCTAGGTGGGGACTCACAAAAATTAAGTGTTATAGGTGTGGTTATTTTTGACATGTAGCACCCAATTACAAACTTGAAAAGCTGAAAACCTTAGAACTTGATGAAGAAATTCATGATAAGCTTTATAGTTTCCTTTATACTTCCAGTTCAGAGTCCAATTATGATTCTGAGTCACGATCAGGTTTTGAAAAATATGTTGATTTGCCTAAATTATTTGATAATAATCAGCATGCTCGTGATTCTTGCAAATCTGGTCAAGGTGATATTTTTTTCCTGTGAAAATGATGAATTTTATAAATTGCAATCTCAATTTGAGGATTTAAATCTTAACACTATTACTTATGATAATTTAATAGAACTTTTGAAAGAAGTTACAGATAAAAATATTCGTGAAAAAATTATTCAATTAGCTATTAATAACTAGGCTAGTTCTTCAAAAATTTCATAAAAAATAAATGATTTTGAATATGAATATTCTGCTCCTTATTCTTTGTCTGAAGTTCATAACAGATTAAATAAGCAAACTATTTGTACAAGAGATTCTTCTTTTGATGATTTAAAAGGAGAATTTGAAAATTTTAAAAATGAGATTAAATCTACTAAACAAAATCAAATAATTTGTAATCATCATCTTACTCAAATTGAAACTGTTCATAACAAGCAAAAAAATATTGCTGAAGAAAATACTCTTTCAAAACGTCTTAATATTGATCCTAGACAAGGTATATTTCTAGGAATGATGCAAATTGTAGCTACTCACAAATGGTTTATTAAATGCACCATATTAATTGATAATAGTTTTTCTATAACTAATTTGTCTATGATTTATAGTGGAGTTGATGTGAGTTGTATTCAGGAAGGTCTAGTACCTACCAAATATTTTGAAAAATCGACTCATTTGGTTAGATTTGCATCAGGACATGCTTTAAATATAAAGTATAAATTGCCTAATACTTGTATTTGCCAAAATAAAGTTTGCATTCCGCATTTCTTTTTCTTGGTTAAAAATTAGTTATTTCCTCCGATTATACTTGGAACACCTTTTATAAATGCTATTTATCCATTTACTAGCATAAATGCTAAGGGTTTTTCTTCTACGTATGAAAATCAGAATATTAGTTATACTTTAGCAATGACCCTATTTCTCGTGATATTAATGCTTTAATTGATATGAAGCAAAAGCTTGTTAATTCTTTACAACTTGAATTATTTAGCATGAATATATTTGATACTTTAAAATCAACTAAAGTACGAGAAAAAATTAAATTAATCTCTGAACAAATGGCTATTGATATTTGTGCTGATCATCCTAGTACTTTTTGGAATGGAAAAATGCATATTGTTACCATTTCATATAAAGAAAATTTCTCTGAGGATGATATTCCAACTAAGTCTCATCCTTGTTAGATGAACGCCGAATTGGTTGAATTCTGTAAAAAGAAAATTGATAATTTGTTACAAAAAGATTTGATAAAACCTTCAAAATCTCCTTGGTCCTGTACTGCTTTCTATGTTAATAATGCAGCTCAAAGGGAACGAGATGTCCCCAGATTAGTTATAAATGATAAGCCTTTAAATAAATATTTGAAATGGATTAGGCATCCGATTCTGAATAAAAGAGATTTATTATCTAGATTATATGATGCCAATATATTTTCAAAATTTGATTTATAATCTGTATATTGGCAGATTCAACTATTTAAAGAGCATTCTTATAGAACAACTTTTAATGTCCCATTTGGACAATATGAGTGGAATGTTATGCCCTTTGGTTTAAAAAATGCTCCGTCTGAATTTCAAAAAATTATGAATGATATTTTTAATTCATATTTGGATTTTATTATTATTTATATTGATGATATTTGGTTTACTCAAAAACTCTTGAAATGCATATCAAATATTTAGACATTTTTAAGAATTTTTTTATACAAAATGGTTTGGTAATTTCTAAACCAAAAATGACTTTATTCCAAACGGAGGTTAGATTCTTAGGACATCTTATATGTCAAGTCAAGGTTACCCCAATTCAACGATTGATTGACTTTGCTTCAAAATTTCCTGATGTTATTACAGATAGGACACAATTGAAAAGATTTTGGGAAGTTTAAACTACATTTCCCCCTTTTTACAAAAAAATTATCTTGTGATTTGGACCCTTTATATGATAGGCCTAATAAGGATTATAAATTCCCATGGACTGATAGACACACCAATTTGGTAAAAACCATTAAACTTCGTGTGCAATATTTGCCTTGTCTAATTCTTGCTTATCCAATTGGCAAAAGATAATTGAGATGGATGTGTCTAACATCGGTTATGGTGGGATTTTAAAGCAAATTAATCCTAATGATAAAATTGAATATCTAATTAGATTTCATTCCGAAAAATGGAGCGATGCTTAGAAAAAATATGCTACAGTAACTCATGAAATGCTCACCATCATAAATGTGTATTAAAATTTCTAGACTATTTATATAATAAATTTTTTTTGGTAAAAACTGATGCACAATCAGTAAAATATATGTTTGACAAAGATTTTAAACATGATGCATCAAAATTAATATTTGCTAGGTGGCAGGTCCAGTTAGTTCCTTTTGATTTTGAGATTCATTATAAAAAGGGGAGTGATAACTCTCTTCCGAATTTCTTATTCAGAGAATACTTATCTTCTTAATGGGATTTTATCTCTCTCCTTTTAGATAAAATTTTGATTACTATCATAAAGGTTGTATCTCTTAATAGAGACGTACAGGAAATAATTATATGGAAAATTATAGATGCCATGATGAGACACATCATTTCGGAAATATGTTTTTCTGAAGAACTCATTGATTTTTATAGTGATTATTATGACATCGAATAAAAATAAATGTTTTGTTTATAGGATGGATCCTCCTTAGGTGACCAAGGTCAGAGGAAAAGGTGGTTATACCAGAGGAAGAGGAAGATCATCCTCAGTCTCATTAGGATTGTCATATGGATCCTCGTCATTTAATCCTCCAATTATACAAAGAGGAGGAATGAGTTTGGTGAATTTAAAAAGTTCCCAAAAAAGAAGCTTCTTCTATACATCTGGAAGATATTCCGAAAAATAATACATTATATGCACAATTGCAGGAGTATCTCTCCCAAAAGAAAGGTGATACCTTTGCGTCCATCACTAACGATGATATTGATGAATTAAGACATATGAAAAGGCATAAAATAAAGAAATGATATTTCTTTTGGAAAACTCTGAGATTCAAAGAAAAGAGGAACCTTGGAAGATATTTCAACGTTATTTAATTAATGGATTATATTTCCCGGGTGAGTCATACAAATTCCGTTCATATTACGAGACTATTCTAATGAACGCTAGTAGTGTGGAATTTCAGCACTTCTCAGGGTACAATACCAGTGAGAATGTTTATAACTTCTCAAAAATGATTATAAAATAAATTATATCTATCGAAGATTGGGGTATTTCCTCAATGAAAGAAAGGCAGATAAGCCTGAACAAGATTCCTACAAATTTTATTTATTGGGATTATATCAGTGCTTTTAGTAAAGTCCTCTACTATAATACTGAGAGGCATAAACTTGGTTTATTAAGATTTGTGCAAAGATATTTGCAGAGCCAATTCCTAATTGGTTCCCAAATTGGTGGTCACACCACGGTCCGACGGTGAAGATTTTTCCTGAACCATTTTTAAAATTATCCAAAGAATGGGTTAAGGTTTCGCTAGAACTTAATAATTTATATCACGCAGATCATATCTGCTATATGGAAAAAATTGAACAAATTTATTTCTTCATAGAATTCTCTATTCAATGGATTTGCAAGTGGAATGCGAAAGTAGGTTTTACCGAAGAACAAATTCCATGTTTATATCACACATATTATAACAACTTTTGGGACAAATTGATGAAGAAAGATCCCAAAACAAAGTCCTTATATGGACAAGAACTTCTGGACCTTATTTCAAGAACAATCCAGGAATATAGTGCTTCTCCGCACAAGGGAATAATTGTTGATAGTTTCATAAAGCTCATGGCTAGGAGAATCTCCAATCAAGATGGAGATCAAGAAGAGATGATTAATAAATATTTAGAAGACGTTAAGAAAAGTCTACTCCTTGATATCACAAATTATACAAAATCCGACACTTTTATGAGGAGTGAAACAAGTGATGATATTCGGGATGATATTCAGGAAGCCCAACTATTTCAGGAAGAAAATTCAGCGGCGACAAATGTGCTGACAAAGGTGGAAGATTTCCTCCGACAACTGAAGAAGAAAGACAAAGTATAAAGATTATCAAGATCATCAAGAATAGTGATGAGCACTAACAACAGTAGAAACACTGTTCATCTACAATAGAAATACTGTTCATCTACAGTAGAAACACTGTTCATCTATAGTAGAAACACTGTTACTAGGGCCCATTAATAAAGACCCATTACTATAGATAGATGCTTTTCTTTTTCTATAAATAGGTTTCATTTGTAGTCTTTTAGGGATAGGTTTTAGAAAACCCCTTTCTCTTTTCTTTCGTGAAGTTCTCTTTGCCCCTTTGGCTTTTGTAATTTGTGTTTGCCGGATACTTGCCGGATATTGTGAATAAAGTTGTAAAGTTTGTACAGGCCCTAGTGTTGTCCCTTTTTCTAAGGTACTATTCTTTCCTTGTTTTACTTTTTATATCTCCGATCTAAGAGCCGTGACTATGTCCGGCCAAAAAGAATCATAACTATGTCGTATATCTAACTTCGCTTTTATGTCTACCATGAAAGGATCTAGACTTTATCTAAATATAAATAAATTTTCATTTGGTTTCTTGACTTGGTTCTGAGATGGTGGTACAGTCAGATTTAATGCAATGCGTTATTGTCTTTGTCTTAGTGACTCCGTCTAGCTAGCTGTGGTTCAAAGCCCGTAAAAGGTTGAAAAAGGGTGCTCTATTCCCGGTTAGAACTGCTAGACACATGGACTTAATAGCAATACATATTTGAATCTTGACAGACCCCTTGCTTGGGTGAAAGGATTGGATCCTTCTATACAGTCATAAAACTATATAAAATTTTGTATATATTTTGATTCAGATTTCTTCCTTAAATTTAGATGTTAACAAGCTAGATTGAAGATGACCGCACGGACTACCGCCCGTCTTCTGAGATCCCGATTTCGTTTATTGTTCTAATGATTTCTTAAAATATTTTTTTTAATTTTATATTATTTATATTTCACTTTCTTCTCATCCTCAATATTTATTTCTTGTGATTCCATGCAATTTTCGTATTATCTATTTTTTATTAGTATAATTTTGTTAGTATTCTAATTTTTAAATTAAAATAGAATTCATTGTCTAATAAGATGATGGACTTACATTTTCCTTTTCTTTTAAGTCATATTTATATACATAAGAGTATTAAGTTATTTTTTGTTTTGAATTTCGAACTTATGTTATATTTTCTATTTTATTTGTTTTGGGAGTATTGACTCGATATTTTAGATTGCAGTTTATTTTTTTAGTTAGACTTAATTGATTATCTCTTTGTCAAATGGTTTTATAATTTTATGACATTATGTTTATAATATTAATCTTTTCGTCAAACATACATTTAATGATGTTCAAAGAAATTTTGTACTTTATGTTTTTATGAGTAATTTAAGTAAGATATACTAATTCGAAAAATATAAATGAATTTTTTTTATAATATTATTTAAGATCATATGTTTATTAATTAATCTATCTATACTTACTACCTTAAAACATGAACTCCCTAACTTGAACATTAAATTACTATACTAACCCTACTTAAAACACCCATCTATATCAATTTGAATAGCATTTGTTCTCTTGAAAGGTTGTGACTTTTTTGATGAGCTGTTACTTTTCTGATGAGTTGTGACTTTTCTAAAGATGTGTGACTTTTCTGATAAGTTGTGAATTTTACAAAGGATTATTACTTTTCAGATGCGTTGTGACTTTTCTGATAAGTTGTGACTTTTCCAAAGGATCCCAAGGGTCATGACTTTTCAGATAAGGCACAATAAATATATGTTCATACTATCCTTTGTTGGTTATTAATAAAGGAATGTCTTTCTCATATTTCAACCACAAAATTTTTCTAATCTTTTACTCTAGTTCTTCTTACACTTTATTTTTTTTATGTGATTTCTTGTTGTTGATTGAGTTTGAACGTTAGTGGAATTGGAGGTTCCACTATTTGATAACTGTCAAATGTATTCTTTAAAATCAATAAAAGAGACAATACTTGTTGTCAATAAAAATACCCAACTAAGAGTCGAGGTCAAATCCCATAGAGAATGGTATATCGTAGAGAATTCTGTCAAGAAATTTGGATTCTAAAGTCATTCATTTGTAGTAGTAAAAACAAATGGGTGGATTTCCACTAATTGAAGAAAAGGATTTGGTTATCAATGGTCACAATTAACCTAAAATTTTGGAAAATTTAAGAATTAACAAGCAATCTAGAGGTGCGGGGATTGGAAAATCAATGTCACATAGGGGTAATTTTGCTGCTCTATAGTGATGAACATTCATGAATAGGCTAATTCATCTTCAATTACGCTAGTCTTATTTTGATCTCATAGCATCCTTGCATGGAATCTCCTTTCGGTCTCATCTATATGCTATATTAAACAACCCAATACCTTACTCCATTCTGTTTTTCAATGCAGAAATAGGGTAAATAGATCCAGTCCATAACCTCTATTTTCAAGCAAGTTAAAGACATCAAACTTAAATTTCTAGTATCAAACTTATTACCCACTCCAATCAATCTCTTTCTAACATCGATCGGAGATCAAAAGTAGGAGTTAAGTTTGCAACCTTAACCCCACGTTAATGACTGGTAGATTTGCAACCATTTGAGGCCTATTTAGCTTAATAATTAGTGTCCTCAATGCCTAATTTTGTCCTAAATAGATGATATGTTGATGATTTGTAACTATGAAGACTATTGGACAAGGCAAATATTGATGTTTGAAAGAATGACCAAAAATGTAAAAAGAAGGGCAAATTATACATTAATGATCACTAAATGAGAAAGGTGGATTGCCAAGTGAGCATGACCTCCCCCAAAATGATAGTGCACAATAGTTGTGTCTATTGAGACAAGTCACCGATTTCCAAAGGAGATGGTAATGCGCCAAATGAAAAAGGATACCTTGCTGATCATCGCTGAAAATGACAGTGTAAGGAGAAAAATTGAAGGCTCGAAAGGTGAACCAAGGTGGTACTCGGGGATGCGCCGAATGTGAAAGGTATACTCAAATGATTCACCAATTGAGGTTCAAACACCTGAAGCCTAGAGTAATAAAAGGTGACCTGAAGCTCGATTGGCGATTCACGGAAGGAGTTTTGTGCGCCTAACAAATGTCGTCGGTGACATGTGCATTGAGTTTTTGGACCAAATTTTGGGAAACTATAAATATCCCAAGGGAGATTTTTTTTAAGAGTGGAGATTATTTTTGAGAGTTCTAAATATTGGGAGTTTTCACAAAAGCACTTAGCTTTGTGAAGAACACTTTGTAGCTTTTGGGGTTTTCAACTTTGCTCTTGAATTTGACAAATTGAAGTTGAATCCAATTGGGTTTGCTTGTAATTGTTTAATTTCATGTTACCTTGATTGCTTTTATGGAAGGTATAATTTCTTTACTTTTTGTGATGGGTGATTAAAACCCCAAGATCTAGTAGTTGCAATTATGGGGTTGGGTGTTGATTTAATGTAATGGGTATTGTGCTATGCTCTGTTTTGCTGTAGTTCATACATGAATTTGGGCTAATTAGAATGATGTTAATTTATGGGTTAAGGTTGCAAACATAATTGGTACTCCCAATCTCTAGTCGATGCTCAAAAGAGATTGATTGAAGTGGGTAATTAGTGCAACACTAGCAATTTAGGTTTCATGTCTATAACTTACTTGAAAATAGAGGTTATGGGTCATATCTGTTTTACCTATTTCTGAATCGAAAGATAGAATAGAGTAAGATATTAGGTTGCTTAGATTGGAATATAGATGAGACCAAAATGAGAATCTATACAATGCTATGAGATCGAAAGATTAGTGTCATTAAAGATGACTTATCCTATTCATGGATGTTCATCACTATAGAGAAGCATAATTTCCCCTATATGTCATTAATTTCCAATCCCCGTACCCCTGATTGGTTGTTAAATCTTGAAGATTTCCATAATTTAAGCTTAATTGTGATTATTGATAAACAATTTTTTTATTAAATTGGTGGAGTCATCTACCACTTGTTTTTTCTATTACAAATGAATGATTTTACAATCCAAATTTCCTAATAAGAATTCTCTACGATATACCATTCCCTGTGGGATTTGACACCGAATTTTCCTTGGGTCTTATTGACTATGATCGTTGTTCCTTTTAATTGGTTTGAAAGAGGACATTTGAGTGTTATCTGAGATGTCACCGCTGCTGGAGAGTGGTGGTTGGGAATTCTAATTGAGAAATTAGTTTTTAATTTTATTTAGTTATAGTGCATTGTTGTTTTGTGTTGTTCTTGGATGATTTGTAGGTCTTATATAATTAGTGACCATGGTAGTGACAACAATATTCACTATGGTCAAAACGATAATATGAGTTATTTGAATGATATGCATGTGAATATTGTGCAAACCACGACAGCCATCTCGATACCTCCTATAGTCGGAAGGCATGTGTTTCACCTAACCAGAAAAAATCTATAATTTCCCAACAAAGAGGAATGTTTGGGAGTCTAGCTCATAAATATTCCCATGAACACCTTAGGAATTTTTTAGAGGTGTGCGGACCGTTAGTGTTCAAGAACATCTCTCAAGAGTCCGTGAGGTTGAGGTTATTCTCGTTCTCTTTGACTGGTGAAGCTTCAAGGTGGTTAGAGAAATTACCAAATAACTCTATCACTTCTTAGGAACAGTTAACTGATGCTTTCGATGAGAGATTCTTTCCCCTATCAAAGATGGTGAAACTTAAAGCCCAAACCCAAAATTTTAAGCGAATTGGAGGTGAACCTCTACATGAAACTTGGTTGTGGTTCAAGAAACTATCGTTGCAATGTCCAATACATGGTGTTAGAATGATTTGTTGTTGCAATACTTCTATTGCAACCTAGATTCAGTCAATAAAGGTGTGGCAAATTAACTACTCCAAGGAGGATTAATGAGACAACCATATGATGTGGCTGCTTTGTTGCTTGATGACATGACCAAAGTAAACCGAGCATAGAATACTAGAGAGGATCATGTGCCTACTCTGCAACTGGGCATGAGCAAAGAACAAATCGAGAATGGCCATGAAAGAGATGAAAACATGGCCAAAATGATGACCCAACTTGATTTGTTGTCTAAACATGTCATGGGAGGTGGAATTAAGTCGGTAAATGCGGTTGGAACCAACAGTGGGCACGAATGATTCCAATTTTGAGGCATTATACAATAAAGAAGTTCAGTATTTGGGAAACAAAATGGAGGGTTCTCACATCAACTATCAACGAAAAGATCGGAACCAAGGTTTGAGAAAGGATCGAGAGAATGGTTGGAAATATTGGTGAGGTGGAAATTGGAGTGATATAGAGGCTAACAAAGATTGATATGTTCCTCCCAATGATCATCAATGACCAAAAGACCCAGCTGGGCAAGAAGGAAGCTGAACTAAAGAGACACTTACAAAGATCTTCAATAACGTTGAAGGATCCAACAAAGTGTTGAATGACTTGAAAAATGACTTCTCCACTTTATGTCATACGATGACCTCTTATTCGGTATCTATAAAATGATTGGAGACAAAATTATGCCAGATCTCCACTCATCTTAATCCAAAGCAAAAGAAAACATTGCTTAGTGACACGATCCTAAAGTAAGTAAGGAAAGAGGCGAATACCCATTAGCCTTTGTAAGGTAGGCATTAAGGTGAATCCCCATGTATTTAAAAGTATGCATGAGAGATATGATTATGTTATGAAGATGATTTACTTGGAGTGTTGCTAGATATGCCTTCCATGATGTGTGCTTGACTAGAGGCGGATAACCTAAGTCTTGGCTAAGGTTAAGTGAGGATACTTAAGGAAGTGTTCCTCTTTCACTATGATGCTTATTATGTCTTGATTATGCTTATGCCTTATGTCTTATGTAGACTAATGCTTATGTCATGCTTGCCATCATATTTAGTACTTTATTGTACTAACACATACTCTTGCCTACATTCTTATCAAATGTAGGGTCCAGCGACATTGATTATCACACTCGTGGCTAGCTTCATTGTTGATCAAGGAAGTAAAAATTTGGTGAGTCCTCATTGTGTTCGAGGATGTGATCACCACTTTATTTTATGCTTTTATTTTATGTCTTGGACAATTGTATGGGCTGTGACCCAAGACTTTATTTATGTTGTTTAGATGGTTTGAGACAAATATGTTAGACTTCCGCTCATTTTATAAAAGACTTTTATTGTATTAAAAAGTTTTAAATTCCCGCTCATTTCTATTACTTTATGTTATGATATGCTAAGTGGTTTGTATGAGGCCTCTCGGGGACTTATACGCCTTGTTACATCTAGGGGATACTATAGCGACCCTTTCGGAAGTATACTACCACTTAAAAAAGAAACCTAATTTAATACTTGCGACATGTAAAAGAGATTAACGAAGGGCATATTGATTATAATCTAGTAGAGGGATTAGGTTCATAAGGAAAAGAATAGTTAAGGATGTGCATCCTACCCATTTAAACATTTATTTGATGTCAAATTGATATTCCCAAGAATTTTAACCTATGGCAGAAAAACCCTTTCAAAATAATCTAAGCAAATAACTTACGAGATTTTCATGCATATATTATCCTCACACTTAAAAATGATATAAAAAGAATATTACCAACTTCCGAGTACCAAAATTTCATGATTCACACAAACATTCAAAACAAATAGTAAATTTAGTATATGATCAAATTAGCCTTCAAAATTTCATGCAAATGTAAAAAAGATAGATCATGTACAAGTCCCAAGGTTTATACAAAATATAGATGCCTATATGCAAATGTGATCTTCCTGAAGGCTCTCAAAATCTCCATCTCCAATGGCCAGCTTCATGCCTCCTCTCGATTATTCCTTATGATAGAAACAACTATCGCTAAGCATATAGTTTAGTGGTGTAAAAACTATAGGTTTGGAGCCCTCAGATTCACCAAGATACCTTTTTCAAGTCAGCGCAATTGAAACATAATAAATAAATCAAGCAAACAATATATAAAGAGTATCAAGTTTGATATTTAAAGATCCAAATGTCAAGAACGCTCATAGCATCATTTTCCAGGAGATTCAATAA